>CM031987.1:1399285-1650419 GCA_018804465.1 Populus tomentosa | reverse complement strand
AAAATAAAACTACATCAATATTGAATCTTCAACAACTATTCATAAAAATTTGTCTCTAATAACTACTTATTACTTCTAAAAAAAGCAAGAACAACACATAAACACTACTAACACACTCAACACAGGCTGCGCTTATATGCTCTCATGTGGTTGAATCATGCTAAATATACACGAATACATAAACAGTGATCAAACTTTAAAATTTCCATGTCACAGTCATCGACTACACCAGATCATGCACAGATTTCATTATTTCTCCAACAACAATTGTGGCATGTCTCTGTGCTAGTGATCATCGATCCCATAAGTAGTTTCTTTTTTTTTTTTTCCTTGATTAAAAAAATCACGTACAAATTGATTCGAGAAATTCTTTCTCTCCGAGAACAACTGTATTATGACAACAGTTCTTCGACACTTCTAATTCAATAAAATCTTTCCTAATTGTAAATTTGGTTAAAGTACAAAATTGTTTGGTCGCTATAGAGGCTAAAAAATCAGTCAGGCCGGCAACAACCAGGCCGGACTTCTCTAGATAACTTACAAAAAATATTAACTAGATCAATTACAAAATTACAAAGAAAGAACAGAACTTATGGTGAATATAAAAAAGAATCGAAGAATTACCAGACAATGGAGAGGGTAAAATTGAGAATCAAAAGGTTGGGTTATAAGAAGGGGCGAAATTGGCATTTGGTCCTTCTCTCCCTTCTTTAATTTCACCATCGTCATCGTCTCCAAGAGAACCCATTTTAATTCATCTGCAAAAAAAAAATCCCACCTTTTTAAAACCCTGGAAAATATCAGTGTGTGATTTTTTTTTAACAAGCAATAAAAACAAAGTTGCCTGGAACCTGATCAAACTAGAGCAAAAAGGTATTAATTTAAAATTGCTTCTTGACTACAGGAGAAAAGAGAGATTGGGTGGTGGAGGGTTAGGGTTAGAAAAGGGGTGGGAGCATTGAGGGGAGGAAGATTTTTGGAGGGAAAAATGATACTGTTGTGTGTGTGTGTGAGAGAGAGAGAGAGACTTATGCGGATTTTACTTTAACAATTTCTTTTTAAAAAACAAATTAGGAGATTTCTAATATTGTAAAATTAATTTTACCCCACCTTACCTGACTTGGAAAAAACCCAGATTAATTATATTTTTGCTGTATTATATTTTAACTTAGTAAGAGCATCTTTATTTTTTATTTTTAGATTAATTACATCAAATCTTTTAGTTTTTGTTTATTTTTTTTAAATTACATTTTACATTATAATCAAATAAAAAAAATTATCCTCACATCCACATATATTAAAAAATATGCAGACAATATTTCTCTCGCATGATTTCTTCTCTTTTCAGACTCAATTCTCTCTCTTTTACTCATAACAATCAGAACAA
The DNA here is from genome assembly GCA_018804465.1 of Populus tomentosa. Lineage (NCBI taxonomy): Eukaryota > Viridiplantae > Streptophyta > Magnoliopsida > Malpighiales > Salicaceae > Populus > Populus tomentosa. The sequence continues at coordinate 1,649,032 of CM031987.1, read as the reverse complement.
ATTGGCTAGTGTGGTAGGATAATGCGAATGTATTTAGGAATGTGATTTTAATTTTTTAAAAAAATATTTTTTATTTAAAAAATATTAATTAGATAATTTTTATGTGTTAATAATAAAAATATAAAAAAACTAAATCAAAACATCATTTTAAAATATTTTTAATTACATTAAATTATTTTTTAAAAATTATACCTATATTATTTTGAGTTTTTATTAACAAATATTTGGGCATGATTTTTTTTTTTATGTTTGGTACGTGAACTTGGTGTAAGGTTCAAATATACCAGTTATTTTATTTTATGTCTTATGAAGGGGCTTGGGTTCTTTATTTGGCAAATGGGCTCTGAGCAGCAACCACATCATGATAGTCGTGATATTTTCTAGTTGTGTACCGTACTCCTTAGCCACTATTCTCAAAATTACTGTTAGGTTTTTCACATTTAAAAAAATTGAGTCACAACTCTATTTTTATCTGCACATCTTTTAATGATCAACTCTTTTATGTAACAAAATAATATATTAACCTTTGCAATATATAAATTAAAGCAATTTAAAACTAAAAAATATTAGTTGATTAACCACTTATCAATTACATGTAAAAAAATATAATCAAAATAATATTTTTTTTATTTTTAAAAAATTGCTTTAACATCAGCATACTAAAATGATCTGAAAATTATAAAAATAATTTAAATAAAATAAATCAAATTTCTAGAAAATATGGTTGGATCGCATTTCTAAATACTATTTTAAAACGTGTTTTATATCATATAATTATTTTTTAAAATTTTTTATTTAAAATATTTTTTAAATATTTTTTTAAAATTATGTTTGAGATTAATACATTAAACTATTAAAAATATATAAAATAGTTTTACTACTCCATTTTAAATGTCTTTAAGATCATTAAAAAATAAACTTAGTCTCAACAACGTGCTAATTGGTCTAATGATTTTTTAATATCAAATAAAGAATAATAATTTTTGTTATAAATTCATATTATTTATTATACCATGATACCACTTAAAGTGTATAGACACCCTCATCTTATATTCAATATATGATATGGATTGGCTTTTATTTTATTTATCAGCAAAATTTGAAATTATTAGTGGGGGGACAGCACGGGAAGAAATAATACAGATACAAGCATGTGCTGAAAAAATTATATAATGAATCATGCTTATTCTTAGACACTGTGTGTCGGCGACCTTGCCAGGCAGGTTTCCCTGCAAGAATTGGGGTACTGCCACACAAATTTTCAAACTATTTGTTTTCAATTTATGTCTAGATCTGAGTCTCACGCAATCCAAATTTCTTTTGATCCGGGTGTCTGGTTGGAGTGAACAAAAAAGTGGCATAATTATACATCTTACATAACAATAATTATATAGAAACATACTTTCATAGCATATTATTATAATGAATGATATAAAATATATCTAAATTATTTTTTTTAGCCACAAAAAAAGAATTAGATGGCCACAACCCTAATATAACTCATGATCTCAAGTGCAAGACCATTAATTAGTTTTTTTATAAACACATGTGATATTTCCATGTAAAATTTTTAATTACATTACTTTAGTGCTATATATAATTACAATAATTTCGCATACAGCGGTGGATAGAATAACTTGTTTTTTATGAATAAAAATAATAATAATATGTATCATTTTTTACAGTCCATAATTAATGTCTAATTTAAGAGAATATCCGATTAAGGAACACTTAGAATAATAATTTCGATACATAAAAATCTTATATTTATAATTATTTTATTATTTTCTTTGCAAAATATAATTGTCTGGATATATTTGTTTTTACTCTTAGACTTGACTTGTTAATCAAATATAAATAAATATTAAAAATATTTTTTATATTAGTAATAAACTTGTTTACACGAACAAAGTTAATATCATGTACAATTAACTGATTTCCTTCAAGTTATATATATTACAACTAATATCATCCCTAGAATCAAATATAGTTATTTTTATATGATGACAACTAGAAGATTATATGGTCTAACTTCAAAAATCCATGGAATTAGTGAATGCACACAAGCTGGGTTTGATACACCTATATTAATAATAATAATAAAAAAAAATTAACTATCTTTACCTAAATATAAATCTGGATGCTTATTTAAATCAATGAAGATGGAGTGAAAGGAATAAGATCATCAAACAACTTGAAGGTTATATGAATGAAGTTAGCTTACATCTAAGTAAAAACTTAATGAAATCATACGTTAAATGGATATGCTTCATCGCATATTTATCGCACCCAAGTAAAGTATCTTCCATGAATCCCTACCACGTGAACACATTCACTCCCGCACCTCAAGCAAAGTGGCAAACCGCCGCCTCTTCTCCTGCCCACATTTCCATGCTCCATACAAATCCATATATTAACACATGACAACCAATTAACTGTAACTGTAATAATAATAATTACTTTGTAAAATATTTTTATTAAAAAATATATTACAAAATAATTTTTTTTTAAAAATAATTTTTTATATTAATATATTTAAACTATCAAAAAATAAAATCAAAATCAAAATTTTTTTGAAAATACAAAAATAAAATAGCTTTACGTAGCTCATGAGTTTGATGGAGAGAGAAAAAAAGATCAATTTAAGAATAAAATAATATATAAATGTTGATAATTTTTTTTAAAAAATACAAAAATAAAAGAGCTTTACGTACCTCATCAGTTTGAACGGAGAGAATCGTTACCCCTTCAGGAAAAAAAGATCAAATAATATATAAATATTGATTAAATAATGTTTTAGAACTTAAGGGACCATATAAAAAATGATTTTTTACCCATCACGGCACACAAAAGATATTATGCTCTCTCTCTGTCTTTTTGACGGCTCTGAGTCTCAGCTTCGCGCTTTTTTGTAAAACCCTAGTTTTCACTCACTCACTCACTCATCCATTGCAGCTCCTCCTCCTCCTCCTCCTAAACATATAAAATATAGTAAAAAAAATAAAGATAAAAATAAAATAAAAATCGATCGTGGTTTCAACAATGGAGATTCAAAACAAAGCAAACACAACAACAAGAGTTTGCTTTAGCATCAATAACCGAGCTTGCTTCTTCTTCTTCGACCTCGTCGTCTTGTTCAGATTCTCACTCAGTACCGGTAATTGCTAGGTTTAGCGCCGACAATGGAGTTGCGGGGCTTCGATTTAACCGAGACTCTGAATCAACTGATTCTATCAGTGTTGATGTCAGAACTGCTCAGGTCAGTCAGTGTTTATTCCTAGTTTCTTTTTAATTTTACTTTAGTAATTGTTGTTTTGGTAGTTTGTGCTGTTGCCAATTGGTAGAAATAATAATGGTGAATTTTATGGATTAGATAAGATAATGAGTAATGATGGTGTTTTTTCTTTTTCTCTCTTTTTTGATATTGTTCAGTTATTCAAGCTAGGGCCTTTACAATCAGTTTGCATAGCTGAAGCTTCGGGTGCTGGCACGGGAAAAGAAGTACGGAGTTTTATTTTTGTTCAAATTATGTAGTTTTTTTTTTTTTTTTAACTATATGCAGTGAAAGGGGACCTGTTTTTTTTTATTCCTGACTTATTTCACTTGTTTAGTTAGTAGGGAATTGGATCTCGTGTTATGTGGATGCTTGCATCTCTTCCTTTAAAAACACATGCAAATTGCAAGATGTCAATACCCCCCTTGCCACGAGTTGTTTTTCTTTGTACTTGGCTGGTGATTGGTATTGCAATGAATGATGTCGCTTTTATGTTCATAATGTTACAGTATTACTTTTTACCAGAAATATTCAACAGGAGTCACTGTCCAATTTAGAAATGAAGAGGAGAGCAGGGCCTTCCATTGTGCATTTGAGCAATGGAAGAAGAAAGACACTGTTCAAGGTGCTGCTTTGGAAATTTTGTCACAGTTTATTATAGATAGCTACCTGGTATAACATGAAGATACCCCCTTGTCACATATCCTGACTTCCCCCTACTTTTCCTCTCTCTCTCTCTCTCTTCTCTAGAAGCTCATGTCTTTTGATTACATCACTTTGATAGTGGTTATTTGCTATAAGTTTCCCTATAAATAAATCCATGCAGAATCATGGAAGTTGGAACTCCAAGATGCATTAAAATACTTAATGTTCATTTGTTAATTGTGAAAATTTTGTAATGGATTTTGTCCTTGAAAAACCCTTAACCTTAAAAATGGAACACTGTGCATCTAGATGAGGATTTCAATTTCAAATTACTCCATCTAGCTTTCTAAGCAATTTGGAAGTTTTGTCCAATCTAAACAGAACAGACAGATGTCATGTTAACTTTTCTTATGTTTTGTGAAGTTGTCAGAATGACCTGCTTTCTAATCCACAAGTACCTGTAATTTGCTTCTGAGTGCTGGCTATTTTCTTTTCCAGGAACATTGATGCCTAATGGAGCAGTCACGTCTTGTAAAAGCAAGTTTGAAGATAAAATAGAACCATCATCTGCCAAAATGTATTTCCATTATTATGGGCAATTGCTACATCAGCAAAACATGATGCAAGATTATGTGAGGACAGGTTAAATTGCTAACTATTCTGTTACTCCTTTCTATCTTATCGTAGATGTCCGCTTTCAATTTCTTAAGCTTGACAAGCCTCACAAATCACGATGTTCACTAGTTTACTGCATGTGCTCAAAATGCAAAAAATCTATGATGGACATGTCATTTGAGTCAGATGGCCAGTGTGACAATGTAAACAAAATTAATGTTTCAGGAACCTATTACGCTGCAGTCATTGAGAACCGTGCAGATTTTCTTGGTCGTGTGGTGGTTGATGTTGGTGCTGGTAGTGGTATTTTGTCATTATTTGCTGCTCAGGTATACTTGTCTTTTGACTAGTTGAATTTATCGTTCCCAGTGCAAAAATCTTGCATATCTGCTTTTCTGGATGTGCTTTTACAAGCTGATTATGTGTTCCCTTTCTCCAATCAGGCTGGTGCAAAGCATGTCTATGCTGTGGAAGCATCTGAAATGGCAGAATATGCCCGGAAACTGATTGCTGGAAACCCATCACTTGGTGAAAGGATAACAGTGAGACTTTGCTACGTACTTCAATTTGTTTTTCATAAATGCTGTTTATCTCATTTTGCTCAAGTCAATATCATGTGAATGTAGGTAATAAAGGGTAAAGTTGAGGAAGTTGAATTGCCAGAAAAAGCAGATATTCTGATATCTGAACCAATGGGTAAGTTTATGCACCATCTTTACTTCGCCATTCCAGTAGATGATGAAATTTTCTAATAAGGCCAAGCACCTTTTTTTCATCAATGGATTTTTCTGCTCTGTTTATTTTAAGCCTCAAATGCCCCTTCTCCTGCTGGCATGGGGATGAGTTTTGTCAGCAAAAAGATGAATGTTTCCAGGATTGAATGAATTGACAGATAATATACCTAGTGCTTGTAGATAGCAAGTCCAAATTTATATTTTTCTTGAATTTTTCTGGGACTTGTCTTGTAGGTACCTTGTTAGTCAATGAAAGAATGTTAGAGTCCTATGTGATTGCAAGAGATCGTTTTCTTGTTCCAAATGGTAAAATGTTCCCTACAGTTGGAAGGTAAATAGTGACTCTCCAATGCTCCTTTCTTAGATCTTGGATGCATTTTGTATAAGAATATTTGACTCCTACATGACTGTGGTAGTTGCGATCCTACTGCAAAGTTTTCTTGTTCTCATGCAATTGCTAGATGACTTCCAATTGGAAAGTAACCTCATGTTTATGGTGGCATATATCTTCATCTAGATCTTCTTGTTTCATGTAAAATTTTTAGGTAATGTCAACTTTTTAATGATTTTGCCTAATGGTTTCGCATGCCCCTTCTACTCCATTACCTGATTTGATGGACAAATTGGGTTCCCATTTTTCTTCCACTTAAGTGATGACACCATCCAGTCAACTCTTTTGACAATTTCTTCCCCTTATACTATGTCTGTTTACAGTTCTCCTTGTAAAGTCAGGTTAAGGTATGTTTTGATTTGAAGTTTGTTCCTGGCATTTGGAATCTTTCAGGTCATGAAGTGTTGTTAGTAATGCTTGGATCTTGTTTTCTTATTAGAGACAGACTTGTAATATATGCTTCTTGTTGCCACCAGCTTTTCAGAATGTTATTTTTTTTCCTAGAAAAATAAAATCATAAATCTGTACATAACTGCATGCATTTTGTTTATTTTTCCAGTGTAAATTACTCTTGATGGTCTCTGTATAATTTTTTATCTTTATGCATGTATTCTCTTGTGCTCCAGGATCCCGTGTCTGCAAACCCAAATTTAATTGATCTTTTATTTTAGATTTTATTAGTTAAAATTGCTTGCTTTTGCAGGATACACATGGCACCTTTTAGTGATGAATACTTATTTGTTGAAATTGCAAATAAGGTATGTACCTGGATCAATTATGCTGAAGTCATTCTATGAATAACTTGATGCAGCCTGGGCACCTCTTTGTAGCAGTGTGACAATTTCAAAAAGTCATGACTGATTGGTCGATTTCTTATTTTATATGCCTAAGCTTTGCAGTAGTGTGACAATTTCAAAAAGTCATGACTGATTGGTATATGCCTAATCGTTGTAGCAGTGCGACAATTTCAAAAAGTCATGGCTGACTGGCTGATTTCTTATTTTATATGCCTAATGTTGCAATGCTAGTCAAGTTTTCCCATTAATATCATGAGTTCTCTTGATTAAACTGTTGTCCATTCCTACCATTAGTGTGTGTTGATATAAATGTTGTGTTTTTCTTATTATTGGTTTCCTCGATGCAGGCCCTCTTTTGGCAGCAACAAAACTATTACGGTGTTGATCTGACACCCTTGTATGGATCTGCATTTGGGGGATACTTCTCTCAGGTCTCTTTAGATTTCATTTTTCTGGCCTTGATTGAATCATTAAATTACATTTTGGTTGACTTGCTTGGATATGCCCTCATCCTGTTTATAAACCAAAATATTCATGTTTTCCGTGGAGAAAATACCTTCTTAAGTGATTACTTCTGATTCTGTGATATCTGCACCATCTTTTGTGATCATTTTTCTGATAATCTGATTGCATGCAGCCTGTTGTAGATGCTTTCGATCCAAGATTATTGGTGGCTCCTACAATTTGTCATGTTTTAGACTTTACTGAAATAAAGGTATAGCCCTTTATTCCTGTGCAGTTGCACTTCTTGTTAGCTGTTTTATATAATGCCTGCTCATTAAGGAAAATGATTATTATTTTATCCTCCTAGTTTTGTTTCATCTTGAATTCTTCAGGTTTAGCTTACATTTTGTTTTAAAAGTTTCTGCTGCACAACAACCTCCTCACTATGGAATCTATATAGTTAGAACTATTGGCTTTGTATTCCACCTTAGGGTGGTGCATTGCTGAGTGCTGTACACCTGAAGCAAGTTTTGCTTCCAAAGCTTTTAGATCTCCGTTCTCTCTTTATGAGCGACTCTTGTTCCTTTCTGCATGATGAAGTTACTGCCTTGACAATTCTTGGTTCAACTCATCAAAACTTTTCTACTTTTCTTCTGCAGGAAGAGGATTTATATGAGATTGTTATACCTTTGAAATTCATAGCCTCTGTAGGAACTAGAGTTCATGGTCTGGCCTGCTGGTTCGATGTGTTATTTAATGGGAGGCGAGTACTTGTCCCTGATCTTCTTACCTTTGTTTTAGCTTGCATTTTACACCTGCAGGATGATTTCCTTGTTACATGTTTTTCATCCCACAAATTTATTGGCTTCATATGGGAATCACCTTGATCTGCAGTACTGTACAAAGGTGGCTTACAACTGCCCCTGGTGCGCCTACCACCCACTGGTACCAATTACGTTGTGTTCTGTCTCAGCCACTCTATGTGATGGCAGGGCAAGAAATTACTGGCCAGCTCCGGATGGTTGCCCACAATGCTCAGAGTTACACTCTATATTTAACTTTGTCAGGTTGGTTTTTGCTTCTCATTTTTGTCTTTCTGATTTGTTTTCTTCCTTTTCTAACAAGTTAGGATCAACTCTAACAGCTAAAATGTGGGGCCCTGGTGCTGAACAAGGAGGAATACTTCAGACATCATCATGCAAACTTGATCTAAAAGAACCATATTACAGGATGTCCCAACCACAAGCTTATGCAATGGCACAAGATCAGCAACCACACCAGCCAATACACACTCAGGTGATGACTAATTATAAAATCTTTATGATCAATTGGTTAGGAGAAGAAAATAGGCACATTGAATTATCAAACACAAAATCCGATGCTCCAAATCTATGAATCTATGCACCTTAGGTTACCATCTTTACATTAAAACAGTTTCCAATACACCTCTCTGAATGTAATGGTATGTAGAAAGGTGAACACCGTAAGGCCTTCCCACTGCCGTGTGAATTGTACATAACTTGGCCACCCTTTGGGGGAAGTTTTGGATGCACGTGCAGCGTGCTCTTTCCTTTTGATGACATATGGCTTGGAACATACAAAGCGTCCATGTATAATACTTGAACAAACTGACCACCCTAGTGTAACAGTTTCATTTAGAAACTAGGTCTCATGTCGCATTTTGGTACCAAGTGATGGTTTTGAGCCATTAAATATGCCTAGGCAGTAGCAGAAGAAGAATTAGAGGAGATATTAATAAAAACTCTTGATATTTGGATAAAGAATTGCTTCTTTTCACCTGAGACAACCAGTCTTGAGTTTTCATCTTCATCTTCTTACAGGATATACACATTCAAGCAGCGGAAGATTTAGAGGAGCCTGAGTTGATACAGCCACCACCTCAGAATTTGGATGGCCAGCTCCAGTAAGTTAATAACGGAGTCTTACAGGCTTGTGACAGTTTTTAACATGGCATATCTTTGTTACACATAATTGCTTCACCTATGCAAGGGTCCTTCATTTATTAATTGAACTCCCATCCTCCCTGCCCCGTTCAGTTCCCTTGTAAATTAGATGAAATTTCAAGATTTTTTTTCAAATTTATTGCTTTCAGTGGTTACATTGTGGATCTTGTTTACCATTTCATAATATTTTAGCTGGTTTAAGTAATAAAAAATCTCCATCTTGGTCCACCACAAAATATAAATACGAGACGGTGTTAAGTCTCGACGGAAATCAACAATCCGTTCTGGGAGCATTTCTTGTTTCAATGCTCTGCCAATAGGTAAAACCTCAAATATTTGACTACCCAAAAAAACTTGCAGAAATGAATTTTCAGTTGGGTTTGGTTTTTGATATAAAAAAGAACCCAATTAAACTGGAATATTTTTTTATATATTCAAACCAAACTGAATTGAAAACTGGTCCAAACCGTTTGTTTTTTCAAAAAAGAAAAACAGGTGGGGTTTATAGTCAAATCTAGTTGCTTATTTTGTTTGGGTTTTCATGTTTTTAATTGGGCTATTTAAATCTTTATGGATTTTTTATAGTTAAATTCAAAATTTTCCTCATTTATTATAGGAAATTTATGTCAGGTTAAAATTCTAAAAGTAGCCTAAACCAAATCATCTAGCAAATATTTCTATCGCTAATGAGAACATAAAAAATATTTCTTTAGCATCGTGCAAATACAAGAAATAGTTACCCAGTGACGTGTGTATCACATCCAGATATATTGGTGGCGTTTGTCAAGACTGTTGCGTTTGTCAAGACTAGAGATTGAGGGTTGGCTGTGGATAAGGTGGATTGAGATGGTAGTGAGACAGAGATTAGCGATGGCGGATGGCGAGACGGGGAACCAGCGACAGCGACACAAAGCAGTGGTCCGGCTGTTTTTGGCTTTGCGATCTCTGATTCAGTACTGAAAAACTTTTACTGTTTCTACCCTTCTCTTTTCTCCCCCCTTTTCAGTCCAGTTTTATCGGTTTTAAACTTTTAAAACTAGAGTGGTTTTTTTTTTTCCCTTGAATTTTTAATCTGTCAATTCATTATTTTTTTCTCAATTTGATTTTTTAAAAGATTTTTTTATTTATTTTCTCGACTTAATTTCTTTTTCATTTTTTCTCTCTTTGATATCATCAACCGATATTATGATATTGGTATGGTTATCAGTCTTGATTCTGGGTTTGGTTTGAAAAATTGAAAAAAAAAGAAATAATAATCCAGGTTGATGGGTTAAGGACTTGCACCCTTGCGGGATTGAATATTTTTTCCACTCAAATCCAAGCCCCGGGGTTTTTCTCGTTCTTCAACTACACAAGACATTCTCTTTTGCAAATTATCAAAAACAAAATCCCAATTTCATTAGAGAAAAAATAAAATAGCGTAACTCGAATACGCAACAAATATAGCCACCAAGAACAAAAACATGTTTGGCTTTCATTTTTCTCTATCCAGCACGGTACTGTACACCATATTGATTGACTGTGCCGCCGTCCAATGAAATCTACTTGATTTGTCAAAACTGTCACCTCTGAACTTGTGAAATGCATTAGCCAACTCAATTGAAAAGAAAGGCTATTAATTTCTAGTCATGTCCTTGCTTTCATTGGCAACTGGGTTTTATGCAGTCCAGCTTCTATTAATTTTTAGTCTCAGCAGGCTGCAGACACAGCAGGTTCTGGTTGGACAGCGACCACTTTATAACAGCGGCCACAAAGTGTCGGATGCTCCACAAAAGAACCAACTTGAGGTGTGTAATTCCAACATCTTTCACATTTCAGGCCTTCTGCTCGTGACACACCAATCCAAACTCTGTTGCTTCCTTGAATGAGATATTCACCACTGTATGGAATAGCTTTAAGAACCTCATCCTCCACATGATGAAGCATCTCCGCCTGCACATTTCCATATAAATGACCCGAGGGGAAGAGTAATGAAACGTTCTGCTAGTTCAAGCAATAAGATACTCACACACAAGAAAAATAGAAAATAGTAATTAAAGAAACTGATTGAACTTCATAGAAGGAAGAGGGAAATTGAACGATCAATCTCTGACAACCCAAGATCCTTTATAAGGCAGCGAGGAAGAATACCAATCACATGTAGTGGCCACCAAACCCAAACTTCACCTTCTAATAGAGTCCTATCTCACTTTCACCACTCGAATCGAAGCCCATGGGTTTTTGAAGATGGTTTGTCCCTGTGACTGCTCGAGTGAGAAAAGGTTGAGCTAGGGTTCTGTCAAACTTTCGGTTTGGTGGTCTCTACATGTAACTAACTGGGTATTCTTCCCCGGCTCCATGAAAACAATTTAAAAGTAGCCATGATTGTGGATAGATGAATTGAACTACTCAGGTAACAGTAGCTGTAAATTGAGAAAAAGGAAATGAACATACCTGGGATGTTATGAATATGCGATGCAATGCATCAGCGTCATTGCTGGCTGTGCACATTTCATGTAATCTAGAAGCAAGGCTGCCATCAGAAGTATGTAGATAAACCTTTGCCTCCAAACTGGACCCAATCAACTTGCCTGTACGAGCAACCTCCAGAACTTTGTTCACCTCGGTTCTCAGCTGGTCAAATCATTTCAAGTCAGAAGCAAGTAAATATGATCAGCAATATTCAGCAACTTTAAACTGTTGAATGAAAAGACCGTGCAGTATTTCCTTTTGAAATAACGTAAAATAACCAACTAATAGGCTAATCAGCATCGGTCTCATATTAAGTGCATGTTATGATCAAACATGCAGCCATTCAATTCATTAGTTGCATATTTAAGTATCATACATCATAACAATTACTCCCAAAATTCACCAGATAACTCAGAATCACAAGGGAACCTTTGAATGATAATAGCTTGTTTGCTACACATGAATCAGGAAGGGGAATGGAGTGTTATATTGTCCTGGTGGTAGCATCGGTGTTGATGGGTGGATGTGGCAATAGTGGTAGTGGTAGTGATAGCAAAATGGTGATGATGGTGGACATTAGCGACATTAACCATGCCCCCTGCCCCCAAACAAATTTCTTCTGGTCTAGCTCTTCCTCGGGTGGGTGGTGATGATGGACCTGGTTCTAGTGATACTTGTCATGGTGCAACTAGTGATAGGTGGGGCAGATTTCCCAGGTATCTGATTCCGAACACCACGAAGGACAAGCAAAATGATCAAATTATTTGCACATAACTACAAAAGGACACGGACTTTGGAAAAAAAAACAGAGAGAAACATCTTAAGGATCCCCCCCCATTTGAGATAATTCAATAGAAAGATGAGAGAAATTAATGGTGTTACAGAATACTTCCATAACATTGTATTGCAACTTGCAACTTTTTACAGTTTTAGCATCTGAGACAATCCATTGCTAATGAAATAAACTCGTGCTATCAAAATATTGTGTACAGCAAACAGAAGTAAACTTAAAGTTGAAGATCAATGCAAAAGAATGAATTTGCACCCGACATACAATGCACGGTTAGTATGTTATCATTAAGTGAAATGAGAGATTACCTCAAGAATTTTTCCCCAAAAGTCAATTTCTTCAACAGGAAAAGCAAGCCATTTTTCATTGGGAGCAGGCCACTTCGATTCAAAAACAAACCTGGCAGCAGAGCCATCTTGGACAGTAAATTGAAAGGGAAGATTCTGCCACACATCTTCAGCCAAATAAGGTAATATGGGTGCAATTACCCTCGCAATGGAAAGGAGATGTGCAGCAAGAACTGTTTGGCAACTTCTCCTTGTATGACTTGTTGTGCCCCTGAAAATCATTTACTTAGCTGTATAGTGACCTAGATTTGCAGTTTATATATGCATGACTTGAAGCGTTAAGAAAAACTTGGGGTGATGGGGAGCAGAGCAAGGCTTCTCTGAACATTTTTTGTGCATTTTTTTGTTGAAATTTTATATTTATTAAACCCTTCAATATTAAATTTCTACTAATTACTAAAAGTCCCAAGTAATAAATCCAAATCAAACAATCTTGATCTGAGCATTCATATTTCCCTATCCAACATCATGTTATAACAGAAAAATGCATAAAACAAGATGAAAAAAGAAAAAATGAAATGGGAAATTCCCATGATAATGTAAAACAATTGAAGAATTACCCAACATAAAGTCGATCTTTGGCAACATCAAAATAGAAATTGGATAGGTCAACAATAACAAACCGCTGAATGATCTGCAACAAAAATTACCCATTTAAGACATCCTAAAGGAAGCAAAGCAAATTTGTGCATCAAATAAACAAAGGTCAACTTAAAATGAATAACAAAAATACAATTCCATGCATTGTTGTGGGCCTACTTCCTCATCTCATGGCTTGAAGCTAACTAAATTATTTGTAATTCTATTCCTAAACCGACATAGGGCATTTTTTTTATATTCTTGACATAATAATGTTTATTGCATTATTTCATTAATGGTTAAGATGTTTAGGTTTTGAAGAATTTAAAAAGAATCTAAGACGCATTTTAGTAGATCAAGCATAACTTTTAATCTAATTGTTTGATTGAGCTGAAATTTTAATAAAATATTCTAAATACCTTGTTTCTTATTAGGTTAAAATTTCATGATGAACAGAGATCAAAAAGACTTTTAAATAAAGCTCGGGAGTTACTTTACGAATTATCTTTATTTACCTTATTATATTTGGATTCTTTTTCCTATTTAGATTGACTTTTAATTTAATTAAGATTTTACTATTTCAAAATTCCAATGCTAGATAGATTATATTAATTATATAAGTTATAATTAGGAATAATTTCATACAAAATTTTTAGTTTTAATTAGGAATTCTTTTCTATAAAAGATTTTAGAACTAAAATAAATAGGATGTTAAGTTTATTTTAAAATGAAAATTATTATTGAGATTTTTAATAAAACACTATAGAGAAAACTCTAAATTTTTCTAGTTTGTAGCTTTAAGACTTGAAAACCCTAACTTCTATTCACACCATACACCATATTAACTAGTATCTGAGCAGGTTGATCTCTTTGATGGATGAAAACGATAGCAACCCACCCCGCAACGCAAGAATAGAGGCCCTCTGGTGCGTTGTGCAGGCTTAAAAGCAGAAACTAGATCATTTTGATCGTTTGGAGCAAATCATAGTAGATTTAGCTCAACTACAAGGTAGTGCCAACAGGGATTTGTACAGGCTCGAAAGCAGAAACTAGATCATTTTGATCGTTTGGAGCAAATCATAGTAGATTTAGCTCAACTAAAGGATAGTGCAAACAGGGATTGTGAAGAGATGGAGAACTTGCTTGAAGACGTACCTCGAGACAGGCCAAACCCTAGCTATATTCTTGAATTTGATGAGATTCCATTATATGATGGGAGATTTTCGAAGAAAAGAGTTATTAAATGGTTGATCAAGTTGGAAGCTTAATTTTATTTCAACAAAGTTCCTTATCATCAAAAGGTAGGACTTATGGCAAGCAAACTTTCTTATGGTGGTTTGAATTTCTAGAAGTTAGAACTCGTATTGGTATGCATTTGATTTATCTTGGTAAGATTTGAGATAATCATTAATTTTGAAATTTATACAAGATTATGAAGAAATTTTATATTAGGTAGATAAATAACTAAATTATTATTATTTGTCTTATCTTCAAAAGGTAAGTAGAAAAAACATAGGGGAGTTTTGTGAAAGTATTTTAAAGTTATCTAATCATGTTGAAGATAATGCGACTAAAAAGGATGTTGACAAACCGTTTCAATCTTTTAACCTTAAGTTAGAGAAGCCAGTAGCAAACAATGATCTTTCAGTTATGGATGAAGATCTTGCAAACAAGAACATGGAAGACATAACAATTTTTGACAATTCTCCTAAAGGAATTATGAAAAACTATCTTGGTATTCCTTTACATACAAAGGTTGAAGTGTTGAAGATCATAGATGATGATGATCTCAAGTTTGAAGTAAAAGAAAGTGGAAAGAAACTAAAAGTGAACTTCATAGGAAGAGAAAATATAACATTAGATATGGATTTTTCTTTCGCATTTATACATCATAAATTAAATTTTGAAGTTTACATGTCAAAGACAAGCAACTTCATGAATGTCTACAATGTTATATTTTTAGAGTGGTCGAGTTCAATTTCTAATAGGCAACTCGAGGGCGAGTTTTTTAAAAGTAGAAGGGAATGCCATGAAAAGTTTCTTCCATATTCTTGACATAATAATATTTATTGCATTATTTCATTAATGATTAAGATTTTTAGGTTTTTAGTTTAAGAAGCGTCTAAGATGCAGTTTGGTAAATCAAGCATAACTTTTAATTCAACCGTTGGATCATATTGAAATTTTGACAAAAGATTATGAAAGCCTTTTTTCCCATTAAAATTTCATAATGATTAGAGATCGAGAAGACATTCAAATAAGGCTTAGAAGTTATTGTGCAAGATTGTCTTTATTTATCTTGTTGTATTTTGATTCTTTTTCCTATTTAGATTAGAAATTTTAATTTAATTAGAATTTTACTAGTTAAAAATCATAATGCTAAATGGATTCTATCAATTAAGTTTTAATTAGAAATCATTTTCTATAAATGATTTTAGAACTAGTATAAATAGGGATGTTAGGTTTATTTTAATATGAAGACTATTATTTAAACTCTTAATAAAATATTTGAGATTTTTCTCTAAATTTCTCTACAACCTTAGAGTTTGAGAACCCTGATTTTTAACCACACTGTACGCCGTGTCATGAACTCCTTTATTAGTTTTCATTTCTTCATAGGAAAGGTCATCAGCAAGATACTGTACCCTAGAAATTGGGTTTGGTCATTTTGTTTGAAGAGCAGAGCAGTGCCCTACCCATTGTATTCTTCCCTCTGAAATCTACGAGGATTATAATTTTTCAACTTAATTCATAGCAATAAGACAAACATGTTGAATGTTCAAGGGTTCCAGAAGTAAATCATTTTCGAGAATGTTGGTCAAATAAGTTCACGTGCATGCATGCAAGTTATTGTTGAGCTTTTTTTAATTTTTAGTTCTATGTTACTGTGTACTTGTTACCTTGCCAAGTGCAAAACCTGATTTCACTACCTGGTTGAGCATTAATGCAAAGGACTATATTTATAGGATGCCAAGAATGCAATAAAAAACAAAATGTACCTGAAATATCTTGAAAAATTGATAGTTGTCATAACTCTCTCTAATGGTGTTTACAACATTTTCCAGCTGAAATAGCGCGTGCTTATCAATCATGGGAAGATCATTGTACGAAATAGCATTGCCAGCCTGCTAATAGCAAAGTCTTCAATATAGTGGGCAGAGGAGGAGGGGTGTAAATATGGTAATGGCTTTAGCTATGTCAGAACTGCATAGCTTTATTTTCCATAATAAAACTGCCTTCAAAATCAAGAGTTCCAATTATATGAGGAAAGCTGAATTTACCTTCCAGTCATGCAGATTTCCCAAAAGGTATCTCAAAGTTCCTCGCAGCTTCCTATATATGTCAGAAATTTGCCGAAGGACTTGAGTACCAATCATGACATCACCTGTATAATCTACACTAGAAACCCAGAGTCGCAAGACATCAGCGCCATAGCCAGGTGCTTCCTGCCAAGAGCAGAAATAAATTTTAGTAATAAATCATTTACATGAGAAAACACCCACATAAAATGTCTTGAATTATTATGCACCATTACTAACCTTTGAGTTTCTTCCCCCTTCAATTATAGTATGTGGATCTACAACATTACCCAATGATTTGCTCATCTTACAACCTTTCTCATCCAATACAAATCCATGAGTAATAACACTGGTATATGGAGCCTTTCCTGTAGAAAGAGAAGCAACAGAATGAATTCATTTTCAAGACAGAAATTTATGTTCAAGTGGCATTTTACTAAGTTAGGGACATAAGTTTTTCTGTAGAAGTCTTGGGGGCATATGACATAAAATGAATGAAAAGAACCTGATGACATACATGTTTACCAACATAGCAGAAACAAAAATAACAGCTACAAGGATTCATTTTCAAGACAGAAAAACAATTTCAGAAAAAAATAAAAAAAAGCATCATCATAGCATTTTGCAACTCCTATTAGATCAGATGGCTGTTACCTTTCGTAGCAATACTAGTTAACAGGGAGCTCTGGAACCACCCACGATGTTGATCTGTACCTTCAAGATACAAGTCTGCAGGAAATTTAGGGCCACCACTTTTTCCCAACACAGCAGCCCACGAAGAACCTGAAATAGCAGTGAGCAACAAATAAATTTAAGAAACCTAGCATAGAAAATAGGCGGGGCAAGTAAAAGCACAGACATCTCAAACCACAACAGAAAAATTACTAAACTTTAAGCAGGATACTACAAATGATGCGCTATGGAGCAACAGAAAAGCAAAACTTACTAAGAAAAGCAATGCAACATAATTAGAGTGAAGCAGAGAAAGCACAAGCGTACAAAAATTAAGCAACTGAATCCAAGTGGGCTTCATTATACCCTTGCAGGCTTCACGTTGGTCAGAAGTCGATGAAAGTTCAACTTTTACCCACCCTCCTATCCCTTTTAATGGAAGTTAAAGACAAAATGTTCCCAGATTAACATCAATCATTGAAAAAAGATTGAAGTATTTTGTTACACATGTTCCAAAAACATTTCCAAACCAGTTCAATCATAGAAAAGATACCTTTTCTAAGAGGTGCAACTTAAGTGCTTGCCAGGAATTGTAATAATAATAACCCTTGTTTTATCTCGACTATCTTCCACTCATGTTCATTACAAGTCTAATCCCCCCTTTACCCAAAGTGAGAATGCATGTAGCATGTGAAGAAGAAGCCATTAAAATATCCGTACAGCAATAAGAAGTAACATGAAACTGCTATATTTCATACAAACAGAAAAATATAATATTGACATTGTCAAATGGAAAAGTTTACAATATAATAACAAAGTACTCTGTGAGTACGTTCATGGTAAAGGTCTGTAATCTACGTAGTCTTATAATACCTGAATCAAACCAGACATCCATTGTGTCCATCCCTTTTTCATAATCTGACGCTTGATCACGATATTTTTCTGGGAGCAAATCCTCCACTTTCATATACCACCATGCATCACTACCCTTGAGGGCTATTATAGCTGCAGATGGTGATCAGAAAAAATAAAGCCAGGATCACAAACAGAGCTATAAGGGAATATATCACTAGTCAAATAGGAGGCTAAGTCTGCATATTAAAAAACGACAAAAGAAATAGAAAGAAGAAGATGCGAACTGATACAAATGGAAGTAATTGGAGGGGAAAAAAATTATGGATGCAGAAATATCATTACAATAAAATGATTATTCACCATTATCTACTTCAAACCAGAGATTAAATTTAATGAAAAAAGGAAAAAAAAAAAAAGGGAAGGGGGGAGTTTTTGCTGTATTTAGAAGACTTACTATGTAAAACGATTATCCCAAAAGTTAACGAACCAAATTGACGAAGTCAAACTAGAAAAACAAAATCTGCAGATAAACCCAAAAACATCTCATATGAAGTCTGAAGTTACTGTTTCCTGTTTTAATTATTTTCCTAGTTAATTTTATATTTTAATTATTTTTTTCCTACTTAGGACTTTTAATTTCATTAGTATTTTACTATTTAGAAATCCTAATACTAGATGAATTTTATTAATTAGATAAGTTTTAATTAGAAATCTTTTCCTATAAAGGACTTTAATTTTAATTAGGAATCCTTTTCTATAAAGGATTTTAAGACTAATAAAAATAGGACGTATAGTTTATTTTATAGAGATGAAGACTATTATTCAGATTTAATAAAAATACCAGAGAATTTTCTCTAGATTTCTCTACAGTTAGGCCTATAAACTTAGGGTCTGAGAACCCTAATTTTATCTTCATTATACATTGCTTTAGATGGTATCAAAGCAGGTCAGCATCTAGATCGTTGGCAAACCGTGAAGATAATCATGGAGCAATTGATGGCAACCATCTCCATGATGGTGATCAGAGGATGTGGGTTGTTTGGGATCAGCTAGATTATCATTCAGTAGTGATAGCCTTTTTGCAAGGGTGAATGCAAACCAGGTTTGGTGACATCAATGCTAGGTTTGATGACCTTACAACCAGACTTAAGGCATTAGGGCTACACGCAAACATGAACCGGAAAAGAAAAGAGGCACGCGTTAGGAATGAAGCCCACTACCAACCTGTCACAAAACCAGTTCGTGCAAATCCTCATGGTCATTATAATTACGGGTATTCATTTGATGAAGAAGACCTATTTTGGCTTATAAGAGGCACAAACAGGAATCACAAAGAGTTCTACATACTTGAAGACTTACTTCAGGCCGACTTTATCTTAGATCTATTCCTAAAATTCCTCCTAGACAACCATTTGTCTTAAGAGTTGGTGAAGATGAACTTGATGAAGATTGATGAACATTGTCAGATCAAGAAAAACAACCACAACCCGAGAGACAAATTAATCAATGTGATTGAAGGTTAGGATGAGTAAGAACTTTTCGACGACAAGGATGTTCTATATGAACCTAATAGAGACGATGAAGGAGATTAATATGATGATAAAGATCTTCCAAACAAGGACATGGAGGACCCGATACTTTCTGACAAGTTTTCTAAGGATATTATGGAAGATTATTTTGGTGTTCCTTTAAATACAACTATTGAAGTATTGTAGGGCATAAATAATGATGAAATCAAGTTTGAAGTAGAAAAATATGGGAATGAATTACACGACGAATTCGATGGAATTGAAAGTATAACATCAAATATGAATTTTTCTTTATTATACACACCATAAATTAAATTTTGAAGTTTACAAGTCAAAGACATGCTACTTCATGAATAAATTAGCTACAATATTATATTTGAAGTATTTGTTCATTTGGAATGGAAGAGTTCAATTTCTAATAGATAACTCGAGGATAAGTTTTCCACAAATGAAGGATACTAACGAAGAACAATTATCTCAGGGGTTATTGGGTCAGATTGACAAGGTCAAACCTAAAAAAAAATCCATAAAAAACTTGAAAGCATCTCATATGAAGCACGAAGTTATAGTTTTAATTATTTTCCTAGTTAATTTTGGATTTTAATTATTTGTTTCCTATTTAGCTTAGAACTTTTAATTTAATTAGTATTTTACTATTTAGAAATCCTAATGTTAAATGGATTCTATTAAATAGATAAGTTTTAATTAAGAATCATTTTCTATAAAAGATTTTAATTTTAATTTTAATTAGGAATCCTTTTACATAAAGAATTTTAGAACTAATATAAAAAGGATGTCTGGTTTATTTTATAAAGATGAAAACTATTATTCAAATTTAATAAAAATATTTGAGAGTTTTCTCTATATTTCTCTACAAATAAGTCCATAACCTTAAAGCTTAAAAACTCTAGTTTTATCTTCATTATACGTTTCATCACTTACATTTGATATGGTCAATAGTCTCTTCATTCAAAAGTGGTTCCTTTGTCTTCAAATGGTAAAAGACTGGAATGGGGACACCCCATGTCCTTTGTCTTGATATGCACCAGTCAGAGCGGCTTGAAGTCATTGCAGTTATTCTGTTTTCTCCCTGAAGAACGGCCATACATTTAAACAAGAGATCACCAATTAGATATAGTGCCATTGGTAAAATGACAAACAGAAGCTGAAAATAAATCCAAATATAGAAAACCATGTAAGTAAAAATCACAAGCTCGAATTTTTTTCCCTTGCATCATTCTCGACAATCATGAAAAACACACTTTAATAATTGCACTACAGTGAATAAACAATTACACTACTAATACTTTTTAACTAAATCTATTAAGAAAAACTCAATTCCCAAAAGAGGTCAAGCTCAATGCTTTAACAGAAGTGACAATCCTCTGACTGAAATTTTTTGGGAAATACCAGCACCTAGCATTAGATATGGAAACTTCAAACATGCTCAATCGAACCTTGATGGAAGAACCACCTTGGTGTCATATTCATGGTTTTGCTAACAAACTGTATGTTGAAAAAACACCTCCATTTAAGCACGTGCCAAATATGATGGACTTGGTAGGAAGAGTATAGACATGAACAGGATTTGCATGGTTAAACAGGAAAACTCAGCTAAACTCTGAAACAGAGGCAATTGTTTGGGTTTCATAAATTAGTTCTGTGGCTAAGTGAGGGCATTAAACAGAGGCCTTTCATTTAACAATCCGAATCAATTTTGGAAACCACAAAGCCATGCAATACATCCAGGTATCTATTCACTTCTGCATTGAAATTTATCTTCACCACAATCTAGGTGAAGAATTCCTACATTAAAAATTGAAATTCCCCAGGATAAAAGTTATATTTGCTTCAAGAACTAAGTTTCCAAAACTTGTCACATCACTACTTGCTGACATCCTTTCAAATGAGATGAGGTATTCAGGTATGAAAACACCCAAAAGTGAAACTATGACAATACATACTATACAAATAAAGTTATATTATCCCATGGTCCTAGAGAAGAAACCATGTAAAAAAACAAGCAAAAAGAAGGATTCGCACTGCCTCTACTATTTCCTCTACATCAAACACTGAAAATACAGAAAAATATGCCTTATTGCTAATGAACAGTGATGATAACAGAAATCACAAAAAGGAGGATTCACACTGCCTTTACTATTCCCACTATATCAAACATTGAAAATACAGAAAATATGGAATATTACCAAATAAGAAAATATGCCTTATTACTAATGAATAATGATGATAACAGAAATCACATAACTTCCATAAAGTAATCACTTTGTGCAGAGGGCATAATTAAACATAGTGAGTTATCAACAGTAGTATCTTTGCAGAATGCAAGCATAGAGAGAGCCTAGCATATTGAATCAGAATACAACCAAAGCAACTATGCATCAAAACCTGAGGTGGAATCCATTTCACTTGGCTAATTGCCTCCATAGCTGACTGGCGAAACCCTTCTACTGAAGCAAACCATTGCTCAGTGGCTCTGAATATTGTGGGCTTTTTAGTTCGCCAATCATATGGATAGTTGTGCTCTGCATAAGAGAAAAGACGGATTCTTATACACTAGCATGGTTAGTTATACTCATAGTAGAAACATGTTATCAGACGGGAATTATTAACTTCACCATCACTTAAAAGGGAAAGAGTCCAACTTACGATATGATTCCTCCATGATAAGGAGCATTTGTTCATCCAGGTATTTCATGACAGCAATATTTCCATCCCCAAGTACATCAAGTCCACTAAACTGCACGGCTTCTTCAGTAAACTTCCCGTCATCATCTACAGGGGATATTATAGGTAGTCCATATTTCAGGCCAGTTACATAATCCTCCCGACCATGACCAGGAGCTGTATGCACCAGTCCAGTTCCTGATTCTGTTGTAATATAATCCCCACCAATGACAACTGGGCATTCCCTCTTATCTATTGGATGAATATACCTGAAACCAAAATTCAAAATCAGATATTAGTCTCTGAATATTAATATTAATTAATCATCCATACATTGTGGAGTGTGAATTCAGTTGTTTTACTCATATAAAAAAGACATCATGTCATTGAGGAAAGAGATGTCAAATCAGTTACATTCCATGAGCTTTTTCTCATATAAATACACATTATTTTTCATATCTTACCGGCAGTTTTCAAGATCTGATCCTAACAGTGTTTTTTTGACAACTAGTTTCACACCCCATTTTGCTTCTAGTGTTGGCACAAGATCAGATGCTACTACAAGAAAAGGTTTCTTCTGTTCCTTCAGAACATGTCCAAGCCTTTGTTTCTTATTTCCAGAGGATGTAGAAGCATCTCCTGAAAATGACTGCACTTCAATTACAGCATATTGAAGCTTGGCATTGACAGCAACAGCTGAGAGAACATACCCCAAAAAGATTAGGAGAGAGAGAATTGAAAGATTGAAGTTATGTGCAAATGAACTCTCATTTTATCCAACAAGGTCCAAAAACCTCTTTAACAAGCTGAACAAATCTCAGCTTGTTTTTTTTTTGTTTTGTTTTTTTTTTTTTCGGGGGAGGAGGGGTGTGGGCGGGCAATGAGCACGTTAATTCTTGAAAAAACTACAAGAACAAACAACGGTAGGATCAGCACCCTCTGCATTTCACCAGCAAGTATGAATTTACCAAAATGCATTGATGTCACTATTAAAATGGACAAATCCAAAATAATCACACAAAAAAGGCATTTCTAAGCTGCTCAACAAAAAAAATAGATCAATAAAGATCTTAACCAAAGAGATAAAAAAATCTCTGCAATAAACACAGGCAAAAAATAAAATCATGGCCCATATGCAGGTCTAATTTCTCACGACTCCCAAAAAAAATTAATGCTATTACCTGTTTCAAGGGATAAAGCTGTATTCAGAAGAAAAAACATGCAATATTAAGGATATACTTACTGCTTCACTTAATGGTGGCCAAATTCAAGGTGGTTGGAAAAATTCACTTTGGTGGCAGTTAGTATAGGCAACATGAAGTTCAACCAGGTATCAATGACCATTAATACATGATGATATCTAAATGATCCCCCCCCCCCCCCCCCCCACAGGCATGCATACCAGGGCATCAAACTGATTAAATCGTTAAAATATCGAATGGATGTACATAGTTTGATAAAACAACATAACCGCAAATTCTAGATTCAGGCATGAGATGTGAAATTAAAAACAACTGCCTTAAATTAGTAGAACAAAAGGGATGAACCACCTATGCAAATACTGACATCATATGCAATGAATGAGTTGCAAGCCCGACTAGGTAAAGACTCACCAGCATTGGCTGGAACAGTCCAGGGAGTTGTAGTCCATATTGCCAGGCACAAATCTGGAAAGAATTCCTCTAATAACCCATCTGAAGTTGGAGGTGCGCTCACTACTCTAAATATGGCATATATGCTTTTTGAAACATGGCCCTCGGGGTACTGCAGAAAAAACAACTTCCAGTTAGTTAACCAGCAGAATGATACCATGCAAATTCTAAAAGATAGGACAAGTTCGTGAAAAATGGTTTTGAGACTTTATAAGAAACTTGCTATAGGTTTACACATCCCATCACAACTTTAAATCATGAAACATGGCTTCAAAAGCAGAGTAGGGAAAGAAATTCCAGACTGTACATAAAAAGTCATAATAATTGCTAAATGATGGTTTATATACCATTGAGTAGAAAAATCTGAAGACATTGTTTTCAAGCGCTAACCAGAAGAAGGATTGTACACATAAGACTAAAATTAAGCAAACATGTCTAAATCTGAAGATATTGTTTCTAAGCGCTAACCCAAACAAGGATTGTACAGATAAGAAAGAGTAAAATTAGCAAACATAGTCGGATACAGTTTATTGTACCAATATACTCAGAAACCATCAATAGAGCTCATTAGAAGTCTTATCAGTTCTATAAATTAAGAATGCATAAACAAAATTTCTTTCAGTGAGGTACAACATTTAGAAGTCTTATCAGTTCAAAATATTAAGAATGCATAAACACAATTTCTTTCAGTAAGGTACAACATAAAACCAAGAAAAGAGCATGCTAGTATGCAAGAGGACTTAATATACCTCCAACTCAGCCTCTGCAAGGGCAGTACGTGATGAAGGACTCCAGTGAACTGGTTTCCTGCCCCTATAAATGTATCCTTGAAAGGCCATCTGGCCAAACACTTCAATCTATCAAAAAAATAAAATGATACAATTTCTTAGAAAGTTAACCAGAACGAAAACCTGCCAGAAAATTATGCATTGATAATAAGAAAAAGATGATAATTCTTTATACAGCATTAACAATTTGATCCATCGTATTTCACTTTGAGTTAGAAGTTACTGAAATTCATTACATTGCACTTGTCTAGGCACCTGAAATGTACCAACTTACACACAAAAAAGTAAACTTTTGAATTGGTATTTTGGTTTTAACTTTTATGCATGCAAGTGCAATGGAGAAAAGTTGTACCAGCTACCTGAGCAGCTTCATATTCTGGATCTAGAGTTAGATAAGGCCTTTCCCAGTCTCCCCACACTCCAAAGCGCTGCAAGCATCAACTTAACAATGAAAAAAAAACCTAGCAAATAAGTAAATCAACTAAAAATGTCACTACGCCAACTCTTGAAAGATAATAAAACCATGTCTTTTAGATAAATTTACTGGTTAATAAACAGAGAATGTCAATACTTAGCAAAGGGCAGATAAATAGGCTACAACCTTAAATGATGCCATCTGAGTTTTGACAGTTGCTTTAGCAAATTTGGCTGCCTTAGCTCTTAATTTTGATTGTGTCAGATCCTTTCTTGCTTCCTGATCCATTGACTGCAGAACTGTGTGATTCATAATGACAGTTAACTTGCAATTGTTTAACTCAACTTTTCTTTAAATTTCCACTTTTTTTTATCCAAAGAATTGATTTGGCAACAAGGACATTCCAAAAAAAATGCCGGTTTCCTCATTTCAAAGAAATCTTTTTCTTAAGAAAAAAGCTAAACAGGGTGTCATAATTGATGTTATTAAAACACAAAATACAACATCTAGTATAATACTATATAGTTAAATCATCAGCACCAGTATAATTTTTTTATACAACTTTCAAATTTCACAGTTATAACCAAGCTCTGGCACCTGAAATTGTAACATAGGAATCAACACATCATGGTAAGATCTTGTTTACTGCAGGAAAAATTAATTGCTAAGAAGAACAAGCGCAAGAAAAAGTAACAATGCTTGCCTTTCAACTCAATTGGCAAGCCATGACAATCCCAACCAGGCACATAATGAACTTTGTAATTTTGAAGAATCTGACAATATTATAAAAAAAAATTAGATAGATCATTTTACTCTGGATTAAATCAGATGAGGAAGCTAAATTATTTCCAGATTAATCACTGCCCGAATGCTCTTGCATACACCATGATACATCTCTCGATGATGGCCAGCATTCTCAAGTTATTGATGTTATTACATAGCCAATATGTGTACATGCAAAAATGACATCAATGTATGATCACAAGAATCATGAGAAAAATACAGCCATTGAGCATGAAATGGTGGATAGTTTATCAGATTTGCAGTCCTCTTGCTTTCCTGAGTTTTCTAGTGTTTGATCCACTTCAGCAAGGAAACATAGTAAAGCCCATAAATTTAGCGATTCTTATCATTTCTTTTTTACTTTAAATTAAATTAATTATATGTTGAAACTTTTATGAATTGGAATTCATCATTTTATCTAATAACTTGATTTCTGATGGTCAGGTTTCTTGTTAATAATCAAAGCATATAGGAACCTGGAGTAATACCTAAATTTATAAGTAGGGAAGGGAACACACCTTATAACGGTTAATTACATCCTTCAAGATCTTATTAAGGGCGTGACCCATGTGTAACTCGCCATTGGCATAAGGCGGGCCATCATGAAGAACAAAATGTTCCTGACAAAGTAACTAAGGAGTAAGCTAATTTTTTCATACCATTTATGAAAACATACACACGAGGACAGCAACAAAACCACCCACCCCATCATTCTTATCAACTACTCTCTTGAACACTTGATTATCCTCCCATAGTTTCTGAATCTCGGGCTCCCTCGCCAAAGCATTTGCTCTCATCCCAAACGTTGTCTTAGGTAAATCAACTGTATGCTTGTACCTCCCTTCTTCTTGTTTTTTCCCTAAAGCCAAACAATCTAATTAGTTGGATAAAAACACTTGTAGACCTCAGTGAATGATTACAATTATGGATATCTCGAGCACTTTTGTCTGAAAAACATGCAAACGTGATCATCTACGTAATAAAGAGGGGGTAAAATACACACCCCCGGATGCTTTTTTTGCAGCCATAACCTGTCCTCGAGATCTTTGCTTTGAAGAGGGAAAAAAATCGTCACTAGAACTCGTAGAATAGTGCGTAACAGTGTTAAAAAGAGAGAGAACGCTTCCTCTTCGATAAAATAAGTCAACAGGAGTAGCAGTCTTCAAAGAAGAACAACTACTTCTTCGCAACAGTACCTGCTTTGAATTAATCAAACAATACAAGACAAAGTCAACACTAGTAAATTAAGTAGAAAATACTGGCAAAGTTTCTTTGGGACATTTTATCGAACACAAGATGTGCCGTTAAGACAGATAACACAAGATAACAGTCGAATAAAGGTGAGAAGGTGTGTGAATTGTTTCGTACTCTATGAGAAGCAGAGTGAATCATGGCTACTGTGGCTGCTTCGCTAGGAGTGAATATTGAAGAATTTGCAGCTAAAGATTTTCGAAGAAGGGACATTTTGTAAGCTACTTTCTGTTTATGTTCATTTCTTTTTTCTTCATTCTTTCTGCATAGAGAGAGAGTGTGAAATAAATAAATAAATAAAGAATAAAGAGTGGGAAATTGGGGAGTTTGTGGATAAATCAATCAAAACCACACAGCTTCTGCTTCTTCTCTCTTGTTCCGGTGTGACAAAACCAACATTATACTTGAACTTGGTTTGTTTATATATATATATATATATATATATATATATGAATTCAATTTTTTTATATAAAAAAATATTGATAAGATAATATTTTAAATTAAGCTGGTGTAATGGCCTAATTTATTCAATTCATTATTCAAGTCATACTTTTTTATTTTTTTATTTAATTAAATGATTATAAAAATAAATATTTATAAAAAAAATAACAAATAATATTATCAAGGTAAAATATGATTTTTTTTAATCAAAATTGTTGTTTCTATGCAATTTGTTTTTGTCTGGACAACAAAAATTGTTTTTTATTAGCAATACAGTTCATTGAATAAAAAACAGCAGCAATAAAAAAAACAATTCCTAAAATATATAGATTTGAAATTAAAAAAGAAGAAGAAAGAGAGTATATTAAAAAAAAAACCTAAATTTTCTTATTCAAGTATTTATTTTACTTTTAATGAAAATACTTTTTTACAATGAATATTGTTTGTTATGGAAAAAAATCATTATAATTTTGAAAGCAAGCTTGACTTGAAGAAAAAATCATAAATTGATCATCTCTTAGTAACCACATGAAAAATTTTAAATTTTAAATTTTGATAAATATGATAAAATCATGTAAAAATCTATTAAAAATTTAAATAATAAAAAAATTATTTTCATTGAATATTCATAAGTTTTTTTTTTTTTGCATATTAGGTACATAATAATTGAAAAAAATACCATTTTTGGAAAAAAAAAATAATATTATATAATAACCTTGAAAAAAATAAACTATAATTTAAATATAATTTCAAACTTTTATAGTACATTTAAATTAAAATACAAAAAAAAAATTAAAAACAAAAAAACATAGAAAAGGCCGAGTTCCCAAGTTAAAAAAATGAAGACAGTATGAAGACTAAAACACATCAATAAAACTTATCTCATTAATTGAACCTGTTAACATCAATTTTTTTTTATTATTGAAATATGATTAGTAAACAACTTTTTCTCTCATTTTTTAAATTTTAAAACTGAAAAATAAATATAATATTTTTTTTATAAAAAACAAAAATTTCAAAAACTAAAAGGATAAAACATAGCAAAAATAAAATAGGTTGACCAAAAAGTATATTTTCATGTGAATTTAAGATTTGCTATATATTTTTCTTTTATTTTTTATTTTGTTCCATTTTCTCTTAATGGTGTTTTCTACGATAAATTCAAATTATATATTATTAAATCAAGCCTCCAACCAAGTTTTAAAATCCACAAAAACCTTTAACTCTTTAGAGAATGCAAAAATAAGGGATTATAAAGTGAACAAACACTAAAAACAACACACTAAAAGATAAAATTAAAAATAATTATATATAAAAAAAATAATTACAATCCACAATAAAAAATTAAAAGTGTAAACAGTATAGCCTGTAAAATAAAAACTTCAGCTCCTTTATTTTATCTTATAATCATAATTGTAACATAATGTAATTTATATTTCTTTTGATATTTATTATGCTTATAAAGTCCCACAACCTAATTTAACATGTAAACTTAATAACTGTAAATTTAATTTAACTTGAATAATAATATTTAAAAAAACTTAATTTTTATTTTAAAAATAATTTAGTCATCATCTCTATATCTAGTTTACTTGTAAGTTTTACTGGGTATATTTTCAAACTTTTTAATTAAAAATTTAGATTAATTCACATCAATTTATTAAAGATTATCTCTTCTTTTAATTAACATTGTCGATCATAACTAATCCTAACACGTATTTTTATGACTAATTCTATCATATCGTTTATTATAATTAAAATTATCAATCATCAAATTTTGAATAAGAACTTTGAAAAAAATAATTAAAATCCTATGTCTATGGTAGTCATGATAGCTCATGAATACGACAATTTCATGTCATCAAGTGAGGTTTTGCAAGTATTCGAACTCCATTAAACTTCCGCAGTCGCTTTACAATGATATCATCCAAGACGGATGGGGACGTGGTGATGAGGTGAAGGTTTTAATGGAAAAAAACCAGAAAAAAAATTGAGATTTTTAAAAGTGACTATTTATTTTTATGTTTTAAAAGAATTTATTTATTTTTTACTTCAAATTAATATTTTTTATATATATTTTTAAATCATTTTGATGCGCTGATATCAAAAATAATTTTTAAATAATAATAATAAAAATATTATTTTAATACATTTTCAAGTGAAATGTATTTTAAAAAAGAATCACAACCACACTTCCAAACACATTAATTTTAAATTTTATTTAATTATGGTATCCGTTAAAGAAAAGATCATGTTCATATTAATAAGTGAGATTAAATTAATGGGATTTATGGATTTGTTGAGAAACCAATGCATTGAAATTTTATCATGTATTTATTTTTTTACAGAATAAAATGTTTCTTTATTGATTTTATGTTTTATTTTTATTAATTTCAATGTTTAATTTTTAGATTTTTAATACTTTTTGGGTGATTTGGGACATTCCATAAACTTCAAGGATGGGACTAAAATTTACAGATAACTGAATGGTCCGCCTTGTTTAATTTACCCTGGCTAAAGTTTATAATAGTTTCCATCTACTTGATCATGTCCATTTCAGTCCTTATATTAAAATATTTCAATGTTAATAAAGTTTATGTGCATTCGTAAATTAACCACAAAAAAAAACCTAACGGTACGGTGAAAACATTATAGCCCAAGAGTTACAGTGTTTTCTCTTCTTTTTTTTTTTTCCCATCGTTGAAGCTTTTTTTTTTTTCTTATATATTGCAAATCTATACCTATAATTTATTTCAATTAGCTTATTATAGAGTTTTTTTTTTGTTTTTCAGCATCAAGTTAATGTTCGACGTAAAATAAAATAAAATTTTATTACATTACTTAAAAAAATTGAACCGGGATTCAATTTGGCACCAAGACAAAGAAACATGTTTTGTTTTTATTATTCATGAGGTGTGTTTTGTAAAATTTTGGTCTTCAATTTTTTTTATTTGTTTATCCTATTTATTGAGACTTTGATGTTCGGTTCGATATTTTATTTGTTTTGTGTTTTAGTACCTGTATTTTATTAAGGGAGAGAGTCACCGAAATATAAAAGGTGAAAGAAAAATTTATTGGTTATCCATATTATAATAATAAAAAAATAATTTTATTGTCAAAAAATTCTATCTAACGAGAGAGGAGCTCTATTTAAATGTTTTTAATTTTTTATTTTATCAGAAAAATAGATTTTAGCTCAAAAGTTTTTTCATTCTTTTTTTTTATTATTATTAATTAAAGGTTTTTTTAAGATTAGAAATAAATTCATTAAGGTTTATAAGATATTTCTTAGATGTTTTCAGGTAAAAAAAATAAAAAATAAAAACTAGAGGTCCAATGAGTTAGGATATGAGAGTACATTTAATAAACAACATTTTATTTGCTATAATAAATGATAAATCATCTATTTTTTCTTTTTAAAAAATAGTCTAAAAAAAAGAAAAGAAAGAAGAAGGTCAAAGCACATGGGCCGGGCTTCTTGTTAATGGGCCGGGTACATTGGGCCAATTATACACAAGCTTTTAATCTTTTGTTGCCTCTATATATATATATAAAATTAAAATTCATTCAAATAAATTAATTAAAAATATATTTGAGATATTATTTTATTAAATTCAATTTTTATTTTGCTTTTGAATAAAATTGTAAGATTTTTTCTTATAACACTAGCTAATGCTTCTATTTTTACACTCTTTTGTGATTGTTTTTTTTCTTAAAATTTATTTAGTAGCTTTCCTGCTTATATCTATTTTTATTATTGTATAATTAAATAAAAATAGATTTTAATTAAACTTAAATGGGTCCATGATCCATATCAAGGGTTTGAAAAGTTAACATAATCTAACCTTAATCAATCTAAAATATAGTTGTTTTAATATAAAAAATAAATGATATAATTTTCAAATATTTTAAGTCAGACCAAATTTTAACTATGTTCATCTAGTTATATTTAAAGATGTCAGATTGACAGAATCAAATTAAAATAACTCTTACATAATTTAATTTAAAAATTCAGATTAGAGAAAGAAATTTTCCGGATTGATTTGTTGGACGAGTTGTCCTAATTTTAAGTCCATTGGGCTACATTTTCACCCAGCAGAGTAATGGCTATCCCAGCTGATGTTTTGTTCATCTTAAAATTGTTTATTTTGCACTTCTCAGGATGTGCGCAAGCTGCCTTCCATCATTCTGAATGTCGAATCCTGCCATGGTTGATCCCTTCCCTCCATACTTTGCACAGACTGAAGAATCTTTTGTGATTCGAACTGCAAATGCGCCTGGAAACTGACCTGCAACAGCAATATTCCTTTCAAGGCTAGCACCATCATACCCACAATCATGATCCCACCCATGGGAGTCTAGAATTGGCCTTGGAAGAAACTGAGAAGTGAGCTCTAATGCTCGATACCTGTAAGAAGGATTGTCACTGTCAAAGGAAGGTGGGAGGACGCAGTCAGGCATAGCAACCGGAACAGTTGCTGGGCCCAACATCTTCCTGGTCCACAGCTTCGCCAATGCCATCATAACCTGGTGTGTCGATGATTCTGAGTTTAACTCCGTCTACGGTTCCAACAATTTTCTTCACCATAGTTGTGGAGGTTCAAAAGCATTGATCTCTACTTTCTTCTCACCGAAAATAGAATTAAC
Source organism: Populus tomentosa (assembly GCA_018804465.1). Taxonomy (NCBI): domain Eukaryota; kingdom Viridiplantae; phylum Streptophyta; class Magnoliopsida; order Malpighiales; family Salicaceae; genus Populus; species Populus tomentosa. The sequence continues at coordinate 1,616,984 of CM031987.1, read as the reverse complement.
GGCTGCACTCTTTCCCACTCCAGTTTTCCCAAGAACCAAAATGTTCAAAGAGAAGTCCAAATCATCTTTCCCCTCAGCTTCAAGCTGCATGGCCATTTTCTTGGCATTTTCAAGCTAAAACTCTTGATTAACATGTGCTCTAGTAGCCACAACCAGCCCGTGTAACACCTGTGCAGCTATGGAATCTTCAGGGGATTGTCCGAGACGCTGGACAAGCCTCAAGAACTTCGCTGCCATTTTCTGTATCTTCTCAATCACCGTATCTTCTTCATTCAAATCATTCTTCACTACATCCACGACCGTTTCAGACAGTGGAGCAGGTCTCACAATGCGAAATGGGAAAGCTGAACCAACAAGACGTTCAAGAGAAAATACGCTGGAACCCGTCAGGAGAGGTTAACGCAACTCTGCCTCCATCCACACCAGCACTAGTTGCTGCTTTCAAAAGAGCAGCCAATTTGTTCCTCTATTGCTCTCCATATCTATGTCCCCTTCTTCACCCGATTCTGAAGTAATCTGGCCATCAATTCTGCCTGAAGAAGCATCAAATAATTCCTCTCCAAATTGTTCCTTGATTGCATCCACTTCTTCACCCGAGTATGCAACAACCTGCTCATGAATTCTCCGTGAATGATCATGGGAAACCTCCACTCCTGAAAGAGAATCAAATAGTTCCTTTGCCATTTGCTCCTTGAAGAATCTCAAACTTAAATTAATAGAGAGAGAGAGATACAGATGACTGAAAAGTGTTCCTCTATTTTCCTTGACCTGTAGTATGTACATTGATTGTATATTTAAACACTAATGTTTACAACTGTTTCGTGTACTTTAGCTATTCAAAACTCAAAAACATTATCACAATTGTAACAGAGTTGTTGCTACAAGATATTAGAGATATTTAGAGATATTCATAATGTTTAGATTGAGTTTATCTTAGGATCAAATTTATTTCTAACATGCCCCCTCAACCGAATAGGCAAATCTTGAAAATAAAAGTTGTCGTGCAGAAGCTGAAAACGAGCAGAGGACAAAGACTTGGTCAATAAATCAACAAGTTGCTACTTTGTAGAGAAAAATGAGACCTGAAGTTTATTTGCCAAGACTTAATCCCGTACATAGTGAAAATCTATTTCAATATGTTTAGTTCTTGCATGAAAGATTGGATTAAAGAACAAATATGTTGCACCAATATTATCACACCATAACTGTGGACTGGTTGGCAAAGGGAACCGTAGATCATGGAGAATGGATTGGATCCAATGTAATTCAGCCGCTATGTTGGATAGTGATTTATGTTCTGATTCAGTATTGCTGCGAGCAATAGTTTGTTGCTGTTTACAACTCCAACTAATAAGATTAGAGTCATGAAAAATATAGTACGCCCCAATACTACGTCTATTATTTTTATCGGCAGCCCAGTCGACATCACTGTATGCATGGAGAAAATGATCTGATAGACTTGTGAAATGAAGGCCATAATCCACTGTATTTTTAAGATATCTAAGAATTCTTTTGACAGCTTGCTACTGTGGATCTTTAGGTTGATGCATGAATTTGCTTACACGTTGCTTACAAAGACAACGTGTTTTTCAAGGCCAAAAAGAGAGAAAAGATGGGGGAAAAAAATCGTAGAAGCTCTACCGTGTAGAGGGTGGCTAAATGCACCACATCACTGTGAAGAGGGCGGGCGAAACACATCAAATACCTCCGCGGAATATAGTGTTCGGCTATCAGGATGGCGCAGCACGCATCATATGAAAGGTGCAGGTGTTGCGCGTGCCAACAACTTTTTATTTAGAATAATATTATATTTCAATAAAAGACTTAAATGCCCCCACATCAACTAATTTATTACAAAAAATCTAAATGAAATGACAAAAACACCCTTGGACTTGACCTTATAAAAATTTAATTCTAAGTGTAACTTCACTGTTCAAAAAACTTTGTAATGCTTGAAAAGTCCATCACTCTCAAGTTTAATTCAATTAGGATTTAAGGATAGTTTAATAATTTTATTGCGCAAAAAAGTCCTAGCTATTCCTGTGAATTTTGAATTAACAATTTAATCATGTGAAAATGATCATTTTACCCGCAAACTAAGTTATGAGTTTTGTATTGTTAATGACAATAAAGTAATTTTATTATACTAATCCATGTTAAAATTAGAGATTATAGTCTTTATATATATATATATATATATATATATATATAATAGTGAAGTTTTTGGGTTTTTTTTTTATTACTATTATTTTATTTCGTGTATCTGATCAATTAAAAACATTAATTTAGCAACTTGATTTGGGTTTATATATTCACGAGAAGAGAGAGAAATTAACATTGAAAAGAAAGAACTCTTCTAAAAAAAGAGATTATGATATGTTGTTTGTAGAGTTTTATGATATATTATTGTATACAAGAGTAGTTCGGTTATTTTATTCAAATTAAAAAAATTGTTTTCATGCATGATATAAAATGTAATTTTTTTAAAATAAAAAAAAGTAAGAATAAAATAAATAAACTACAAGATATTAATGTAATTAACGCTTCATTGAATTATTTATTTTGTGTGCAATAAGGAGAATTTTCTTTATGTTAAATCAAAAAGGGTAATTGCTAACATTAATTTTATGTATCACAAGCTATCATAGTATCCACGAAGAGTTGTTTGTCTTGATGAGATGGGGCTCCTAACCTCATAAATGAAAGAAAAAAAAACAATGGGGCTCCAAAAATATGAATTGAAGCGGAACTTAACTCTTGTCCAGAAATTATTTAGGGCAGCACATGCATTACAGGAATTAAAAAAAAAAAAAAAGTTTATGCAGGGATAATTACTTGGATAAAACAATGTGAAATGATCATAATTTTAAAACCCAGCTCAGTTCGGTGGGTCGACTCGGGATCCAGCCAGCCCTGGGTTGGAACCAGACCATGTTGAAGAAAAAATAAAAAAAATCATGACCCAGTGTGACCCGACATGTTGACCTAGCAAAACCCAATAAAAAATTTAGTTGCAACTCGTTAATTTTTTTTTATCAAAATGATATCATTTTTTTTTAATAAAAATTGATCCGAACAACCCGATCAAAACCTAAAACTCAGGTTTTGAACCGGGCCTGGCTATTAAACTGGGTTTAAAAAATATTGAAAGGATGAGTTAACGAAGAAATGGCACAAGGCCAAAACACAACATACATATTACATGCTTAAAAGCAAGAAGACAGGGAGCAAGATTTTCAATCTCCAACTCGGTCACAAAGCACAAATGGTAAAGACTCAGTCCGCCTGTGGACCTCATCAAACCAAAATCTTATTTTATTTCTGAAATATTAATCAGACTAAATTTGCCTCTTTAAAAGGTTTATAATGTATTTAAACAGGCTAGAAAACCAACTTATACTAAATAATAGAATCAAAATCCTAAAACATACACGAAAAATAACATAAGATACAAAATAGCAGCAAAAATGCTTACGAAATGTCACTGGCAGCTGAAGGTAAGCCATATTCATCAAAAAGGTGCATCAGATCCCCAGATTGCCCATGCAAATCAAAAAACTTTCTTGACAGGAACCTTAAGCTGTAAAACACTTGCTTCACTTGCAAATATCATTTCAGCACTGTCACAAAGAACTGCTATTTTGTTGCAATCCTAAAAATTGCCAGAAAACTAGAGGTTTCCAGCCATAAAGCTTTTAAGAGATGTGCTATGACCTGATTTCCTTTAATCCAACAAGGCAAAATGAGTCGCATGGATGCTAGGAATCAGGTGAGAAATGACAGTCCAAACATGACAGAAGGGGCATGTGCTTGGAAACTACAACCAAAAAAACACGATAGGAGAAGAGGGTTGGAAGGATTGAGCAAAACTGGTATCCTGAGTATAAGGTAGATGATTCCAAGACCTTGCTAAAATTCCAACATGGCACGACACACAACTATCCCATAATAACACACCAAGAAATAAAAAAAAAAACCAATGGATCCACATCACAAAGCAGAAGAGAATATTATGCATCTGCTGAAATTTATGCGAAACAGTATTAAATATAATAAAAATTAAATATATTTGATAATAGAGTTAAGACAACACAAAATTTAAAGTTTGAGGATATAATTATTAAATTTGAGAGTTAATTAATCAATAATTGAAGAATTAAAAGTTGAAGAGTTAATTAAGGACCAAACTGAATAATCCAGGAATTAAGGACTGTTTTGTAAACAGTGCTATAATTTAGGGATTTAGGTAAAATTAATCCAATGGCAAAATTAAAAGATTTTTTTTTAAAAAAAATTAGGATCCAATTGTTAAATTTCCAAAAGTTCAGGGGTAAAATTAAAATTGATTGATTAAGAGACCCGATTGATATATTTTGCCAGGTAAGGCTTTCTTGTTATCTTCATTTCTGCGCCTTTGATTTAAGAAAAGATAACGGGGCTAAGGTAATTTAATTACCTTTGCCCTGTGTAGCGCATGCGTGGTTTGAACCACGCGTGCCTGTAGCCCAGCTGGATCATTAGCTTGGGCCAGTAACCGAGTCGGGCTGGCTGGGTCCAGCCCAGCCAGCCCATATGGGATGAGCTGGGCCCAACACAAAAAATAAAATATATGCTGGCCCAGCTCAAATAAAAAAATAATAAAAATAAAAAATAAAAAATATGTGTATGCATAGAATTTCTGCTGACCAATCAGGGTTCCTAGTGATTATAATGATTTTTTAAATAAAACTATTTTTCATTAAAGAACATGATGTAAGATTCTTTCCATGATTTAATTTTTAAGACTGATGTGATGTTAGGTGTGACAAAAATAGACAGGAAAAAGTAGACAGGAAATGGGTGACCATGGAGAGTTACTCAGCTGAATTAGAAAGCCAATATAGTAGTACCTAGCAATACTACGATATTTTGATATTCATATGAATTTGGAAGATGTCAACTAAGCCCAAGATCTCAACCCACAGAATTAGTTAAACTGAAACTTAACTTTCAATCCATGACATCTACGTCTATTTTAGCTATCAATCAACACATGCATAATCTGATTTATGTTAAGGACAAACCCAGAAATACACATATTAAAATGCCAAAGCAAAGAGTACTAACAATAGCAGTGCTTCCACACTATTTCAGGTCAGCTGCAGAATCTGCTCACATGGTGTGCATTGTATGAAGGTGTCTCTAGCAGCATGTCCAAAGCCACAATGCATATGCACTTCAAATCGAACACTCAAATACCTTTTTCAGCACTCTATTGATGGACATCTGTCGATGCAGTAGTTTCTGAGCTACAGTTGCACTCTCACAGGTCCCTTAGCTGACCCACCTTCCTTCATTTTCAAACTGATCAGCTGAAAGCTGGCTGACCATGCCACCTCAAGCTCCACCAGTCTCAGCAGCTACAACAACCTGAAAAGGCAGTAGGAAAACATCAGGTGTAAAAAGTCTGGTGTAAATATGCATATTTCATGCCAAACTTAACTTAAGATCATATTCAAAAGGTTCATAACTTTTTATACTAACGGTAACTTGATGAGCCTTGGCAGCAGCCAGAGTGCACCGATAGCCTCAGCTCTGCAGTTGATGCTTCAACCAAGTACTCAACACTCGATGTGCATCATGAGGATTATAATTCATCTTGTAAAGCTGAACCTAATCTACAAGAAGATTCAGATGGTTCAATAACAAGAATGAGAACGTAACAACTTAAGGAGCCTTGACATAAGGAGCCTTGAAGAATCAAATTAAAATGATTGAAACTATTTCGGAGTTAAAACCAGCAATCTGTTCGGAATTGCTTCAAAGGTTTTTATTTGCCTACAATTAAAACTTGGACATGAAAAAAGCCTTAATAGTTATTTTGATGTTGGGCTACTTAAATTTGGATTGATAATGTAAATAAGTGAAGAATTGATACTGTTTAATAGTAGATGAATTTGAACCCAATTTTGAAGTCATTTTATAACCGTTTTAAATTTGATCTATTTATGTTTCAATTAAGGTTATAAAACATGTGCTAGTTAAATTTGTCTAGTTAGTTGGTGAAAGTCTAATTTTTGGATTTGATTTCTGTCATGTTGAATTTTTCTAACTATGAAGAGATGTTTCAATTATAAATATAGTATCAGAATATGTAATAAACACTATTTAGCCAAAATTTGAAACTTAATTCAAAGAATTAAGAGTTGTTCTTTCAAATTGATTTTGTAAATAATTCTACCTGACTTATCACTCTTCAATCATAAAAGGTATGGCGTCGAAATCCTAAATTAATCTTTATGGCATCTAAATCGACTTATCAAAATATTATTCTAGTTTATTCTCCATCTTATTTATTTTAAAATCACTATAATCAAGCTACACATCAAAAGAAAAACAACTAATCAAACCCATCCTTCATTCATTTTTATCAGATTTATTGTTGCCAATTCTCGAATTATTCCCGGCACATCAACACCTTTGCTCATTATCCTGTGTAATGATGCACCTTGAGAAACTCTTTCAATGATGCATACCTACTAACATCTAATAAAAACAAAAGACCAAACGCAGTGGCTGGCGTATCTGGGTCCAGGAAGCATGGCATTTTCTGTGCTTACATCAGTCTACATGTCACCATTTACTGGGGGAGGGAGACAGTTTCAAGTTCTACAACACAGTTTTTTTAATATATTATTATTCTAATATTTCTTTAATATTTCAATTTAGTTTGTTTTTTTATTTCTCAAATAGTTGTCCAATAAATCTTTTGATTCAGAGAGTTAGATTTTTAGATGAGGAGTTGATTTCTTTTTCTTCTTTTTTTTTTTCAAGTGTTGTTCATAATCTATAGTGATTGATAAATGATTAGTAAATAAAAAACTTTCAATTGGTATTTTGTCAATCCATTTGAAGGATTATTATAAACCATTGCTTCTTGAAGGCATCTTCACCTTACAAAAAGTTTAAGCTTATTGGCTACCAATCATTTGAGCCAATTCATATAGGTTAGCAACATTCCAGCCCTGTTCAGGCTTCTCCTGGAAATTCAGAATGTTTGTTCTAAAACTGTCAACTTTTCAAGGCACTGAAGCACAGATTACGCCAATTAAAAGCTATGTATGATATATTAGCAAATCTGCCCGATTTTTTAACACCATTCCATATTTTGTCAAATTTACTCCACCAAATTCTAGCATTATGTCATATTCAGCCAGTCACATTCCAGTTCAGAACCTACTGAGAAGCATCAAGTAAAATCCCCTAACAGGTGTCCCTCATCCATCTTTTCATAACATCCTGATAATTTTTGCTCATCAAAACGTAGATTTTACCTATACAGTGATTTTATGGTGGTGGCATCATGTAGGCCAAAAGGGCAAAAGAAAACTGGCAAGCGAATGCAGCAATTGTTATAGTAGGATCATCTCATACCACCGCATAAAACACCATAAATAAAAATCAAGTCACCCACTGCAGCGGCTACAACATCTAGTTAACTCAACTGTGGTATCCCCACCAGCAGCATCAGCACTGTACCTGCTAGTCCTTGGACTGGTACCGACAGATTTGGTCTCACAGCAAACTCCTGCTGCAGTATCCAACACTATATGTGGGAAAACATGAGGTTATAGTTAGAATACTAGGTAGAATCATTTATTGACACAATATAGTAATTACACAGTAATAAATACAATCTAATAAGTAGCAACAAGATCACCGGAACTGGATTTGTTTCCACTGCACTAACGGCTAAATTAAAATGATGATGATGTTGGATGCAGCGTTATTAGATGCAAACAGTGCAGGAAAAAGGACAAAAAAACCATAAAACTTGCAATATCAGCTGCAAGAGTTTTGTATCCTTGTAGGACCACATAGCACTCAGCTAAAATAAAATCTCTCTCATAGTTACATGTACACCATGAAACCGGTTAAATCAGGCATCTACCAGAAAAGCAGACAATTTGGCGAAATATTTGCAGGCCATGTTATGTTTTTGAGTAATGTGTCTAAAACCATCTCTTAAAAAACCATAGGTAAAAGTCCTGAATATTGAAAACTCAGGATTTACCTGCAACACTTGATGAATCTTCCACCATGCAATCACTACCAAGTGCCCCTCCAGAGTCCAGATACATGGAGCCTTGCATTTGCAAAGACATAAATTGCAACATTGAGGAGCGATTAACCTTTATGGAAAGTAGCAAGTCAATTAAGACAAAATATATTCAAGCAAAAAAACCCGCTGCTGCATGTTGATATCTTGGAGACGGAGATACACGAGGAGCAATTGCCCATTCCCAACAAGCATCCCTGTGTAAACAAGTCCATACTTGCAAGTGGCTGAAAAAGTTAAGGCAATGAAACAAGCAACACATATTTTAGTCGATCCCTGCCAAAGCTGTCAGAATTTTTTTGAAACAGAGTAATTTGACTATGTTCTTCCCAGAAAGGAAAATTTCCGGCTGAAATGAATATTAGGAAGGAAAGTGCCATGATTTCAAAATTATAAACTCCTTTACTAAAAATACAATTATTCCTGTAATATTGTTATTATCTAAATATACAGCGTGTGCTGAGAAGATAGAATTACATACATATTTTAGTCGATTCCTGCCAAAGCTGATTAGGTGGTTAAGATAAATTCCAAGCAATTAAAGAACAAATTTGTGAGACCACACTGATCAAAAGATTCAAAATTTCAGAAAAAGAATGGAACTCAATTGACTAATGACTACAAGAGAAAGCATATGACAAGTTTCCATACCTTCAAGGCCCCAACTGACCATGAACCTTATTATGGAGGGAAAAAAGTAAAAGAAAATGAATTCTCACTTTTGCCTTCAATTGGTTAGGAAACCTAGTTCTCCAAAATTCATCTCCTACACTTCTACATTTAGCTTTTACATTAGGTGGTTAATCATTCTAGTGTAATTTTACAAAGTTGTATACACATACTGGCAAGCAGACAATCAGCTCAACCCAGAATCGAGGCTGTTAAGAACTAGACAAATGAGCAACCCAAGCAACAGAGAATCAGATAACTTCATGTTCATCTGAACCAGAAGCAGACACAGCTACCAAAAAAAGAGACCAAAACACATCAGATAACTATGGATTCCAAAAAACAATAGCCCATCAAAAAAACACGAGAAACCATATCCAAAGGAGCAGATGAAGACTAAGAACATGACCCTGACACAAAAGCCCACAGGAAAACCAAAATAATTCCATCTTCAAAACAAGAGAAAATATCCTGACCATGGCCAAACTGAATTCCATTCCACAACTTGCAAATAAAATTCCTCACCACCGCAAAACCAGGATTCACGCATTTGACAATGATCAAGGCATATCAAAAGGATACTTGCAGGTGGGCAAATCCATGTGAATTCAAGGCAATACTGTATATTATATAAATAGTTAGCTGGAATTAAAATACAAATAAACTTGGCTGGTGTTAAATATACAGCAGTAAACCACTGTCAAAAAATACAATGAACCAAGTCCTTTTAATTTTGTGTTTCACCTTCCTATATGCTCTTTCACATATTAATTAAGATAACTAGTAAAAACAAGAATCAAAAGAGTTAACAAGCCACTTCATAGAGCACTGTATGTAGTCTTCATCTCATAATGTAACAACTTGGCAAGCCTAATAAATAAATAAAATGTACAGAAGACTGAACAAAGCTGCTGTGATCATGAGCATATGCAAGGCAGTGAATAGCCTTTGCTGAAAGTTTATTTCCCTATGAAAACTTAGGTGATGATTAATAGCACTGATTAAACTGGAAAAAAGCACTTGATAATCTCGTATATTTGAGTGGCCTGCATTCAAACCAGGATAAATACTCTGGAGGATGAAGGACACTGCAATTGGCACAATACCAAAGTTTATTCCCCATGAAAACCCAGGTGATGACTAATAGCACTAATTAAACTGGGAAAAAGCACTCAATAATCTAGTATATTGGTGCGTCCTGCATTAGAACCAGGATAAATACTCTGAAGGATGGACACTGCAATTGGCACAATACCAATAAGTGCAGCTTGCAGTTCCGAGCTGCTTGTCTTGATGGAGATCTGGCCGCTTCGCTTATTGTTCATTCCAACATGGACAGCTATTTTGGAATTCCGACCAATGGAGAATTGAGACTGTAAATGGGCCATCAGACCTAAATCACCCCTCCACTTCATCAAGGACAGACCTAATGTGGATTGGTCCTGCTCTATAGGAAAATCTCTACTCTTGAGCCGCACTTCAAAGTTGGCTCCATAGGCAGTATCGTTACCTGATCTCACAGTGCCAGCATTTCCCACCAAAGCCAAGCGCTTTCCAACTGCAATCTGATCCTCAATCTTGAATCCAGTGGCTACATTTTCACCTAGTCGAGTAACAGATATCCCGGCTGATGATTTGTTCATCTTAAACTTTTTGAGTTTGGTCTCACTTCGCAAGATATAAGCAAGCTGCCTTCCAATAGTCTGGATGTCGAATCCCACCATAGTTGATCCATTTTCTCCGTGCTTAGCGCAAATTGAAGAATCTAATTGGATATTGAAGTCTTTCTTATCTTTTGTGATTTGAACCGTAAATGCACCAGGAAACCGACCAGCAATAGCAAGATTACTTTCGATGTTAACACCATCATATCCACAATCATGATCCCAGCCCTGGCCATCCAAAACTGGCCTGACAAGAAACTGTGATGCAGGCTCCAAAGCTCGGTACCTGTATGAAGGATTGTCACTGTCAAATGATTGTGGGAGGACAAAGTCAGGCAGAGGCACAGGCACTGGTGCCGGACCTTCATCTTCCAGGTCCGCATCTTCCCCAATGTCATTGCTGCAATCTTTGCCTCTCTTCTTTATCTCCTTCAACCTTTTTAAATTGTCTCTCCACTGCTTCTTTTGAAGGAGTTTCACCCGATAATCATACTCCTCAAAATAAGCTTTCTTTTGCTCTTTGCTGAGCTTCTGAACCTGAGATTTCCTCAAAGGCTTGAACGGTGGAAGCTGGTCATATTCATCCTCATCTTCTGCATCCGAATCAGGGAGGTCAACCAAGTCCATGTCTGAATCAATGTCCTCATCACCCAGATCAGTAGGGAGTTTTAGATGAGGGCGAGAATGCAACAGAGAAGACACGAGGTGGGGTAGAGGTAAAGAGCGGAGCCGTAAACCAAAAGGCTTCTTGTGGTCCATAAGATCTTGAGGCTTGGATATAGAACTTGCTTCAGACAAAACCTTCAGTGAGTAACACAGCAGTAATAATTGGGGTCTCCAGCTTTGTCCATTAGGGAGGACATTTTCTCCGTTCTCGTTCTTCTGGCACAAAGAATGATTCTCAACAAGAGACACCGGATGCTTCATACTCGGATGCATCAGGTACGAATCACCAACTGCTTGGCTGATTGCTTGCTGAATAACATGAGATCGTTGAGCAACATACACCTCAAAAGCTAGGGATGACCCAGATGGTCCATCAGGAGGAGGAGAAGTGGCATGCGTCAGAGTGACAATTGCATTTTTCCATATTGATGAAGTTAGAGTTCTGGAAAGCGAACTTAACAACAGCAAATCATTGCGATCTCTATCATGGGTGTCTAACCGGTCAACATAGAGGACAACATCTGGAGGAAACTTGTTAATCAGCTTTTTTACAGAAGCTAGTATTTTCCGGTTGGTAGCCGCTTCCTTTACAGAGGACCTGAGACCTGGTGTGTCGATGATTCTGATTCTAACTCCATCAATTGTTCCAACAATCTCATTAACCCTGGTTGTGGCAGGTGCAAACGCATTGATCTCAACTCTCTTCTCACCAAAAATAGAATTAATGGTGGCACTCTTCCCCACCCCAGTTTTCCCGAGAACCAAAATGTTCAAAGAGAAGTTTAAATCATCTTTGCCCTCTGCTTCAAGCTGCATGGCCATACTCTTAGCAGTTTCAAGGCTAAACTCTCGACTAACACGTCTCCCTTCATCTGGGTCCAGCCGATGCAGCACTGATTCAACTATAGAATCTTCAGGAGACTGTCCTAGCCGCTGGACAAGCCTCAAGAACTTCACCCTTATGTGCTGTATCTTCTCTAAAATCTTCTTTTCTTCCTCACTTAAAGTACGCTTTACCATATCTGGTAGGGGAGCATGTCTCCTTGTGCGAAACTGGAAACCTGAACCAGCAGGATTTTCAAGAGAAAATAATCCAGAACCATCAACAGAGCTTAGTGCTATTCTGCCTCCATCCAATTCAGCACCAGTTGCTGCTTTTAAAAGAGCAGCAAATGCAGCAGAATCAAACAACTGTTTTCCTACTGGCTCTCTAACTACGTCTGCTTCTTCATCTGAGTCTGTATCTTCATCTGAGTCCATAGTAATCTCTCCATCTATCGTCTGCGGATGATCATGATAAGCTTCAATACCTGGGGGGGAAGAGAAGACTGAATTTTGCTCTAATTCATTCATGATGAGCTTGGTTGTTCCAGACCCACCAAAAATTATCTCTTCAATGTCATCATCAGAAAGTAAGCCTTTTTGTCCTCCTATTGTTTCTGAATCACGGTTTGCTTCATCTTTGATACCAGAGGAATTTGTATTGCTTTCTCGCACATCTTCCATTTTATCACCTTCGGAGTTTTCAGGAGAATCACCATTCACCCACAAGTTCGTGGGCTGAGTAACTGTGACAACATGACCATTGTCCTCGACTAATTTAACTGAACCAGAGTCATTAGCAGAACCATTTGTCACAACCGCATCTTTAGGACCCAAAATACAACTATCAGCTCCAATATCCCTCTCCGTTGACAGCCTAGATTTGTTGTCATCAGAAGAAGAATTACTCTGAACCAATAACCCATCTTCTTTATCTTCTTCAATATCCAGCACCTTAACTAGAGATGCAACATCCACAATCTCTTGAGCCCCAAAACTAGGAACTTTGACAACACCTGAAAAGCTTCCATCTTCCACTTCACTCACCATTCCCTCATCACCAGTCACCTTATCAAATTCATCATCATCCATTGACAACTGAGCAATAGGCCTAACTCCATTCGAATTCGCACTGTCCAACCCAACTATAGGGATAAATTCATCAGTTACACCACTCTCCTCCTCCTCTACCTCCTCAAGAACTGAAATTTCTTCATCTGGGTCAGCCACGAAAGGCCTAGAAACCCGATACATGCCACCAAAATCACCCTCTTCACTGTTTTCCTCATCTGGGTCACCTAAAAAAGGCCTCTCAGATGCAGAATCAAACTCTTCTTCACCACTCACAAACCCATTATCAATATTACTACCAGTACCACTACGACTACTACCAATGTCGCTATCAGAGGTGTCAGTTTTATAACCATCTGATTGAAAATCATCAACAGTTATAGGAGCTCGGATAGGGAGAAAACCTGTAGATGATGGTAGTGAAGGTGGGGTTCCTTGTGTTGTGGAAACAGGGACGTGGATCTTTGAGGCCATGGCTACAAGTTCTTGTTTTTATCAGTAAACACAGTATAACAACACACACATAAATGCCAAAGCAAGGAAAATCTCTGGTCTGGTGAGGCAGGGCAAGGAGATAGGGTTGTGTTGGTGGGGAAGGAATAAGAGATAGGGTTTTTGCTTTTGCTGTTGTTTCAGGTTTGCCGAAGTGTGATGATGCCGTTTTAACAACAGGACATGTGGATTCATTGCATGAGACGGGGGATTTAGGTTTTGTCTCTCTTGATGTTTTTCTTTGGTTTTTGTAGATAGTGTTTGGTAATGTGTCAATATTTAATTTTTAAAATATTTTTTATTTAAAAAATATATTTTTTATTTTTTAAAATTAATATATCAAAATAATTTAAAATAAAAAAATTAAAATATTTTTTAAACATAAAAACATGGTATTTTTTTACTTGATTTACACATTTGAAAGTGTTTTTTAAACTAATTTTTATTTTTTAAAAAAATAAATTATTTTTTTATATATAATTTGATAATTTTATGTATTAATATTAATATATATATATAATAAAAGATAATTTTAAAAAATTTTAATTAAAAAATATTTTATAAAAACATATAACACCATGTTACCAGAAGCGCACCAACACAACATAGATCTTATCTATTTGTGTGATCATTACACAATTGAATTCCCAATTAAGATTTTCACCCACAAGTTTTCGTCTTCCAGTCAGCTTCGTTTCATGTTAGATTGATAGGTTTGTTCCTTCCTGAGTTTTTGAGGTTCGAATTTTAAAGTAAGTATTTAAAAAAAGAATCTATTTTTAAAAAAGTATTAAAATAAGTACAAAAACTGTAACAGCTGGAGAAGATAATTTAATTGAGTTAAAAGCAGGTGAAACGCGTTTTGTAATTTTTAACGGTGTAGTTGTGGCTGTGATGTGAGTGATAGTTTAAAATATTTTTTATTTAGAAATATATTAAAATATATTTTTTAATTTTTAAAAAATTATTTTTGATATTAGCATATTAAAACAATATAAAATCATAAAAAAATATTTTAAATAAAAAAATTCAAAATTTAAGAGAACATGATTTGCACTGCTGCGTTTCCAAACATACCCAAATTTTTTAAAATAATTTTTTTATGTTTTTTAATATTAAAAATAAAAAAAGATATATCATTTTTAAACATTTAAAAAAATAAAAAAAAATCACTTCAAACACTTTAAAACACTATTGAGAGATCTTTATTGTTGCGCCAAAAAAAATATTAATGGTTGAACAAACAAAAGAAAAAACGAAATGAGTTAGGGGTGTTCACGGTCTAGTTTTAACATAAAAATTTAATCAAACCAGAAAATAATATTCCTTGTTAATATAACTCGGACCAAACCGAGAACCAGTTCAAACCGAACCGATTTTGTTCGGTTCGAGTTAGTTTTTTAGCATTAAAAACAAAAAAAAAATCAAAAACCAATGAAGATTTGTGAAAGCCTTTGTGGGTGATGGAATAAGATCCTTTGATTATAGAAATAATGAAGTTAGATGTGGGCAAGAGATAGATTCGGCCGTCAAAGACAATTATTCCTTCCTTGAATAGCCATGGACCTAAAGCTTCTCCCTTGATTTTCTTCACAAAGTCTTACAAGTGTAAGGTAGCTAATACGTGGTGTCAAAGACTCAAAACTTAAAAGTAAGATTTAATGTTAATATATGAGAGAAACTAAGAGAGAAGAGCACAATGGAGAAGGAGCGAGAGGGAGGGGTGGGGCAGCTGGGAAGGGGGAGAGGGAAAAGGGAAAGGGAAGGTACGACTGGAAAGAGAGAAAGGAGAAAGGGAAGGGGAAAG
This sequence comes from Populus tomentosa, assembly GCA_018804465.1. Classification (NCBI taxonomy): domain Eukaryota; kingdom Viridiplantae; phylum Streptophyta; class Magnoliopsida; order Malpighiales; family Salicaceae; genus Populus; species Populus tomentosa. The sequence continues at coordinate 1,601,695 of CM031987.1, read as the reverse complement.
GGGGGGTTGGAAAGGGGGAAAGAGATAAAATGATTTAGGGTTAGGGATGTTTCTTTTTATATCTTTTTTAAAGTTATTTAGATTTAATTAAACCGGTTCGGTTTGGTCCGATTCAATTGGTTTAAACTTTTTTAAACCGGAACCGAACCGGACCAGGTGTTTTTTTATTATTTTTAATTGATTTATTTGATTTTTTTTGGTTAATTTTTTTTTCGATTGTTTCAGTTTAATCAGTTTGTCAGTTTTTTGAACACTTCTAGAAATGACAGAAGAAGAAATGGTAAATTCCCAAAGGAAAAATTGCAGAGTTTATCCAAGCAACCTCTTATCATATCCGAAAGATTTTTAATTAAATTAAGGCCCTTTCATTTTCAAAGACATCTAATTTAATTTGAGTCACAACATCACAAAGTAAAACATTCGATCATAGTTTATATTTAGTATTAATTATATTTTGAATTTTAAGGGTCACATGATTTATCATTTTTTTAGTACAAAAATCTTGTTTAAAATAACATTTGATTATTATTTAGAGATAAAAAAATTCAGCATTACTTCCTGTTTTAAAATAATTACCCTTATATTTTCGATCAAATACAGTAGTGTTTACGAGTATGGTAGTTATTGTATTTTAAAGTACTTTTTGTTTAAAAATACATGAAAATAATGTTTTTTTTGTATTTTTAAAAAATCATTTTTTAACATTAGCATATCAAAATGATCTAAAAATACCAATAAAAATTAATTCAAAAAATCACAAAACACACAATTTCAATAATAAAATCAAACATTATATCATCCACCGCATTCCATGGAACAGATCTTTCTTAAGAAAGTGTTTGGTGTTATGATTGCAGGTGTGGTTATGTTAAAATGTAGTTTTATAGTGTTTGGTTAGATATCAACCATACTTTTTATGCACATGGATCCCACCAGAAACCAAGGCCGAGCCTCAATTTCTGAAAAGCAATTCTCATTTGCTTTTGAGTGCATTCTCTCTTTTTTAAAACATTCTCTCTCACCTTCACCAATAAAAAAATTACAGAAGAAAAAACTATTGGAAACAAATACCAAAATATCTTGTAGATCTGAAAATCAACAATACCATTGCTAACCATTTCCGAGATATCATATTATCATATCATTTCTAAATTTTTCCAGCCTTGTTATTCCCATTTGTTCCCCTCTCTCGTCTTCGTTCTTCTAATTTGCCTCCTTTTATTTCTCTGAGAGTTTTTCTTGCCAGACTCGTTCAACCAAAGGTAATGTTAGTGATTAATAAGCTCATCCATCAAAGCTTTGTATTATTTTTTTTTCCTTGTAAATTGAAATCTTATATCCCTACACCCCTTTTTTCTTTCGTCTTCAAGTTAGATCAAATTCAACGTAGATTTTCATATGATGTTTAACATTTCTTTACTATTTTGGTTTGCTAAAATAAACAGCAGATTCGTGTTGGGGAAACTCAAACAAGAAAAGAATAACTGTGAGTTTCTTCATTATCTTCATCTTAAATTTTATTTTAATTATCTATAAATTTTAATTTTTGTGATGCTCTGTTATTTTTGTTTTTCATTGTGATTAATTGTCAGTGTTGTTAATTAACTACAAATTATTGCACTCATATGCAACCTATTCTTGAAAATAAATGATTTTTCTTTATTCATTTTTTTCTCTGTTGAAATTACTCATGTTTTATGGAGTTTTGTATGTTTGATTAATTTATTAACAAAGGTTTTGTCTCCTCTAAAATGGGTTTCCTTTAGTTTGACTAATAGTTGGATTGATTTGTTGCTTCTTTATTTTCTTTTTGTATATAGCTGGAAAGAAGTTTAATATTTTGTTTTGTGAGGATTGAATTAGAGTGTTGTATAATTGATGAAGTTTTGAGGTTTTTTTGTTCATACAGAGGAGTAAATAATTATATTGTTTGTAACAAACAAAAGTCATGAATTACAGATTGGGTTTAATATGTGGAAAGCAATATTAAAAGTCTTGAACAAATTCACTTAATCTGTACTGTATGACTGCGATGCTAGTCTTATATATGTCCATTATGTTTTCCGTTTGATATTGAGGGAAACAAGAAATCTAGGGGCATCTAATACTTAAATAGAACTGAAATTCACTTTAAAAATTTTAACAAGAACACTTGTTGCTCCAATAATAACCCCAACAAATAGATAAGGTAGTCAGTTTCAAAACTTGAAATCTAATAAGTAGAAAGCCGGGGAAAGAATAAATTAAAATTCGTTGTTGATTTTTACAGTACGTAAGCATGTGACTTGCCTATAGTCATCTTTATAACTACCCCTCATAGCCTGCTTTTTTTGTTTAGTTTTGTCTTACAAATTATTAAAATCACATTGTATTAACAACTCATGCTTTTAATTTTCCTTAAAGAAGGGTTATTAAAGTGTGCTTTGTTAAAGATATTCAATAAACTAAAGCGTTCCACAACATGCATTTTATACTTTTCAGTTTTTTTATTATTTATAATAAGTATTTTATATTTGTGTTAATGCTGATTTATATAAACATGATATCATTACTTGTTTCCTTTTGTTAAATGTTTAAAAGATACAATTGAAGGTCTTGAATCTATGGATAAGGTTGCTTGGATAAAGAATATGTTGCATATATTTTGTGACCTATACATTAAGGCCATTGATATGAGAATGAGACCTAATACTCATTTTGATAAAACAAGATGAAAATTTCTTATAACATCATTCAAAGAACAAACAAGCCATGCATTCATTGAAACACAACTGAAAAACAAATGGGATGGATGTAAAAGAGATTAAAGGATATGGACAAAGTTGATTTCTGAAACTGGTGTGGGTTGGAGTAGTGAATTAGAAACAATTTCAACTAGCGATGAGTGGTGGAAAATGAAAATTTAGGTTAATTCCTCATGATCCTAATAATTTTATTTGTTGTTAGATTTCATAAATTTTTTAAATATATGATGCTGCATTAATTATTTTTATTTTTTATGTAGGAAATTAGAAGAGCCAAAACATTTAGACATGCTGGTATTGAACTGTCTTTAAAGATTAAATTTGACAGAATGTATTCCAATATTGTTCCTACTGGAGAGTATGTGTGGGCTCTATCGTCAGAGTACTTAGTGGCAATGATGTCGATCTTGACACAAGTAATGTCAACATTGATGGTGCTGATTTGGAAGAGAGAAACGGTGATTTGAAGGAGGACGGGATTCCAAATTTAAAGAATGACATGTCTCGAATGGTTGGTGTGGTGAATATGTCGAGCAGTAGCAACTCAAAGAGTAGTGGCAAAAAAAAAAAAGATATCCTTTTAAAGTTCGAGGTAGAAAGAAGAAAATATCTGGAAGTGGTGTTCAGTTGCTGTCAAAGTGGGATCAACTACTTGAGAGTATGTCAACTAGAAGTGATTCCACTTCTTTGCATATGGATCAACAAGGTTGTAGTATTCCCGAGATAATGGTTGAGCTCCACTCAATTCTTGGAGTTTCAATTGATGATGATTTTCATGACTTTGCTACAGAGCATCTGAGTTTAAGAAGGAAAAGAGAAATGTGGTATAGTATAAATGGTCTTGAAGAAAAGTTGAAATGGTTGAAGCGAATGTATGCACGAAGTAAATGTGCTTAGCTGACATGGTATGATTTTATTTTCTAAAGCGTTAATTTATTAACTATGTTAAAGTACTAGGTAAATTTAATGTGTTTGACATGCTTGATAATTTATTTATACATGTTTATATTTATAGAATAATGAGTTGACGGTTTTGAAAAGAATAATTTCCATTTGCAGAAGTTAGTTTCATTCATTGTATTTATTGTTGTAGTTATGGACTTTTTATGTGAGTTATCGGAATGTTGGATTGCTTGTATTTATTTTTATAAGGATTGTAATTTAAGAAATTAGTTGTTCCAAAGTAGATTCTCTTTTGCGAATGATGTGTTATTGTATTGTTTAGCACGATGTCGTTTAATTTAATGCAAACATGTTTTAGTGAGTATAACTATTTACCGTAAATATGTAATACTTTTATTTTTATGAATGTCTGCTTCAATAATTCAATATGTATGTCTGCTGTGAATATTGGTGGAAATAAATATTACAAAGTGAAACGTTGTGGATGGAAATTTTTTGAAGTATTTATGTTACGATGTGTGATTTTTAGTATAATACTATACTTTAAAAAATATGGAAGGAAGCCTTATATAATATTAGCTTTATTACCCAAATAAGATGGATGCCAACATAATAAAAAATGAAAAGTAGGAGAATGATAATAAAGGTGAAGACAATCGGCCAACACAAGAAAAATATATGAAAATAAGAAAATAAATGGTACAAAAATAAAGGATGACCAAAGGCTACAAATGAATGTCTATTTGACAAAAGCTGCCAATGAAAATGATGCATATGATAGGTTTTAGAGTGCAATTGGTCATGCAAGCAAAATTTTTAAAAATATAGGGACAAAGAATCTTGAATAATAAAGACAAAAATATAAGGATAAATAATCTTGTATAATAGAGGCATGATAATAATTTGCTAGAAACCATGTGAAAGAAACAAAATGTTTGATACAAAAGAACATCCATATTTAAATTTTACAGTTCATACATGTCAGAACTTGTGTAGACAGTTATATTGACAGCAAAACATGTACAAAAGATACATAGATATGCTTATGACAACAATGTCGACAAACAAATTCAAATTGTTTATGCAAGGCATCATTTACTTTTTTTTTTCTATATAATGAGGGATGCTTTTATCATGTATTTTAATAAAATAACTATCCTTAGAACAAAAATCTCAACTGCATTTGTTATGAGCAAATAAAACACCTTCTTAGGCTTGACAGGTTTGTGATAAAGTTAATTTTCCCAAGTCTTTGATTTTTTTTTTATTACTGAATGATATTTAATTGGATTTATGTTATTTTATTAACAACCCATCAATTTTTTTTTATTTACATGTAATTGAAGATATGGATGATCCACGATTTAATACCATATTTAATAAAGATTATGATTATGATAATATAATGAACCGCATTGTAGACCACATTAATTATCCTAGTTGTGAAGGTAGTGATATCTCAGTTGCTGATACTGGAGATAATGATGATGGAAACGACAACAATGAAAACGATGATGACAATAATGATAATGACGATGAAAGTGATGATGATTGTGAATTTTTTTCAAGTGACAGTTTAATATGAATAAATTAATTATATGTATGGCTGGAGCTATAAACATGTATTATATTAATATATGCATAAAAAACCATGTATGGTTTCATTCAATACAGGGATGTATTGGTTGAATGAAGTTTTAAGAGGTTATTGGAAACGATGTATTAACATGTTTAGGATGGACACAACAACTTTGTTGAGTCTGTGTAATGATTTAGAAACACATTATGGTTTAAAACCTTCAAGAAGAATGAATGTTATTGAAAATGTGGCAATATTTCTATTTACAGTAGCAGTAGGGGTGTCAAATAAACAAAATACAAGAGAGATTTCAACATTTAGGTGAAACAGTTAGTAGAAGTATAAAAGAAGTCCTTAAATCATTATGTTTGTTTGTTGTAGAAGTCATAAAACCAATAGATCCATAATTTACCAACACCCCAAGAGAAATTGCAATGAATCAAAGATATATGTCATATTTCAAGGTAAGACAAACAATTTTTTTTTTTAATGTTGTTTAATGAATATCAATTATTTTATTAATGTTTCTAATTACTTATATTTTTTTTTCATGTAGACTTGTGTCGGTTCAATTGATGGTACATATATTTGTGCCTACATATCATCTGATAAACTAATTTTATTTATTGGAAGAAAAGGTATATTGACATAAAATGTCATGGTTGCTTGTAGTTTCAACATGCATTTCATGTTTGTGTGGGCAGGATGGGAAGACAATGCATACAATATGCGTATTTTTTTTAAGGCTATTAACAATAATAATATAAAATTTCCAAAACCATAGGAAGGTTGTGATTTCATATAAATTGAAGAGCTAGTAATTGAAGTTAGATAATATTTTTTTAGTTATTGAAAACAATTAGCATTTTGTTCTTATTTGTAGGCAAATACTATTTGGTTGATGCTGGATATCCCAATACGTATGGGTATTTAGGTCTCTATAAAGACGAGATGTATCACTTACAAGATTTTAGACATCGTGGACAATCAAGTGGTCGGGAAGAAGTGTTTAATCATGCACACTCATAACTATGTAATATGATAGAGCGTTCTTTTGGGGTATGGAAATAAAAGTGGAGAATTTTACAAAACATGTCTGCTTATTCATATAAAACGCAAGTTGAGATTATGGTTGCATCAATAGCACTACATAACTATATTAAAAGAAGATAGCAAGATGATGATGTTTTTGCTTAATATGATTGCAATTCTAATTTTATTCCGGATGATTTTTTACTTGATATTGTAACTTGCTCAGATAGTCAAGGATCGCAGAGGCTTACACTTATGGATTTCATATGCAATAGAATTACAAATAGTTTGATGAGACAATAAAAAAAAACATAATGTATAAAAATTATTCATTTTGTTATGTACTTATACATGTGTGTGTATGTTTTTTTTAAGTAATTTCATAATCAAATCTCAATATAAAAAATATATTAATCAAATATATAAAATTATTTTATCTCAATTTTAATTAGAAGTTTTAACCAAGCAATTAAAATTTTAAAATAAACTTCAATAAAAGTGATTTTTAAGAAACCACAAAAACAATCACCGTACTAAACTGAACCTAAGTCTCAAAGGTTAATCTCGTCATCTCCGCCCATTTCAAGCTGGGAAGAAAACACGTCAGGTGGTTTTGGCATTTTTAAACTCTCATTAAACAAGTGCTCATATCTTTTCGATGTGGTATGAAAAAACCTGAAAACAAAAGGCAGGCATTGGGCAATGAAAAAACCTGAAAACAAAAGGCAGGCATTGGGCAAGAAGTGGCATATGGTTGTTCTTGATCAAAGATTCCGTGGCATGTCTCTACTTGCTTTGGGTTTTATCTGGTAGGCATAAAAAGGTGTTTTCTGGCGAGTGGAAGATGCTGCCAAGTGCTCAACAGTTAACGGAGTGGTGTATGCTAATGAGAATGTATTGGAAGAGAAAATCAATGAAATTTAGGTAATGGACAGGGAAGTGAGAGAGAGGGAAAGGAGGGGGTTAATTGAGGGTGATGAAGGGAGTGAGCTTGAGAAGGGATTGGTCCTCGATTGGTTAAGTTGGAGAAGAGGTTGAATTCAAAGAGAGGAAGGTTGCCGGATTTGTTTATGGAGTTCTTGGGTCGTTTGGGGATTTTGAGGATGAGTTTGGTGAGGATGGTTTGGATTCGAAAGAGGAAAATAAGACGTTGATGTTTAAAAAGAAGTTTAGGTTTAAGAGTCCGTCAATGGATGCGAGGAGCACTCCAATGGGATTTTCAGGCTTGAAGGATAGAAGTGTTTCTACTAGAGATGGCAGTGATCTAAATGGTTTGTTTGGAAAAACTGATGCGGGGTCTTTGAAAAGGGATAGCAGAAGGAAGGATGGGAATGTGCATTTGAATTCAGTGCAAAATGAGGTGAACAAGTGGGAGAAAGAAAGGGGGGATTTGAGGAAGGAAATGGGATCCATTAATGCTCTTGAATCTCTTACGAAGGTGTGATTTTCTGGTTCCTTTTATTGAATATTTGTTAAGCTCAAATAACTTTGGTGATTGTTCTTGATAATATGGAATTTATGATTGTATAGCTAATCAAATATTGGAATGCGAGTTCTGCTCGCGAAGAAATTTAAATATATTGGCTTGGTTTTTGATGGTGCCGAATGCATAATCTATCATTTCTGCTATCAGCTGAATTTCAGATATGTTTTGTTGTTAAAACTTTTGCAATCTTGGGGTGTTTGTAAAAACTTTTAGGTGCTGTCCAGGAGACCAGGGAAGGAAGGTCTTCCAATCAAATTCCGAACGCAGGAAAATCAAGGGACTTGGAGACCTTGAATTCTGAGAGCTTGACCAAAGAAAACCAGGGAACTTACCTCAAAGTTTGATAGGCCTGCTGCACTGAGTAGCAATGGCATTAGAAAACCAGGGAACTACCATATGTAATGGCTTTGATATAAAAGAATGCTAAACAATAATAGGAATAAGTTTCTTATACTTTCTTCTCGGGAAGATGAACGAGGGGACTTTTCTTACAGTGTTGCTTTTTTGAGGACCGTGGTGATGCCAATAATTTCTGTTATTTGCAGAGTCCTCCTATGAAGATTTAGGTGACTCCAGTGCTGACATTGTTCTGCTGCAAATAAAAGCAAGCAATCCAACCTGATTTCTAAAGGCGTCAAGCTTACCTATACACTTTCTTAGAAGCATCCCTCCCTCTCAATGAGACAATTTTCTGTATGGCCTAACCAGGTCTGTGATGCTGTTGAGATTCCATCAACTACCTATTTTGAATTTTGGGGGTCTCGAGAGCACTAATTTCGTTGCGATTACTTTTTTATATTTTATATTGGTCCAGATGCCTCTTAATCAATGCTCTAATATGGAAGGAAAATTGATTTTTTTGCAGGAACTTCATGAGGCAGTGAAATCGCATTCCAAGAAGGTAATTGTTGTGAAGAAGGGGCAGCTTAAGCTAGCTCTATGTTGGACAACCAATTTCTGAGGCGGAGATGGCTTTGTACTCTTTGCTTGAACAAAATTAAAGCACCTAAATAAATCAGCTAGCAGAGAAGACATACGAACCAAACGTGGTTTCTTTTATGAGTTTACCTAACAATGGAAGCCACTGTCAATCTGCAGGCTTATTCTTATTAGAAGTTCCCTTTCGGAGTCGCATGATAATGAGAAGTTACCGGCGGAGTTCAGGAATTTGCATGCTCATGTGAAGTTATTGGGTGGAGTTGAAGGACTTTGCATGCCACTGGTCTTCTATAAATATATGAATCCACTGTTACCAGGAAATTACACTGGCCATTCAAACCAGAAATTCCCAGCATGGCTTCTTGTTCTTCACAATCAGCTGTTCTCATAATCCGAGCCAAAAAAGAAGATACTTTTTCTATGGTTTGCGAATGACAATTTTGTCTGCTAATGGAAGTTTAAAAGCTATAGCCACTCAATTTTGTTTAGGGAAAGACTTGATTCAAGTAGGAACTAAATCGGCGTAGATGATTATTTTTCTTCTCATTTGAAGGATTCAGTACTCCTGCACTACTTGCTCGATTAGCATTCACTTTGATTCTTGATTTTTTTTTCCTGTTCATGCAAACAATTTGTCAGGCGAGAATTTTTGCACCAGTTTGCTGATGGCTGAAGCCTGAAAGATACATTGGACAACAGTAAACCTGGTAATTTGATTCAATAGAAAAGGACAGTAGCTCAATGAGCCAGTGACATGCTGCGGCAGTGAAAAGATTGAAAACCCAAGGATCCATAACAATGCTGCCTTTAGCAGCTACTAAAAGCAAACAGGAGAAACCTAGATCCAATAATTCCAAGAAAAGCTGTGAAACTGGATCCTATCATGTTAATCAAAGCCATTTCTTGGTATGTAAAGCTGGGCAACATCACAAGAACGAATGCTAATGCATTTCGTGCTTTGCCATCTTTTAATCAAATGAACCTGTACGATTAGCAATGAAATCCAATAGAACTGTATACCACATCCTCTATTTTTTCAACAAGCAAATGCAGAACTGAGAAAAAAGAACTTGAAACACCAACCACATCACCAGAACACCTGTTACTAAATCATGTAAAAATAGAATTTACACAAAAACTCAAGGTATTAACTTCTTCGCGTGGTTCTATTGCCTCTGCTGGTAGAGTAAACATTATCACAACACGGAAAATTATTGAGAACTAGTAATTTTGACCATAGACTGAGCATGAATAGGTGGTAAACTGGATTGGCAAAAGTTTTGCCATGATTCCTGCTTCTGCTCCTCATTTCTGGTATATGCTTCATATATACAAGTCACGATGTTCCTTGCCGCTTCTCTTGCCTCAGGCAATCTATCATTCAACAAATCTGCAGCCATTTGAACCAGCGAAACCAGCCCAAATTCGTTCATTGCTTCTAGGCCCTGAAATCAACACCACATAAACTCCCACCAGTTAAATATCATTCTCCCCTCCACAAGCTAAACTCGGCAACATGAATACAAAATATATAGCTTTATATAATTTTACCATCTTGGAGACAGAGTTAGAGATAGTTATGGCAGCTTTGGCCCTGATTCTAGGGTTGATATGTCTAACATAAGGCCGGAGCTTATTGAGCAAAGGCAAAGGGGTCATGGATTTCACCATTGCATTTAATGCTTTATCTGCTTCTTCACACACGAACCTTTTGTCTTGGGAAGCTTTCAGTAGTAGTTGCAACAGCTGTGCAACCACATTACAATCCAAAAACATTAACCACGATTCAAACAAGAAACATAACAAATCAAAATGCAAGCCGCAACAAAATAGGAATTGAAAAAAAAAGTCACCAGTCCTCACCAGGTTATCAAATGCGTTATTAGCAGAGTCAAGTGACTGGTCACCAAAGACCTTGAAAATATCAGATGAAGCCATGATAGATGTCTTGCACAAAGCACTTCTTGGATTCTTCATAGCTTTCACCACCATTAATATCACCTTTTCCCTATAAGTATTTACCCAAAACCCCATCATCAAAACACTTCAAGAAACACTACTGATCATCTCAAATCTGAAAAAAAAAAAAAAAAAAACCCTTACAAAATTGGCAGCAAGAGCAACGAGTGATAGAGTGCAAATCTCCTAACATTATTCAACGACTCGCAAACCCTTGTCCAGTCCTTTGAATCTAACTCTTCTACTAAACCCTGAAATAAAAAAGAGCCCAAAATTAATATCCACACACAAAAAAACCCTTCAAAATCTAAAATGAAATGGCATCTGAGCATGGGTCTAAAAATAAAGAAAGATCCAAAAAATAAAGACTTGCTTGGATCTCGGATTCAGGATCTGAAATGGGTTCAAGATTCTCAGAAGAGATATAATCAATGATCGGATCTGCAGGAGGAGGAGGCAATGATGCAGTCTTGCTTTCTTCATTTACTCCAAATTTGGCAGTTTCATGTGGAAGTGGAAGAGCATTGTCAATAGGTTTCAGTGCCATTTCTTTTGACCAGAGTGCTGTGAAAGAGAGATTGGTTTTTGAAATCCAGAAGAGGGTTATTTCTTCTCTTGCTTGGCTTGGCTTGGCTTTGGGTATGCAAAATGTGAGGATGGGTGTATGACTGAGAGTGATGAGACAATTATAGAGACAAAGAACCCCTTTTTTTTTTTTCACTTCCTCTTCTACTCCATTCTGTACTCCGTACTGTGTTGTTTATACCTAGAGGCTAGAATAAGCTCCCGGGTTCGGTAAAATTTATTTATTTTTAAATTATTTTTTATATATTTTTAAATTGTTTTAATATGTTTTTTTTTAAAATAAAAAAATATTATTTTAATATATTTCTAAGTGAAAAATAATTATTACCATATTTTTAAACACCTCTTCAATCATGAGCTAGTTATGGTTTGTAGAATTTTTATTAGTTTTTTATATAAAAAAATCAAAATATAAATTCAAATATTTATATAAGGATCTAATTAAATAAATTCATAATAATTTATATAAATAAACATAATTTTTTTTATTAATAATAACTAAAAGAGAAATTAGAAAAATTGAGAGGTAAATGCAGATCAAAATATTCAATCACATAAAATAAAATACTTATCCAATTGAGTTTGCTGAACTTATTTATTTAATTCAATAAAAAGTAATAGAAATAAATACATAAATAAAACTAATTAAATAAACTCACACCTTAAAAAAAATTACACAAGGCCGGATATATAAAAAATATCATTTAAAAATGAATATTTTTTATTTTCAAAAATAAATTCATTTATATAAAACATAAAAAAATTATAGATGAATTAGAATAATATCTTTAAAAATTAGATACAAACAAAAAAAAATAAAAAAATAATATTCAAAACATGCATTTTTTTAAAATATATTTTTGTGATTATCTTCGATTTTTTTTTATATGTTTATCTCGATCTCATGAATTAAATAATGAGTTTTGTATGAAGAAATATAAAATGATAAGATCATAAAAAAAAAATATCAAACGACATTAACTTTTCAAACTCATGACTGGAGTCATTAGATGAGAAGCACTATAATTGAAAAAAAAAAAAAAAGTTGAATCCTCATCAACAAATCAAATGTCAAAAGATGAAATCAAGATATAAAAAAAAAAAAATCAACTACACAAAAAGATATTTTTAAAAAAATAAGGTTGAAAATTGGAATAAAAAAATTAATTAGAGGGCAAAATTTTTTTTAAATTGGAGGGTTAAATTAAATTGAAAAATAAGGGTTAAATTAAATTGAAAAATAACTTTAACTAACAGAAAAACAAATCAAAAGAATAAGGGTTAAATTGAAAAAAAAAATAAAACAATTGAATGGTGAAATTGAAAGCCAATACAACTTTAACAAAAAGATCAAGGAAAAAAAATCAAAAGAATAAAGACCAAAATGAAAAAAAAAACATATGAGAAATTGTAATTGAAGGATTAAATTGAAAACAAACAAAATTTTTATAAAAGTAATAAGAACTAAATAAGAAATCAAAAGAACGAGGACTGGAATTGAAAAAAAAAAAGAGAAGAGGACAATCGTGCACTTTATCTAGCAGAAGATAGAAAATTAGGGGAAAAAAAAAGAAATGACCACCAACAACAATCCAACCACCATACATCGCCACACGCCACACCATAAGAAAGAGAACGCAATGGCATTTTTAAAAACACAACGAAAAATCATGTTTGGCCACTAGAAGGCATCACATAAGCCATCTAAATGACATAGACACCACTCATTCATTGATGTGTAATGAGTATGCGGCAACAACTTTCTTGAATAAAAAAAATCAAAATTCAACATAAAAATACCAAAACATCGCCATTACCCTAAAGAAATACTCAAAAAAACCTATGTGAAAGGACATAAGTGCCCCTAAATGCATTCCTTATTTTTTTTTTTTAATCTTTTCTAAGGTCAAATACATATTTTAACTGTATATGAAGAAGGGGAAAATAAAAACAAAACTTTGGTCAACAACTTTATATTTTTTTAATCTCGGGGGAAAATAATTGTTTTTTCTATTTAAAGGTTTATGAAAAGTCAAAAAACTTTTGGTTAATAATTCTAAAATTTATTGACCTTTAGGGTAAAAGCATATTTTTACCATAAATTTTTTTTAAAAAAATTAACATACCCCTCAACAATCTTTTAATGACCAATGAGCTAGTAAAAAAAAAAAATTAAATCACCCCCCCTCACAAGGCTTTTATTTTTTCAACTCAAGGGCAAAAAAATACAATTTCACTACAGCGATCAATGATAAACTATATATAGTGCTACAATGAAAAATCTATGTCCGATAGTAGTAATATATGTTAATCACTCTATCTAATTCTGCAAAAAGATTTAATTTTTTTTTTTACGCTTAAGTTGGACAAGAAAAGCAAATCTTCTTAATCATTAAGGATATTTTTGTTATTGCACTAATTTTTGTGGTTACAGTTTAAAAAGATAGATTTAAAAAAGTTATAAATTATAATTTTTTCATAACAAAAGTTTTAGGAGAGCATTTTTAGTGAACACATGTAAAAATATGATGTGTTTTAATTAATTAAATACTTTCAAAATTATGATTATAACAAAATACAATTCTAACCACACTATAATGTCAAACAACCCCTAAATCAATTCCTCCTACATGTCCTTAAATTTCAAAAATTAATCAATTAGCTTCTAAATTAATATTCACTATGCTTAATTTAATGTTAATTTATTTGAAAAAAATATATCTTATTTTATTTTCCCGTCAATTTTTCTATGTTTTTGATTAAGAATACTTAATTTCTACATAAATAGTAGAAAATTAGATATGCGACATGTGCTATGTCGTGAGCCAAATATTTTTTAACTTACAACAAGGATGTTTAGGCAATTATAGTATCTAAAATAAGCAGGAAAAACCCAATGCTTAAGTCATTAACTCAATTGAATCCAATAAGATCGAGTAATGTAATAGTTTGGTTTAAACAATAGGCAATGATAGCACATGAACCATACAAAAACATTTTGGTAACAATTAACTAAAATAAATGAGTCGTCAATATCATACTTTAAAGGAAAAGAAAGGAAAGATTGTTGCTGAATTATCGTTATTCCATTGTGGACATGACCTACTGCTAGAAGAGCTTGTTGAGATGGTCAAAACCCCACTAGAGTGATGCCCCATAAAAGAAAACAAAGAGAGAGAGAGAGAGAGAGAGAGAGAGGAAGTGATCATCCTCCTATATTCAACCAATCAATTCTATTTAACTCAATAATAAAATTTATTTTAAAAAATAAACTTAATAAAGAACAATAAATAAAAATACTTGAGAGAACACAAATCAAATAAAAAAACAATGGATACAAAAAGCTGTAAAAAAAATAAAGTTTAATCTCCAATTAAATAAATAATGAAGGATAAAACCAAAAAACAAATATCGAGTTTATGAAATAATAAACAAAACAAATAAATCCCAAGCAAACCCCTTAGAGGTGGACTAATTTTCAAAACTTTTAACCTGTGAAATCCTAGACACGGGAATAATAAATGAGATAGAATCCAAAAAAATCAAAAGTTGAATGATGAAATCGAGTAAAAAAGTTTTTTGCAAACTTTGCAAAGTAAATATAAAAATCAAAAGAATGATGGTAGAATCTAAAAGGAAAAATAAAATAGAGGGTGAAACTGCAAAAAAAAAAATGCTCTAAATATTATTTCAAATTCTGTACATATCAATTAAAATAATGGGGATTAAATCTGACAAATCAAGAGCTTGAATGAGGATGAAAATAAAATAAAATTCTCATAACTTATTTAAAATAAAGCAAACAATAACTAAAAAAAAAGGGATTAAATAAAAAAGAAAGGCAAGTTTAATGGTTGATTTGAAACATTGCAATGCAATGCAAATATCGAGGAATAAAGAGGAAAAAAAAGGAAAAAAAGAATGACCACCAATGACAAATTGATGAATTTTGTTATGCATGCATTGCCTTTTCATGAAGAATACGCTGAGACACTTCAAATACTACCCTTAAACAACAACTTTGGCTATCGTAATTAGCCATATGTGTTAGCTTTTTTTTTAATTCATTTTTTATTTAGTAAAATACTAAAATGACCCCATCATTAGTTAGAAAAAAAAATAAAATGATAAAAATACCCTTTAACACGAGACTTAAATTATTTGAACTCAAGAAGGTCTTTTGTTATTCATTTGTAATGAGAATTTATACCCCCCAAACTAAGGGTAGATAGGTTATTTTATTGTGCATTTTATTTTGAAAAGATAAAAGTGATGTGCCTTAGGCTCTAACTTGAACACACTAGCAATATGATATGAAGATAAAGGTAAGTAGGTTCAATTATATGGTTTTTTTTATGGTGTTTGGGTTGAAAATTACATGATTTTTAATGAAAATGAGAGATAAAATCTGAATAAAACTCTTTGATAAATAGAAGATGCCACAGAGGAATTTCAATCATGATAAAGACGACATACTCTTTGTGATTTAGAGTAATAAGTCTAATTTGTTCTTTAACCAATTTTGAAAATGGAAGAACAAGGAAAAAAAAAACTCTTTAAATTTAAAGTTGAAAAGTTTTATATTATTTCCAAAAGTTTCTAATACTTGGTCAGAAACATCATTTTATACTTGGAATAACCCTCCAAGTCTAGGAAATACCAAAATGACATAATTGAAATCCAAATAAATAACTTTGTTCAGAAAACTAGACAAATAATAAATAGCACATGTTTTTTACTTATAGAACAGACATAAAGACACAAAAATAAAAACAACTATAACTTCTCGCACACAACTCAAATGCATACATGGTCGGACAATCCGGAAAGATGACATTCTAAACTTGAAAACCATATAGAATATGCTTATTTTCCAATGCAATTAGTTGGTGAAGATTTAGACTAAAATCAGATCAAAGACCGGCATCAAACCCAACTCTCCAAAACTCCCAAATCATGACTCCAACTTTATTTGCAAACTAATAAACAAACATAGCTAAACTATTTTCATTCAGTTTATAAGCCTTGAAACTCGTTGAAACTTCAGTTTTACTTAACCAACTTGTTAAGGTACTTTATAGTTGTTTCACCCGAACGCTCATCGTTAGACCAACTAAATACCCATACACATTAGAATTAGCTCCTTTCATGTTATAATAATGATACATATCATCACCCTCGGGTTGAAAGTGATTTATCCTCAAATCATAATCGTCAACATTTTCCATGTAAAGTGACAAGTCTTTTACATTAAAAATAGCTGAAACATTCTATTAACCAAGAAGGTCATCCTTGTAAGCATTATCATTTAACCTTTTGACAACTCGAAATGGTCCATCAACTCTCAAAATTAATTTGAACTTTAGTTTACTTGGAAATCTGCCTTTGCTAAAATAAATCCAAACAAGATCTCTCGAATCAAATCTGACCATCTTTTGCCCTTTATTACAAGTTTTGCATACTTTGCATTCTTCTTATTGATATTAGATTGAACCTCGATTTGTCCATCATTTGCGGATGACATGTCGTACTAAACAGTAATTTTGTTCCAAGCTTCCTTCAAAGAAACTTCCAACAATGGATTGGGAACATCATAATCAGACACAAATAATTTTAGGGACTTCATTCAAACGTATAATTTTCCTAAAGAACAAATTAGCAATATTTACAACATTATCGATCTTGTGGCAAGGTATAAAATATGATATCTTAGAAAATTGATCAACCACAACCATAACTGAATCCTTTCCACATTGGGCTCTGAGAAACCCAAGTACACATTCCTTATTAATATCCATACATGGATTCTCTAAAATAGACAATGATATATACAACTCATATGTATTTTCTTTGCTCTTACATTTCTTGCACATAACATCTCTCAATCACTTTGTGAACATCCTTCAACATGTTAGGCCAAAAGAAATGTTCTTTCAGCAATTCATAAGTCTTCTTTTCACCAAAATAACAACTAAGACCATCATCATGAACCTTTTGCACAAGCAAATCTTGTAAAGAACCTTAAGAAATACACATTTTACCTATCTTAAACAAGTAACCTTCATGCATAAAGAACCCATCACAAGCTCTCTTAGCATATTTGGTAAACATATTAGCAAAGTAAGAATCATTAGTATATTGATCCTTCACTTGTTTCAAACCCAGCAACTTTGCATTCAATATAGAAATCAGTGCATACCTCCTAGAAAGAGCATTGACTGCTACATTAACTTGTCCCTTCTTATATTTGATGACATATAAAAATGACTTCATAAACTTTACCCATTTAGCATATCTTCGGTTCAACTTGCTTTAACCTTTAATATACTTTAAAGATTTATGATCAATATGCACAACAAACTCTTTTGGTAATAAGTAGTGTTGCCATACCTCTAGAGCTTAAATTTAATAGTATAACTTTTTATCATAAATTGATTAGTTCAACTTTCGCTTAAATGTACTAGGTGCATTAAATAGCCTAAATGACATCACCATCAATTCATATAACTTGTCTTTCGTTTTAAATGTTGTTTTCCATTCATCCCCCTCTTTCATCATAATCTGATGATAACAACTCATTAAATCAACCTTAAAAAACAACGCAGCACCATGCAACTTGTCAAGCAAATCATCAATTTTAGGTATAAGAAATCAATTCTTAATTGTTATTTTGTTGATTGCACAACTGTCCATACATATCTGCATGATACCATCCTTTTTCGGCACAAGCAAGGTAGGCACGAAACATGGACAAAGTGATTTTCACACGTAGCCTTTCTCTAAGAGCTCACCAACTTGTCTTTGAAAATCATTTTCCTCTTATGGATTGCACTTAAAGGTTGGTCAGTTAGGAAATGAAGCTTCTAGCACCAAGTTAATTTAATATTCAATTCCACGAATAGGTGGTAAATCCTTAAGCAACTTTTTTAGAAACACATCTGAAAACTCCTAAGTAACATCATAATTTGTCTTAGCAATTCCTCTTTTTCTATTTGCAATAATGGTTTTCACCACACCATGAAAACAACCCCAATCAAAACTAGTGCTTATTCGATGTCTCTCTCTTGGCTAACATAAGCCTTTTACCTGATTTCACTTTATTTTTTGACTTCGCAACTTATTCTTTCTAATTTGTCAAGAACTCAATGGCAACAAACTCACCTTTTCCCACAATTCACACACAAATTCAAAAAACAATGTCTTTCAATTCAGATCACAAATTCAATGACAAATGTGAATAACCACCACAATTGGTAAGGGAACACTCGTTCCAATCTAAATCCAAATCAAAGAAAACAATTTGTTTTAGTCCACAATCCTTGATATTTCTGATCCCAAGTCAGCCATATACAAAGTCCCAAATTTGTTCTGAAACCTTTGCTCTGATACCAAGATAATGTGTTTTGGGTTCTTAACCCAAACAAACTAGTAATCTAGTGTAAAGATGAAGGAAGGTAGGTTTGGTTATATGGGGTTTTTTTTTTTTTTTTTGGTGTTTAGGCTGAAAATTACATGATTTTTAATGGAAATAAGGGATAAAATCTGAATGAAACTCTTTAATAAGTCAGAAACACCACAATGGAATTCCAATAAAAATAAAGACGTCACACTCTTTATGATTAAGAGTGATAAATCTGATTTGATCTTTAATCAATTCTGAAAATAAAAGAATAAGGAAGAAAGCTATCTAAATAAGAAGTTAAAAACTAAGGGAATATATAAATTTCAAAGTAATTTTCTTTTCTATGAAAACACCCTACTAATTAACTTTCCACTTAAGTTTTAAATAATTATTTTATGGATTACAAGTGAAATGAGTCAAGCCAACTAAGTATTATCATTGATTCATTTAAATTAAATTTAGTCTAAGATTAATTTAAGTATCATGTTGAGTTCTAAAATAGTGTACAATCTTGGTTTGTATTTTTTTTTTTATCGAGCTTGAGTTTATTCATGAACAATATAAAATAAAATAAAATAAATATAAATTTTTGATATAATTATTTAAAAAAATTAATTTTTTTATTATTCATTACTTCATACGTGTGTAAATTTTATAGTTAATTAATAAATTATTTCCTTGTAATAATATTCTTTATAAAAATATATAACTTGTTCAAGAACTTTTCAAGCCTAGTAGAAATTATTCAAACTTGAAACAAAAACATTTATTTATATATGTCGGTATATTCTACATGTCAATCTCTGCACTTCACATATTGTACTTCTTAATATCAATTTAATTTAATGTTTAATACTGTGTGTGTTATAAAAGATACTTGTGCACACCTTTAGCTCGAAGAATTATAATTACATCCCTAGAACGATAGGTACTCGATTTGTTACTTGATAGGAGTGAATGACAAGATGACGAAAACACCCCTGGATGATGGTGAGTCATTCTCTCATGTCTCTCTTTCTTCTGTCTCGCTGTCACCATCAATTTTGGAAAATAAGAAATAATATCTCTCTCAATATATGCACGATAATCAAAGAAAATAAGAGATTCAATTTTATATTTAGTCACATTAAAATTTCAGATTCTATGGTTTTATAGTAATTAAATTCTTGTTCATGTATTGGACAGAAATCTTCAAGATTTCGTTAGGACAGGACCGTGGCACCTAAATTACACTACAGGAAGGGTTTTTTACTGTTTCGTTTTCTTTTTCTTTTTCTTTAACGATTATTTGTTTTGGTCCCTTAGTTCTTTTGGGCCTTTTGCAATTGTTCATATTGATTTTTTTTTTTTTAATTTCACCCTTTCATGTTATATTTGCATAGTTTAAAACTTGATAATTCCTTTCTATTTGTGTGATACACTGTGCTTGTAGTGTCAAAAGAGGTCATGGCTGTAGATTGGTGCATGATTTTAATTAATGCAATTTGAATATTTAGGTTCATGAAATTTGAAACAAAAAAGACCAAATATAACACAGGAATAATAAGAAGACAACTTTTTTTTTTTTTACTATTCATGGGACATGAAAAGGTAAAATATAGTTCCTAAATTTTTTATTTTTTAATTTCTAATCTTTATGTGTTGAGGATTTCGCGTTTCAATCATTAACTTCATTTGCTTTACAATTCAATCACTCAAATTTAAAAGGAAAAAGAGAAAAAAAAAATAAAAAATAAGAGAAGATAAAGAAAATCATTGATTGGCCTCATTTCACCACTGAAAAAATCGATTTTAGTATCATTGGTTCCTATTAATGAGAAGGGTGTAATTGAGCTATTTTTTGAGTTTTCATTAAGGAAGAATTTTTTTTATTCAATTTAATTTTGTATTTCTCACCAATTTAGAGGTGTTTTAGGACTAGATATTGATTTATTGAGCTTTTTAAGGTGTTTATCAAGTTAAAATATATTCAAATTATATTTTTTTTGGATAAAACAAACATGTTTTCAATGGTAAAAAATTAAACTATTAGATAATGTGTTATTCACTAATACAAATAACATGTCATTTGCATTATTTTTTTTAAAAAAAAGGACGAAGTAAAGGAGTCCAGGCACATAAGCCTGCCCTTATAGGCCTATGAACACTAGGCCTTGTTCGTTGGGCAAGGCATGCGAGACTGATCTTCTTGGGTTAGATGTTTGACCTCTTTCTATGTTTTTTTTTTAAATATTTTCTTTATATATTTTTATTTTTAAAATAGTGTAATGATTAAAAACATATATTTTTTTGCTAAAACAATAAAAAAGATGCATTGATAATAAAATGAGGTTTGAGTTGAAGATATATATTTTTCCTCTATATTTCAAATGATTGAGATTTTTTAAAAAATTTTATTCTAATTGTAGCTGCTTTTTATGGAAAAAAAAAACATGTTGTTAATCAAAATTATACCATCACTTTAAAGAATATTATGACTTTTTTTTATATTGATATTATCTATTGCCATATGGATAATTATGTATTATCCCGATATACAAAAAATTTAAAATAATTTACTCATTGATATTAAATGAGAATAAAATATTTATTTTTTTAATTTTTTATTGTAAATTTCTTATATAATTTTCTAAGTTTTATTACTCATATTTGTTTTTTTTTATAATTGTGTAAATGTTTTTCATATAGTTGCGTAAAGATGATCTGATATTTTTTTATTAAAACTTATTTTTGATGATGATAATGAGTTTTTTTTTTTATTTTAATAATGCTTTTCATAAAAACATTGTTTTCAATTGTTTTTTTTTTCATTCAATGAATTATGCTGCTGATATTATTGTCAAAACATAATAAAATCTATTGAATTAGAAAAGACAATTTTAATGTTATATGTACATTTTTTGTTGTATTTTTTTAGAATACATATTTTTATTATCATATAATTAAAAAAATTAAAATCAGATTGGTCCCATGATCCATATCAATCCAAGATATTTTGTCTTCGATGTTTTAAAAAATGTTATGACGACATTGCCTTGAAAAGTTTTTGTAAAATCAAATTAAGTTTTGATTGGTTTGGTCATATGAATAAAATTATATTATATCAAATCAATTTTTATATATTTTAATTTAAAACCTGGCTAAATTCTATTCAAGTCAACAAGTAATCATGTTAACATGTAAAGCCAAGTCACGTTTTTGTAACTAGTTACAAGAAGCCAAAAACGTATTCATCAGGTAACAAATCAATAGCATAATGATCTGCTTACCAAGAAACCTCAACCACACACATGCTAATGATCTGCTTCAAATCAGTAGTATGAGAAAAACATAAATCGAACCGCACCGCATCACAAAAAGAAAAAGAACCTGAAACATGAACAATCCGAACAGCGAAAGGACAAAAACAGCATTGCATATAGCCGAGGCTATCCTTCGTGGACAAAATGTCACTTTTTTCAATAATTACGAGTTTAAATTTTTTTTAGATATAATCAAAAATTTATATAATCGTTAATGGATTTATGAGATTAGTCATGGTATATACAAATTAGTCCAAATACTCATTTTAATTAAAAAAAAAAAAAAGCTGCAATGCCTGCTAAAATATGTCGGATGTAACAAGAGGAAGACAAAAAGAGAAGCTGTAGGGGGAGGGGCATGAGTGATCACAACAGCAGAACATGAAGAATGAAAAAGCATCTTCAAATAGGAAAAGATAGCGCTAGCAACAAAAACTGTATTGAAGCATTATCAGTTGAAAAGTATCAAATCCCATACCGCTACCATTCCAGTTAGCATAGATCTGCGTCTACAGCAGCTGAGGTTGCATGTTTGCTCTTGCCAAGTTACAAAATGTAACTAACTATTCCTTGGACCTCTTGCCTTTCTCTAAGATTACAGTAAAAATATATTTAGTGCAGCAAAAAATGGCCCAATACTTGTTCTACGTTGGAATTCAAGCTATTTATTTGAACTGAAACATGCCACCTCATAATTATGTGAGGATTGAAAAAACTTCATGATGATACAAGAAACATCCCTGGCGGAGGACAAATCCAAGAAGGAAACTCAGATAAATGTACCCCTTTAATCAGTGGATGAACAAAAATGAGCATTCTGCTTGTACTGTCGGTTCTGGACACAATCTGATGTTGCTGATCAGCAAGACAATGAAGTATTCAAGGATATTATCATGTATGATGTCAGCTGTGGGCATCAAATGTACAACTTCGGCTTCTGATACTTGCACCAATGCAGTATGAAGTCAATGCAATTACCTGCAGAAAGAATTGCTTGTGAAAAACCAAGAATCGGTAAAACCGCATGCTCAGCTCAGCAGCTAGACATTTTGATTAGTTTTTATCTTTGGTACTAATCCAGCGAAGATGAAATCAAGGGAACAAAACCAAGAAAAAAGAATATGGGAACACACAGTACTATCCTTTACATTCCTAGGAGTCTCCGATTAACACTAGGGAGAAAATGCATTTGGATGTCCAGAAAGAAGTATAATTATGCAAAGGTTTTTCCTTCCCAAACTGGTATTGCTTTGAAAAGTTACATTTGTATTCAATTAATTTCAGAATTAACAGATAAGAACATACTGCTGCAAGGAGCAAGTGTGGCTCCGTTAAGGAAGTAAGGAAGTAAGGAATTACATGTAACTCATACACCCAGTGAATTGATCTGCTATGCCATCAAGCAGTTGCCAGGTTAGCCACAATAGCCTGTCCCTCAGAAGAAAAAAAAACCACCTGATATTACCAAGATCTTGCAGCATGTTGAGATTTTGCTGTTTCCCTCAAAACAGCCCCCACTATTGCCGCCTGCTCAAGACATTCGGCCTTATGCAGTGCATCCAAAAGTGCAACACAAGTCTTGGTATGAATACTGCAACCCTTCAACCGAGTTTCCTCAAAAAGTTGATACGCGTCCAGTGCCCTATTTGCGATGCTCAGCCCTTCTATCATAGCATTATAACTAGCAGAATCAGGTATTCCCCCAGTTGCCCTAAATCTCTCAAATAGACTACTTGCCTGTGCAACATTTCCAGACTTTGCAAGTCCAGAGATCATGGCAGTGTAGGTGATGGTATTGGGTTTTAACCCTTGCTTTTGCATCTCTTGCCAAAACACAAAGGCCTTGTTAAATTTCCTAACCTTACAGAGGCCATTTATGAGAATGCAATAAGTTATCTGATTCGGAGTGCATTTCAAGTCCTTCATGGACTGAAAGCAGACAAGGGCCTCATTAATTTCCTCGGCTTTCACCAATCCATCCAGCAAGCAATTCCATGTATATACATTGGGCGTTAAACCTTTCTGCATCATTTCTTCCATAACTAGATATGCTTCATCAACTCTACCAACTTTTCCAAAACCATCAATAAGACTACTATAGATCACGTGATTTAACTCTATGCCAGTCGACTTTGCTTCCTCGAAGAGCATGTATGCTTCATCAAGTCTATCAATTTTAGCGAGGCCATCGACAACAGAACCATAGGTCACAACAGTTGGATGGTGGCCCATTGTCTTCATTTCCTCCAGTAGCTGGTAAGCTTTGTTCACCTTACCTGACTTGCAGAACCCATCAATAACAGTGTTGTATGCACGGGTGTCCAAAACACAGCCTTGGTCCTTCATTGCATAATATAACTCGTAGGTTTCCCGTGCGAAACCAGCTTTCACAAGGCTATGGATTAGGATCGAATAGCTTCTTGTATCAGGAAGAAACCCTCGCGCCTTTATTTCCTCAAACAAAGCCCTGCCTTTCTCAGTTTCACCAGCCTTGAAAACACAATCCATGTAGGTATTCAGGAGCATGAGGTCAGGAGAACATCCACTACGCATCATTTCTTTGTACATCTTGTGACCATCCTCCTTCCTGTCACACTTGAAGAAATTTCTGATGAGGGATGTATAAACAACAACATTCGGAATTTGATCAGCATCCAGCATCCGTTCATAAATCCTGTAAGCATCATCCACTCTACCTTGCTTGCCCAAACCATCTATAAGCGAACAGAATGTAGCACCATCTGGGGAGCAAACTTTATGATCCATTCCTTCAAATATTGAACAAGCTTCATCAAGCTTTTGAGCTTTACACAGCCTATCGATCATTATGTTTATGGTTCTGACATTAGGAAACAAGCCAGCCTCTTTCATGGCATCCCGAACCTTGAAAGCAGCCTCGACATTTCCAGCCTTGCAAAGCATGCCTATTATAATGTTATATGTTGGAAGATTGGGCATTGCATCTCTCTTCATCTCCTCAAAAATTCTTAATGCCTTGTCTGTTTTTCCCTTCTTCCCAAGGCAAGTAAGAATGCAATTATACGCAACCACACTTGGAATGCACCCTTTTGCCCTTTGCCTCTCAAGCAAACTGTATGCCTCGTCAAACTTTCCAGCTGATCCATAACCCATAATCATGGTGTTGTACGCATACGCACATGGAACTTGTCTGTTTTGCTCCATCTGCTCAAATATCTCCACGGCTTCATCAAGTCTGTTGGCTTTGCATAGAACACCCATCATGCTAGTATAAGTCACATCATCAGGCACTATACCATTTGCCTTCATCTCATGAAAAAATTTCCAAGCCATATCCACCTTTCCCACCTTACCAAAGCAGTCTATGCAAACATTATAAAGCACAATATCAGCATCAAAAGAGTTGCTCTTCATTTCATCCAGTAGGGAGAGAGCAGCATCAACACGACCCTCCCTGGAAAACACACGAATTAGAGTCGTAAGCAAATGCACATTCACTTCGTAACCCAGCTCTTGCATTTGATGAAAAAGAGCAAGCATGCGATCAGATTCACCTACTTCAGACAAAGCACCGATCAAGGTTGTATAAGCAGAAAACGCCGGGCGAAATTTAAAATGCCTCATCATTTGCAGGAGATCAAAAGCTTCTATAAGCTTCCGTGATTTAACACAGCTCGCAACTAACTCCACGCAAGTGTAATTAGTAGGGCCAAATCCTGCAATACTCATCTCTCCCAGAATCTGCTCTAGGTAATCAAAATTCCTAGTTCTAACCATCACCATCAGAAGTGAATTATAAGCTTCCGGACTAAGTGGTTCCTCACTTTTCCTCTCTACCCAACGGAAATAATTCACTGCTTGATTAACATCTTTCAACCTCCTTAACACTCCAATAACCAACTCAGGTTGAGGTTTTTCATTAAACATTGACAAAGAATTCTCAAGGGCTGGTCCCCAAGAACCACTTTCCAGAACATGGCACACGTCATCTACTCCCTGTCTCACACCATCAAAATTCCTCGAGTTTTCTTGATTGACCCCTTCATTACAGAGATGAAATTTCCCACCCAAATCTGAAGGAGGGCCATTAGAAAACGAAGCCAACTTCCTTGAATTGATTAAAATGTACCAACACCTTGAATTGTAACTCAATACTATTCCTGCAGCACCAAAATGAAAGTAAAAAAGAAGTGTAAGATAACTAGAAATTCAAAGATCCCATTTTTGTAGCAAAATCTAAGAACAAGATAGGGTTCAAATTAAATACAAACATCCCATTTATGTAGAAAAATCCAAGAACAAGATAGAATTCAAATCAAATAAAAAATCCCCATTTTTGCAATCTTTCCATAGAAAACTTTACCCGGGTTCCTCAACATCATCTTCACCTGTGTTCAATCGCTACGCTGTTTTATATTGCAGATCAATCTTCATAATAATCCATGCTTCAAGGAGATAAATAAAAGTAAAAAATAAATTGACCCTAAGAGGTTTTAGGGTTTAAGATAGTGTTTATCGATGCCACAGAAACTAGGAACCTGACAACAATAAATGAACTTAACTACAAATCAGTACCTCATCTTCCAAATCTATTCATATCCTTACAAAATGTACGGCCCAGTACCCGATTCTATATATATATATATATATAAAGAGGAAATCCCAATAATATATTCTTGAATCTCATTTATTTAAAAAAAAATACTGTAAAAAGGAATAAAAAATATATTGTAAATAGAAAACGATAGGGACTGATTTGTAGTTTCGTAACCACAGCTTCACTTCAGAATAAACCCGATGCCTTAAAACGCGGCGTTTCACCTTCCCCGTCCATTGACTGGTAGGAATCTTTTTTACCCCTTTCCACAATAACACTTCACAGAAGAAGGGAAAATACCGAGAGCATTTCTCAAAAAAATAAAGAAAAAAAAAATCAATGCATATCTTCTTCCGTTAAATCAATCAAATGGCAGCAGCAGCATCGCAATATCCGAAAGAAGGAGAGGGTTCATACAGGATGGAAATGACAATTCAACCCTCAGACAATGACGGAACAAGCACCGAACTCCGTGCACTCGACTGTAACCTCACCTCTCTCTGTGATCACATCCAAATCGAAGGTTTCAATTCAGGTTCTTTCTCCGATATCATCGTCCACGCCATGGGCTCCACCTACCACCTCCATCGCCTCATCCTCTCACGCAGCTCTTACTTCCGGTAATTACTCACTCACTCTCTATTAATTAATTAATTAATCATCATCGTAATTACAATTGATTTGATTGATTTTATGATTAGGAATATGTTGCATGGTCCATGGAAAGAAGCGAGCTCGCCTGTTGTTACATTAAAAGTGGATGATAAAAATGTGAATGCGGAGGCAATTGCTATGGCTTTGGCTTATTTGTACGGACATCACCCTAAGCTTAATGATATTAACGCCTTTCGCGTCTTAGCTGCCGCTTCATTTCTTGACCTTCAGGTAATAATTACAAAAACAAAATGTTTTATTATTATTATTATTATTATTATTATTATTATTATATATACGAGTAACGGTTGCTTTGGTGTGTTTAGTGATTTTGGGTTTGGAGTGGTGCAGGATTTGTGTGCAATTTGCACGGATTTTATTATTTCCGAATTGTGGACTTCGAATTTCTTGGCGTATCAGGTTCGGATTTTATTATTATTTGGTTTGGTTGTTGTGAGGTGTGCGTGTAGTTTTTTATTTATATTTGTTGGGTTTTCTCAGGTGTTTGCGGAGAGTCAAGATTATGGAATACACGGGGAACGTGTGAGAAATGCTTGCTGGGGTTACCTTTGTCAAAGTGGTGCGATTGAGTTGAAAGAGGTAAGATTTGATGCTATTGTGTAAATGGGGGGGAGTGTGGGGGATGATCAAATGTGGAACAGATGTTTAGATAATCATCGATGATTGTATTGACATCGTAAGAAGAATAGTGGAAAAATCTGTATCACCAGGGTCGATTTTTTAGATTATGATTCATTTGGAATAAGTGCCGCTTCCTCCCTGGGAAGCAAGATTTTTGAATGACAGGTTTGAGTGACTTGTGATGAGCCTTTTCTGATGTTATAGGAGAGTGAAATGTATGATGTTGTATTAGTATTATTATGCTCTCAAGGGAAAGCGAGGAAATTGTAATGATTATCTACACATTTATCATGTTGAAGTTTCAATAGTTATGATTTTGAGTTTTTTTTCCCCTTTTAATGAATTCTATGTTTTTGTTTATGTAAGATGTTTATCTAAAAAGGTGAAGTTTTTTGAAAATTTAATAAAATTTGTTTGTACTATCTTATGATTTTGTCTATCAAAACTTTGTTTTGTGTGCTATTTTCTTACAAGTAGACCTGTTTGTTAACATTTTTAATGTAGTGATTTTATTTCTTTGTCCTCTCTGGAAATGATGATTTATGATGTTAAAGTCTTCGTGGCAGTCTAAATTCATTTTCTGAAGATTGTCTTAACTCATGTGTGTTTTGATATTTTGGTATTTGGTTCTATCACGTTGTTATATGTGCAATCTATAAATTATGGATCCTCCCCATTGTGGTAGGTACTTCCAAAACTTTCCTCACAAACTCTGCATGCATTACTGACTTCAGATGAACTGTGGGTATCTAGTGAAGAGAAACGGTAAGGGGTAGAGGTAGCTGATAAATCTCGTTTTCTGGATACAGGTTGATGTTTAATTACTTTTGTTTTGTTAACTCTTAAGTTTTTCCTTTTCTATTTCTGTTAAAAAGGTTTGAACTGGCACTGTACACTCTTCTTGCAAAAGGTGCCTTTTGCAAGACTGAACATTCTGAGCAAGGAAGTCCCAGTGCTGAGGCGAACATGGATGTTCATTCTGACTCTTCGAAAGCAAAGGGAAAAAACTTGAGTGATAACTGCACTAGTAATGCATTGGAATCTGAACTTGGATGCTTAGCTCTAAAAGATGGCCTTGAGGGACAAGATGCTGCTCGTAATCTTCTGGTTGAGCTTGCTGATGGTGTGGTTGACTTCCAGCCAGGGGTTTCTGTTTCCAAACAACAGGCTCAACAAGCTGCGTACACTCAATCGAATTTGGGGACACTACATCCTTGCGATATGGGACAATCTTCATCACTGAGCAACTCATTTTCAGTGATGAATGCAAATGGAACCTCATGTTCTTATGTAGAAATGCCAATCAGTGCTGGAACAAGTGGACTAGAATCTAGTGGAGTGGCTATGGAGGGGCCATCTGAAGACGGCTCATACCATTTGAATAATAATAATTGGCTTGCAAGCAACCAATCTAGGAATTGCAATTCTCTGGACCCTTCCGGTAATGGGCTCATTCTCAATGATTGGGAAAGATGTGACATGCCTCAACTTTCATGGGGTGGTAGGGTCGTGGGCAGAAGACAGGTGAAAGGTTATGCTAAAGGGAACTGTGGAGTTCATAGGGAGGATTACGATACTTTCGTCAGCATATTTGAAGGGGGTTCTCTTTTGTATTGCAACATGTCTTTTGAGGCACTTTTAAATGTAAGAAAGCAGCTTGAAGAGTTGGGTTTTCCTTGCAAAGCTGTGAATGATGGTCTTTGGCTGCAGGTTTGTTCTAACAGCTGTTTGCTTCCAATATTGTAGATCTTTTTCTATTTCATGAGAATTACATATTTTGCTGTGTATAAAAGATACATGAAAAGGGGAATGGGATATTCCATGCTGCTTATGCACACACAGAATCCAGTTCATGGGTTTTCAGGCTGGATCTGGGGTATCATCCCCTTGCTTCATACATAAACCATCTGATTTATCTATCTTATTGAATTTACTCCTTGATTAAATCTTGGAAACTGCCACCAGAGAATAATGCTACCAATATTATGCCTTTTATTGATCTATTGGAAGATTAGACACCATTTCCCACACCAAGACAACCATTCATTTTTTCACAAACCATGCTGAATTCTTGTTTGTATGTAACATGTAGATGCTTCTGAGCCAGAGGGTGCAGGAAATTGGTGCTGACACATGTAAAATGTGCTGCCTAATGAGTATGGCATGCAATTGCAGGCAGCCATTTGGGATTTCACATGGAGTTGCCACCACAGGTTATTACATCCAAGATCATGAGCACCACAATTCTCCTGGGGGTGTGACTAATGTATATGTTGCTGATTCTGGTCAAGGCGAGGGAAATGGCCTCTTTAGACCAGTACGAGTGCATGTTAGGGGACCTATTGATGGGCTTGCAGGTATTGGGCGTGGAACTACATTTGTGCCAGCAGCTGCATGGCCCCCTACACGTTTTGTGTTTTCTCGTGTGCCATTTGGTATGGGCAACAGAAATTGCCAGCAGTCTGTTGCTAGTGATGATTCGGAGAACAGAACTGACCACAGTGGAGACCTATCCGGGGATGGGTTGACAGCTCTTGTTGGGTTAAGTCAAGGGGGGAGCAACTCCACTATTCATGGAGAGCATATGGAAAGAGGATATGAAACAGATTTGCACGGAAGATTGTCTAAAACATCAGTTTCAGCACCGAGCACCAGTGGTATCGCTGTCCAGATGCTAGAATCACCAGAACATGCCATTGGATTTGAGTGGGAGAATGCAAACAACTCCATATCGCTAGATATGAAAACACCTTTAAGTCATTTCCCTCCATTTCGTTTTGGGTGAGAGTTTATTGCATACTTGTTTTCTTGCATTTCTCAAAATTAGTAATTTTGGATAATGAAAGATGTTACACAGAGAGGCTTAGGTGAGTGGACACATAGAATGATGGAATGTCTTTTGGCCATAACCTGTGCTCTTTTTTCTTTCAATTTCCTCTTCATTTGAGGCTATCATTTGTACACAAGAATTGCAAATCACAACCTGATTTCTCAGGATTGTAGTTTGACACTCGGGAGATAATATCCTTGTACTCAAATCATAGAGTCATGGTCAGCTTTATCTGCCTGTCAAGAACCAGCCATCATGAGTTTGGTCATCCTCTTCATTTGTGCTACAATTCCACTATGATTTGACTCTCATTTTCTCCCCTGGCCTTTTCATTTAATTGGTGAATGCTTTGTGGAACAAGTTCTTACATATCTTCTGCTGAATTGACACAGGGTTGAATTTGAGGATGTGCACAGGCTCAGTGATGGCCAAGTCAAGCACTCTCCGGAACTCTTTTATGCTGGTTCTCTCTGGAAGGTATTTAAAATATCAGCTGCTCACTTGTGAACATCATTTACTAGTTTTATGAGGGTTCTTCAAATGTTCTTATAGAGGTTGATCTTTACATGATCTGTTTGATTTTATAGGTTAGTGTTCAAGCCTTTAATGATGAAGATCCTCAAGGACGTCGAACTCTTGGTATTATTCTGTTTACTAAAAACTTTTATGCTGAAAACATGCTATTCTATGTTCATCAGGATATATGGAAATTATGCTGCCTTTGTCTCTGCAGGGTTGTTTCTTCACCGAAGGAAGGCAGAGATTACTGATTCCCTCAGAAAGGTTAGCCTTACTTACCAGAGATGATCTGTTATCAATCAAGTATCAACTATGAAAGATATTCCTCCTTTATCATGTTCTTCCTCTTCTTTCCTTTTTTTTTTTTTATGGTTTCCCTTTTCTGATGATTACCCTGTCACTGGTGTTGTATTCCTAGAATTCATGATTGTCACGTATTATAGTTGAAGCTATCAATTAGCACCCACGTAACTTGCTTTCTGGTTTCAGGTTCATATATACGTGGACTCTCGTGAAAAGGTTACTGCTCGTTTTCAGGTAAACTTGCAACTAAACAAATGAGTCTTGATTTAGTTACTTTCATTAGTGCCACGAAAATGCAAGGAAGAAGGGCATTCACACGCAAAAAAAATAAAATTCTGAACCATTGAATTGATGGGCCCCCGTATGGGTTCCACCTGTGACTGTTTCATGGTTATTTTCTTTTTCAGTGCACTGTTTGTGCTTGCATTTGCATAGCACCGTAAAATTACTTGCCATCATTGCTCACACAATTACATATTTGTATAATTATGGCCCCCTTCTGGCTTAATTTCAGCTGATTTGTCCATCAAAGAGGGAAGTAATGGTGTTTGGAAGACTCAAACAAAGGGGCACTCTTTTACCTAAAGCTCCTAAGGGATGGGGCTGGCGTGCTGCTTTGTTCTTCGATGAGCTTGCAGAGCAACTCCAAAATGGGACCTTGCGAGTAGCTGCAGTTGTGCAACTCGTGTGAAATCAGAAAGTGGGTCTCCCTGAGTATTTTTAGCTGTACTATGGAAATATTGATTCTTCATGCAAGCTCAAAATTGCTCTGCCGTGCTGTTTAAGACGTAAAAAAGAAAAATACCATAAGAGCATTCTCTTTGTGCCCCACTTTGGCTGCAATATGATGCAACATTTTCCATAGTTCAGCTATAACTGGAGACTGTAATCCGGCGACCATTACTTTCCTCAGATTGTAGTGATAACCAGGAGTGTCACCACCATATGAAGCAAAGTGATACTGGACGGATAGCAAATATTCCTTTGTTTGTTCAGTCTTCTGCTTGGCCTTCGCCGGAATCAAGTTAATTTGATTATAGAATCGATAGTTATACACAGAAGAACGTCTGCCCCACCACAGATCTTATGTATACTCGTGCTTGTATCAAACTAGCTACTTACAACGATAAATAATTTTTAAAATATTCTTATGATAGCTATACAACTATTGTATTTGAACTCATTCTTGAAATATTTTGGTAATGTGCTTGCTTTATCTTCTTTAATTCATCTCATCCTCACGTTAAAGTCATTGTCGTCTGCATGGTGGATGATGGATCCATTGTCCATGAACATCCAAACTCTCGGTGAGGGCCAAGAAGTGTTCTTGTTAAAGTGTTTTTTTATTTATAAATATATTAAAATAATATTTTTTAAAAATAATATTTAATATTAATATATTAAAATGATGTAAAAATATAAAAAAAAATTCAAGTAAAGAAAATAAATTTTAATTTTTTTCTAAAGCCATTTTAAAACACTAAAGAGATTCCTATCTGGTATATCAACTAGCTCAAGCTTAGATTTGTAAGCTTAGCACCAGGGGTGTTGTTACTTAGGTTTGTAAAGCACTTGAACCTAAGTAAAGCACTTGCTGTTGATGTCTTGAAAGTTAAATACCAATGACAAATTGTGTCATTCTTCGAAGAAATTGTGAACTTCACTTTTATGTCAATTGATTCATTGTTTTTCTTCTCTTGCCTTTATTGTTTAAAATCTTTCAATATTATTCCCCTAGTTCTCTAAAAATTCAGAAATTGCCACTTGTTGGTACGACTAAAATTTTGAGATTTTTTATAGAATTTCTTGAGTAAATATGGGTTGTTACATCGAGCGCGAGATGGATTCAAAAAAAAAGGAAAAAAAAAAAGATCGAAAGAGCATTTTTATTCCTAGATTGAATAAACAAATCATCTTTGTGAGTTCAACTATGATTTAGGGTTTGATTTGATTTTCTCTTTACCCATTGTATTTACTTCATTCTCGTTATGAATTCATTAAATAAGTTGATGTGATATAAAATTTCTTTAAAAATTCATAATTTACACATTTTTTTCTTTTTTTTTCCTCTTGTATTTTCATTTTTATTTTATTGCATATTTCACACATTAAAATAGTATTTGAATAAAAAGGACAGATGATAAAGAAAACAAGACATAACATGAGATATATATAGAATTATATTTGATAATAATATACAATATAGAATAACTGTTTGGTTAATGATAGATAAAATAGAATAAAAATTTAAAAAATATATTTTACTTTTAATATATATCCTTTTCAAACTTATATATTTAAAAATAATCATTAAATTTTATTATTTTAACTTTAATTTATATCGAGTGTTAAGATTAATAATAATATAATAACTCTAGTAATAAAACTCAAACTGATTTTATGAGTCTATTCAAAATTGATCCGGGTTTAATAAAAACAGATAAAATATTAACTTGATAAAAATTCAAGCCAACCTACTACTCATTTGACTTGAGATAAAACCTGGTCATAACATAAGTTGTAAATCTGTTGATTTTTTTTTAATTTTTTTTATTAAAATGATATTTTTTGGTTTTTAAATAAAAATTGATAAATTCAGTTAATCTTTCTAATTATTAATTCGAGTTATGTTTGTCAACATCTAGTTTAATTTTAAAAATAAAAATTATCATTATTTTTTACACATTTAACAATTATATATATATATATATATATATATATATATATAAAGAAAAACTCAACTTGAAATTGAACTCTTCCATCATGGAAAAATATTGAGAAGATTCAATTATTAAACCATTGAAAATATCGTGCCCCAGATAATGGCAAATCAACTATAACAGTATAACCATGGAAACTACTGTGCCGTTTAATATGGTCAACATTGTGCCCGAGGATGTGGAAAACTCAATCACGACAGTGAAAATTATTATGCTATAAGTTTTAACGAACCTGACCATAACTGCGTTTAAGGATGAATTATATTTTTTTAAAATTTTAAATTTTTTTATTTTATTTAAAATTAATATTTTTTATATTTTTAGATTATTTTTTAAAATTATCATCACTACTATAATTTCAAACAAACTCTAACATTATACTCAAGTTCATAACAAACAATCTAACACATCCAAGATTATCATTAAGTCAAAAACTTGGCTCACTCTATTATGATTAAAGCTTTTTTTATTTCAAAAAAAATAAAAAATAGTTTTTTAAAATTATTTTCTAGTTTTTTTATATTCATTTACTATTAAAAAAAGTTAGTCAATAAAAAATATAGTTAAAATTTTTTTTTGATATAATTTTTAGGAAAGTGTTTTCTTTTTATTCTAGACAGAAATTTTTTTTGAAAATTTAAAAAAAAAATTAAAAAATATCTTATTATTTATTGATTATATCAAATATAATCCTTAATATTTTCATTGTTATATATTTTGCTTTTAAATATTTTTTTAATTTCATTATTTAAAATTTAACTTAATCTTATTTTTAAATCAACCTTGATCTTCATTATTTTAATTATTATTTATTTTTTTTATTTTTTTAATTGAATTTTTTTATCTACCAGATTTGATCTCTATTATTTTAATTTTTATTTAAATTATTTTAAAAAAATTTATAAAAGTAGATTATTATTTTTTTAATTTTATCATCTTTTAATTTTTCTATCAGTCAAATTTGGTATCTATTTGTTTTTATTGCTATTTGTTTTATTTGAAATAATATATTAAATTGATTTGTTTTTTCAATTTCATCTCCCTTTAACTCTTTTTAATCTATTATATTTGATCCTCTTTCTCTTAATAAATTTGAAAACAATAATTAAAATATTAATAAGTTATTTTTTAGTTCATATTTCATGATATTATCATATAGCAAAAAATAATTTATTTTTTAAATATCTACTTTTCAAATAAAAAAATACCTTATAATAAACAAACAGGGTTTGAGTAAAAAATCTGACTAGATAGATTCAGTTGAGGAAACTAGCCTTGGTGCTCTTATATTTGATGAACTCAACTATGTTCAAGATTCTTCACTTGGTTGCATCACCAATAAATATGTTATATCATGCTCGTTGTGTTTTTTGGGTCCATCAAGGGTAAGTTTTTGGTACTTTTTATTAATAAAAAAATATTTTCAAAGATTTATCAGTGTTGGTTTATTCATATATCAGACAACATTGTTTACTAAGCTCAACAGTTGAAAAAAGTGTTTTTATATTATGTAAAATTATAATGTATGGTATTTTTTAGAAATGTTTTTTGTTTGAAAATATATTAAAATAATTTATTTTTTTATTTTTAAAATTAATCTATCAAAACACTTGAAAAACATTAATTTAATAATTTTTAAAATAAAATTTACTTTTAAAATTTATCAAAACAATAAAAATTATCACATTCTCACCCGCGGCATTCCAAACGATAATTTTCCTTTATCATTTTTTCAAAGTCAAAGAAAACAAGACGGGGTATTGTTGATGTGCCCAAGGGTGAAGGCATGTTAAAGGCTTGGGTTGCCTATAGCTTAGATCAAGATTTTATCAATATATTTTAACTAGTTTTATGTTAAAAAAATTTGAAATTCTTGATTGAATTATCAAAAAAATCTAAAAAATTACTTGGAGTCTTCTAATATGATGCTTTAGCTTGGATTAAAATTTCAGAAGTTTTAGAAAAATTCAGAAATTTGATGAAAAATCATAATTTGACCAGATTTATGTTATTGGGCATAATTTTCAATCCGACCATCAGATTGAGCTAAAATTTTATAAGGGATCTTAAAATATATTGAATAAAATCTCGTTAAAATTTTAGGATAAACAAATTTTGGCAGTGCTAACAAAAAAAAATACAGTCAAATAAAAACAAAACGATTCATTAAGAATAAAATGATTATTTTTCATTAAAAAATAAAACAAATCAGCTCTTCTTTCATTTTATATGTTGCCAACTAGGCAGAAGCAGAATAAGAAAAGAATGGAAAGAAAAGAAAAGTCGAGAGAGAAAGAGAGAAAAATAAGGTAAAAACATAAAAAAAATCCAAGGAAAAAAAATAAAAAAAAATAAAAAGAGAATAACCTTGTAAACTTACAAAGTTCAACTTATAAAACACTAATTTAAGAAAGAATAAAGTGAAGAAATGAGAAATTAAGAGAGGAAAAAATTTAATTATTCTGTTTTCCAGTTGATATAAGATTGTTATCTTATGCCGGCTAAGAGGTTGTTACAATATCGATTCAAATTCGATTATAAATTAATTATATTTCATAAAGCATCAAAGAATGTAATTTTAATAATGAGTTGATTTTTATTTTTACTTTAATTTTATATATTTTTAAATTTATTTTTTAATATTTTAGATAGTGTATTTGAATTAAAATTTTAATATTAACTTTAAAAATTTATATACCTAAATTAATAATTTATATCACTTGAATCAACCTGTGGTACTGGGGAAGGTCTGGATATGGGGTCACTGGTGCAAGGTTGAATATGAAGGGTTACACATTATTTGTGGGAATTGTGGATGTTATGGACATCATGGGAGATCCTGCACTTTGGGTTCCCTTGGAGGCTCATCGGAAATAAAACCCTATCATGAACATGGCGGCGAGTGGAGAGAATCCTGATGATCCTGCAATTATTCTGCACATCCTGAAATACAAGCACCTCAGGAAATGACAGAGAGTATTACAGTGGGATTTAAAATCAAAGTAAATTCGCAGAACTCACGGAGCGATAAGGGGAGCATGTATAAGGGTAAAGAGCCAGCGCAAAATCAAAATAAATTCGCAGCTCTTAGTGAATCTGCTGCCGAAGCTAAAGATAAGGGAAAGAAGGTTTTTTTTTTTGTTTTTTTAAAAAAAGGGAACAAAAGATAATCTTAAACAGAACAAAAGGTCACGTCGGGATGATACAAGTTCTATACAGTATATGGCTAATAGAGGTATCAAGGAAAGAAGAATTTGCAAGGGAGTTAGCCGGGGAAGCCTTTGCAACCCACAGGAAATTCCAGTGCGACTATAAATTGGGTTGGTGTTTACTGCAGATTCTAATGATGAAGCTATGTCCTCACCAGGGACCATTAAAGGTGCTCAAGGCGTCTTCAAGGAACAATTAATTAGCGGATATCATCCTAATCTGTTTGTTCTTCTTGAGACTCGTACTCAGTTTATCACAGTAGCTAGCTTCTGGAGAAAGGTTGGTCATAGCCCGGCTCCCATTGTGGAAGCTGGTGGTCATGCAGGAGGAATGGATTTTATCTTTAGGTGGTAGCGTTAACATCAATGTTATAGACATAATGCCTCAATGTATTACTCTGGCCATTGTTAAGGATCAACAAAGAAAAAATGCCACATGGTTAACAAAAAATTTTATCCTAAGATTATTCTCACTTGGTGCTTCATTGTGTATTTAAAACGTGGCATTTTTGTTAGGATGAAATTTTTTGTTAACCATGTGCCATTTCTTCTTTATTATGTTTTTGGTAGTGCAGTGGGTGGGGGTTGCTAATTTAGTTATGCCCTATATTTATGTCTAATGATGTATTTCTGTGCAAACTGAGGAGAGAAACTTGTGTTCATAAATAGATTTGCACTGACTATAGTTCATAAACCCTTATTTTATCGAATGAATAGCTTAAAACCATTATTCAAAGTATCGATCAAAAAAATTTTGTTACTTGTGTTCTTGAGTTCTAGACGAGCAAGATAAAATCTATACGGCAAAAGAATACCTGAGATTGGGAAAGTTAGGTAAAAACTTTTAAGTGTAAGTTTAATTGCAACAAAGAAACAAATAAATCCTAAAATTAATTACCTAAATTATTGAAGAAAAGAATGCAAAACCTAGCCCATATACAAAGAGTGGGGGTGAATCAGGATGTTCGATGGTGATAATGATGGGTATAGTGGGATGTTACCATGGGAATGTGTTTTTGGTGGTTTACAAAGAAAGATTGAATCTATTACGGATGTTAGAGACGAATGAGAAGAAAATGAAGAGAAATGTTAGGGACAAAGGAAAATCAAATCGATGAAGAGAGAGTGCTAAGTTAATTGTTTTTCTACTGTTATAGATGTTATTAGGGGACGAAGGGGATGAAGAGATTCACTGCAAGTTAATTGGTATTTTTTGGGTTGTTTGTTTGTTTGCTTTGTTTACGTTTTTGAAAGGAAGAGAGTGTAAGTTTAGGATTGCTAATTAACGGTTGAGATTGTCAAAGCTAAATACCTCATCAACGGTCTGTATAATTTTAGTTTTAGATTAAGATTTAATAATTTATTTTTTCAATCAGCAACAAATAGTCCATTGCAAATTTTATGTTGTCTTTAGCAACGGATTTAAATATATATATATATATATATATATATATATATATATATGCAATTCGTTACAAATCCGTTACTAAATTTAGCAACAGAATTATCCATTGCTAAAATCAGATGCTAATAGTCCCCTTTTTTAGTAGTGAGTGAGAAGAGGTGATTTTAACTTTATCGTTGAAAAGATCGATAGGAGACTAGCAAATTTGAAGGGGAAGCTGTTACATAAAGCAAGGAGAAGTACTCTTGCTAAGTCAGTGATTAATGCATTCCCTATTTATCATGTGCAAAATTATTGGCTACCTCAATCGACTTGCAATGGCATCGATAAGGTGGTTGGAAATTTTATCTAGGGGAGTAAGGACACGGGGCGAGGTATTCATTTAGTGAAATAGGAGAAGATTGTAAGAACTATAGACAGATGTAGGAGTGAGTATTTTTGGTTTGGTCCTGTTTTTATTTAAAAAAAACCAAATTAATTTAAAAAAATAAATAAAAACAAAACCGGTTCAAACCAACCACTTTTAGTTTGGTTCAATTAATTAAAGGAAAACCAGAAAAAACCGGTTTCATCTTGGCCAGGCATATCAAGCAAGTTTGCTGAAATTGAAAATAAAAAAGCCAAAAAGGACAAGTGTCAGACGAAAATTTAGAAAAAATAATTCTCACAACGTCCATGACAGTAGTCACAGCATGCTATAGCAAACCAACAACCTCGTAAATAAATCAAGGAAATGAAAATATAATAGATCTACATAAATCAAAGAAAAGTTACTAGTTACATTGAGCAATCTGATAAGTCTCAATATTGGTATAACAACATTAACTTAGTAGAACTTGTTATATCACAGGACCAGTTAAGGATAATGAAAGACTAATTTGGAAGCATGTTAAGATGAATCTCTTAGAACTCGTGCATTTAATAGTGGGTGGTTGTATATGTCAGTCTGATTTTAAGAAACTGCAAATTAGAAACTACTTCTGACATCCCAAAGGGCTTAGCTTCAGCCATTTTAGTGTGATCTAATAGATCACATATATACTTGGTCTTACATAAAAGAAGACCCTGTAAACTCCTATCAGCTTTCACACCTAAAAAATAGGATAATGAACCAGGATCCTTGGTATGAAAAACGCTCTGCAGGTTTCAGATTAAACCATCAATCTTGAGGGAGTTTGAACCTATGACCATGTCATCTACATAGATTAAGACAAAAGGTTTTATGTTGTCAATATGTAGTATGAACAAAAAGTAGTCATTTACTGATTCTTTAAACCTAAGTTCAACCAGTTGCTAAGATAAACGTTGAAATGATGCTCTTGGAGCTTGTTTGAGGCCATATAGAGATTTGTGTAGTCTGCAAACAAAATCAAGGTTTGTATCATTAATAAAGCTTTATGGTTGTTCAATAAACACTTCATCATCAAGAAATCCATGTAAGAAAGCATTGGACACATCCAACTACCGAACAGACCAATAAAAGTGAACTGTTATGGCCAAAACCAATCTGATGGTTGTTGGTTTAATCACAAGAGAGAAAGTTTCATGAAAATCAATTCCACTCCTCTGATTATACCCTTTAGCCATAAGTCTAGCTTTGAAATACTCAACACTACCATCGAGTTTCCTTTTCACCTTATATACCTACTTATTGTGCACGATATGTTTACCAGGTGGATATGGACATAAAGACCAAATATCATTCTCCATCAATACATCAAATTTTCTGCCCATTGCAGCACGCTATTATGAATCCAAGGCAGTTTGTGTATAGTAAGTTGGTTCAATAATTTCTTGGAATGCAAAAAAGGCTTATAAAGGGTGTCAGATAGAATAGAATAGTTTGTAGTCTGAGTACTATTAGAGTGTGTTTGGATAGAAGTTGCAACAGGTTGGTCATGTTGAGTGATGGGAAAGTCTGCGGGTATAGGCAAGTTAAGTGGTCCAACTACAGTATAGGAATGTGTATAGAGGTTAGAGAAGATAGAGGACATGATATTTGGTTGGTTACAGAGTTCTCGCAGGTCAGAAATATAGTCAAGATTTAAAGGTGGAGAGTTAAGATGTTCATGGTTTGAGGAATGAGTGTCCAATATATAGGGGACTTGACTAAGATTTTTAGGATCAGATGTAAGAGTTAAAGTTTGAGATTAAACATGTGTAGAATATGTATGAGATAATAATGAACTTGATACAACTAAAGCATGGATTATCAGAGACTTAATTGTAGTAGTATTCTAATTTAATGGTGAGTTGAATGATGCCAATTTCTTAGCTGGGAAATTATGCTTATCAAACACCACATGTCATGAGATGTATACATAGTTGATGGCTAAGTCAAGACACATATACCCTTTATAGCAATTGAAATATTCAAGAAAGAGATATTTTTTACTTTTGAATGTTAATTTGTGGTCATTATAGGGTTTTAGAAGAGAGTAACATGCACAACCAAAGACATTTAATCCATATATTGTGGTTTAGTTTTATGAAGTAAGAAATAAGGTGTTTGGTTCTTTAAGTCCTTTGTAGGTAGTTTGTTTATCAAAAACACAACAGTAAAAAAGGAATCAACCTAATATTAAGGTGTTAAATCAGATTTGGCAAGTAACGTGAGTCTCATTTCCTGAATATGTCTATGTTTTTGTTCTATGATTTCATTTTGTTGAGACATATGAGGACACATTAAACGATGATGAATTCCTTAGGCTAACTAAAAAGTTTTAAACTGGTTAGAGGGAAACTCACTACCATTGTTTGTTTGTAATCATTTAATAGAGGTGGAAAAGATTTT
Organism: Populus tomentosa; assembly: GCA_018804465.1. Classification (NCBI taxonomy): domain Eukaryota; kingdom Viridiplantae; phylum Streptophyta; class Magnoliopsida; order Malpighiales; family Salicaceae; genus Populus; species Populus tomentosa. The sequence goes on along the minus strand of CM031987.1, from coordinate 1,560,112 downwards.
CTGCAATTGTTTTAAATTTAACAAAGGTTGCAAACACGTTAGATTTTTATTGTAAAGGATATAACCATGAATAACAGGAATCATCATCAACAAATAAAATATAGTACTTACATCCACCAATTGATTTAACAGGGAAAACCTATATATCAGAATAAATTAAAGCAAAAAGAACTAAGGATTGACGACTAGATTCTGAGAAAAAAAAGTTGCTTAGCTTTGCCAAGTTGACAAGCTGAACAAAAATCTGAATTATTGGAATGACTTGTGATAGAGATTTTATTTGAACGACACAAGATATCTAAGACAGCATTAGAGGGATGGCCTAGTCTGGAGTGTCAAGTTATAATGGTAGCATGAACCCCTATGTTTGCATATAGACTTGCGAGGCTTTTCTGAGACGACTTGCACCCAGCTAGCGAATATAGGCCATTTTTAGCATCACCTCGCAGTAGAATTATACCTGTCAAGTTCTCTTTTATGATAAAATCAATAGTAGTTAATATAAAGTAATAATTATTATCTAAACAAAATTGATTAACAAAAATAAGATTGGTAGCTGCTTATGGACAATGAAGAATTTTGTTTAGATGAAAACTAAAGTGATCTAATTGAAAGGATGAAGAGTCAATTTTTTGGATTTGCAAACCTAAACCATTGTTGACAGTAACAAAATCAGACTCATATAAAGGCTCATAAGTGGTGAGTTTAGATGCATTAGAGGTGATATGGACATTGACCCCATTGTTCATGTATCACACTAGATTATCATATTTGGTATTAGTATTAGTGACCATAGCTACTAGATCCTGAAGAAGATACCTGCCCTAATAGGAATAGTAAAAATGATGAAAACAATCAATAGCAATATGTCCAGTTTTATCATAGATTTGACAGATGGGACGAGTGTTCTGAACTTATGAAGTAGTAGACCTGGTATGTTGTGAAGCACGAGGGTTGGATGGTTTTGGCTTCTTTATAAATGCTGGTAATTTCAATTTATGTGCAGCAAAGATAAAATGGCCATTATCTAAAGTAAGAGTAGACTGATTGATTTCTAAAAGGTTTTCAAAGCATAGAAGCTCGGTTTGAAAATCTTCAAATGTGAACTTAGTGTCTCGGGATGAAAAGTTAAAAGAGGTAACAAATGGTGTATAGGAACTTTGTAGGCCAATCAGAAGAAAATTGATGAGGTCTTGATCATCCACAGGTTTGCCAATTGTTGCTAATTGATCAACAACACTTTTGGCAGTATCAAGATGCGCATAGTAGGTTTTTCCTCCTTAAGTCAACATTTGTAGTTGACATTTGAGGTGGCAGATGTAGGATCGTGATTGGGATGAAAAACAATTCTGGTGAGTAGTCCATACTTGCTTGGATGTGGTCAATCCATAAATGATAGAGACCAGCCTTTCACAAATGAAGGCAAGTATCCATCTAAGAAGACATATATTCTTCTTCCAAACATCATAGGCAGGGTTTAATGAACCAATAGAAAGATTCTTGGAAGGGCAAATTTCAGTACCATCAATGAAGCCTACCATATCATAATTGTGGAGCGGATTAAAAAACTACATCTTTCACCCTAGATAATTATTGGAGCCATCAAGTTTGGAGGAAATCGTGGTGGAAAGGGGGATGACAAGTGCTATAATAGTAGAAATGGTGTTGGTGTTGTTGCCTTTGAAAAGTATGTGAAAGCTAAGGGATCCGTTAAAAAAGCGTGAGCTTTTATGTTTTTAGGTTGATACCATGTAAGAACTATAAAACATGGACAGATGAACATAAGATGAAACTTGGTTGTTCTCACTTAGCCATGTATCATTGTATTATATTTATTGTTAGTTATTAGGTTAGGCCTGGTCCGCTCATGAGAGATGGGCCTGGTCCAAGTATTTAAAGGAGTTACTAAAAAAAATAATTGATTCCTCTACTTATATATATAGTTCTCTCTTTCTCTTCTCCCATCTTGGACTCTCTACATTAACTTGACAAGATTTGCAAAGATGTTTGTACTATGAAATATCACTTTGGTTCTAGTAATTAAAGTGTCACTGAAGTAATTGATCCAGGGACAAGAATTGTCACGTCACAAGTAAGTTTCCTTTCAATTCTACATTAGTATCAGAGTCATGGTTTTAATATATATTTTTTTAACAATACATTTGTTATTGCATAAACGTTTGTTTTACATTCTATGTTGAAAAAAGATGCATTGGAACATGAATTGTTAAAATTAGGTTATAGATCTACATATATAATGGAGAGCCTTAACTGAATGTGTGGTAACAAGAAAGCCAAAAGGTTGTTCCCGTCCTTGTCAGGGGAGATGCCAACCATCTCTCCTTTCCATTAACAATTAAAATTTGTATGAAGCAAATTTTCCAACAAAAAAAAAAACAACAACAACAACACAAGAACACATCTGGATTTAGCAGATGTGTAACTGCCATTTGGCAGTTAATTAAAAAAAATACATAAGAACACATTTGGATTTGGCATATGTGTAACTGTAATTTGGCAGTTGAAGAAAAAAAACATGATAACACATCTAGATTTGGCATATGTGTAACTACCATTTGACAATTGAGAAGAAAAAAAATGATACATGCATTAGTTAAATATTGATTATTATATTTATGTGTTTTTTGATATTTTGTTGTAATGGATAGGCAACCATAAATTGATCATTTATTATGTTACACCATTAATCCTATTCGCAAAATTCAAGAGCACATTGATTATATATATTATTGGATTAGTAGACTAGTTATGAGTGGTTTACGAATGTTACATGGAACATCAAATGTTAATCGTTCTTAATTCTCTACCTGAGTAATGGATATCTATGCGACTATCGTTGAAATATAGAGTAGAATCCCTAGATTTCAATAATCTCACTGATAAAATGTTGCTTGAGAGGGAACGTCAGTATACAGAAAATGGTATCGACGCACTGCAAGAAGTGCATGTTGTTTGGATGTTGTAACTAAATTCATTCCATATTTTGAACAGAATGAACTTGGATGACATAACTTTGATGAAGTAGATGACGTAATTGGAGGCCCTAATTATGTACCTGGAATATAAAATAATTACGAAATTTAATATTTTTTTATTTTTTTATTTCAGTATTTTTTTTTAAGATAATTGGTTGTTTATTTTGAACTATATATTTTATGTAATTTAAGTTTTAATTATATTATATGCATGTATATGAAAATATTTGAAATTTGATCAATGGGAGTTTTTAGTTGAAACTAATAACTATAATTTTGCACTCATTTAAATTTTCAAGAATAATTAGAACAAACAAATGGAAAATTGATTAAATATTTAGCATTCTTTTCATTTCTATTATATGTGTTAGATTATTATTTGTTTAATTTAGAATGGAGTAGCAATAAATGTCATTTAAATTGTACTAATATTTGTAATTGATGTCAATAGCGCTTAATATGGCTACATCTAAGAGTATTATTGTTAATTTGAACCCTGAAGACAAACTAAGTGAAAAGAATTACAATGTTTGGCATTGTAAAATTGAGTATATCTTGGATGAGCAAGAAATGCATGAAACAATGATGGTTTAACCTAAGCAAGGAAACATTACTCGGCATAGGCTTGATATGAAAGTATATCAAACCTATAAGCGCAAAGATCATGTAACTCACATTATGATGTTGAGAAACATGAGAAATGATATAATATTGGGTTTTGAAAAGCATCGTTCAGCCCAATCAGTTTAGGAAGCATTAAAGATTCAGTATGGGGGAACCTCCACTACTAGACTTTGTCAGTTAACCCTTAAATTTGATGGTTACAAGAAGTATCTTACAGTTATGTCTAACATGATCGATGAATTAAAGGGTGTTTGGCATGAGATGATTGATGAATAACAAGTCCAAGTTGTTGTCTGCTCTTTGCCAAGCAATTGGGAACACATGTGTTATAACCTTACCTACAATGACAACATTATAACATTTGATGTTGTTGTTTGTCATATAAGAGCTTCAAGAAGATCGACTTCACACTCAGAAGCCTGTACACGAGGATTTCATATCTAAGACTAAGATGTGTGGAGCATATAACTCTAAATATAGAAAGTGTGAGGGTAAGGGTCCCAAATATTGCAAGAGAGGAATAGAAGCAAGTTGTAATGAATATAAATGCAAGAGTGGGAAACGTGGCGGTAAGAAAGGCAAGAATATGAATTATTTTAATTGTGGTAAACCTGGTCACTTTGCTCGTGATTGCACTGAGCCAAAGGTAATGTTTAACTACAATCATCCCTCTAACTTATACGTTAACACTTGTTTAATGCTTACTGAATCTGTTCCTTTTTGGACTGTAAACTCAAGAGCAATCGACCACATAACAAGGGATCGAACAGCTTTTATGGAATTTCATCAAATTCTAAAAGGAAGTAGATACATATACATGGGGAATAATGCTTCCGCTATTGTGCTTAGGATCGGTACCTGCAAACTGGATTTGTTGGGCGGTCGCACATTTTATCTTCATAATGTACTATATGCTTCAGAAGTTTGACAGAATCTTATGTTTGTTCTTGCTTTACTACAAATAGGTTTTAATATTATGTTTGTTGGTTGTTGTGTAAAAATATATCGGGATAGTATTTGTTATGGTTATGGTTTTGTATTAAATGGTTTTGTGGTGTTAGACACTATTAATGTATCTATTAATGATGATGCTTCTATTTATGTTGTTCAAAATTCCAGCACTACTAATAATAGTGATATCATAACTTGGCATGCTAGATTATGACATATTAGGCAAGATTGATTAAATAGATTGGCAAGAGTTGGTCTTTTAGGATCACTTACCAAAGAGGAATTACTTGTTTATGAGTATTGTCTTGTGGAAAAGCAACTAGATTATTTAGTTAAAATAGACAGTAGTCCATTACAGCTTATTCATTCAAACATTTATAGCCCAATAAATATGAGGGCAAGACACAGAGGAAATTATTTCATCATATTTATAAATGATTTCACATGATTTGGTCATATTTATTTGATCTCACATAAGTCTAAAGCATTGGATTACTTCATTCGATACACCAATTTGGTGGAGAAAAAACTAAGCATCAAGATTAAAGCTTTAAGAACTGATTAAGGATGTAAATACCTATCTGAACATTTTAAAAAATTATATGATGAAAAGGGTATAGCTAAACAACTAATTATTCTTTATACTCCACAGCAAAATGGTGTAGTAGAAAGGAGGAATAGGATCTTATTTGACATGGTTAGGTCAATGATGGCGCATGCTAACTTACCAATTTCTTTTTTAGGAGATGCATTGTTAACTGCTACCTACATACTTAATTGAATGCCCTATAAATCTATCACATCCGCCCCATATGAACTATGGAACAACGACAAACCTAATTTAGGTTATTTACATCCATGGGGGCGTGCAGCTTATATTCATAATAATTCTCATGAACATGGAAAACTTGGTTCTAAGGGGAAGTGTATCTTTATAAGATATTATGAACATTCCAAAGAATTTGTATTTATTGGTGAAAAATTTGATGGAAGAGTGAAGGAGATTGAATCATGTGATGTTGTATTTTTATAAAAGAATTTTCCAACGACAAGTGAGGTTAATAAAAATTTTCAATTATATGAAATGGAAAATCTAGATTATGGTGCAATAAGCCATTCAATAGAGGACTTAGAAGAAACTCTTAATCCTTCTGGAAACAGTAGGAGTGAGATTTTGTCTATTCCTACTCTCATGGAGTAAGATTATGAGCAATCTCAACCTCATAAAAGCATTCGTGAACTAATTCCTTGTCATCGATTTGAGATTGAGAATGAAGCATTCATAATTGCTCCACAAGATGATGAAGAGCTTAAAACATTCAGTCATGCTCTGTCTGATTCTAAAGCAAGAGAATGGAGTAAAGATATGGAAGAAAAAATAAAGTCGATGAAAACTAATCAAGTCTAGGACTTGGTCAATGTACCATTAGGACAAAGATCCATTAGAAATAAATGGGTTCTTAAAATTAAATGTAAGGTAGATGGGTCAATAGAATATCATAAGGCTCGACTAGTAGCGAAAGGCTACACTTAAGAAGAGGGAATTGATTATGAAGATATATTTTCACCAGTTGTGAGGATTACTTTAGTTCGTCTTATTTTAGCTATGGTCGCACATATAAACCTAGAGTTATACCAAATGGATGTTAGAACTACATTTCTTAATGGAGAACTAAATTAAGAGATCTATATAGATCAACCTTTAGGATTCGAGACTAAAGGACAAGAGCGCAAAGTTTGCAAGCTTAAAAGATTCATATATGGTCTTGAGCAAGCTTCTAAACAATAAAACATTAAGTTTCATCAAGCTATCCTTAAAGATGGTTTTACAATGATAGAAGAAGACCATTACGTGTATTTAAAATGTTCTAACAATAGTTTTATAATATTGTCCTTATATGTTGATGATATCTTAATAGCTGAAAATAGCAAAGAGATGATTAATACTACTTAAGGTGGTTATCATCAAACTTTAAAATGAAAGACATGGGTGAAGCCAATTATGTCCTTAGTGTGAAAATCAAAAGAGATCGCGCTAAAAGGCTTTTGGGTGTAACTCAAGAGACTTATATCAAAAAGATGTTAAAGCGTTATCACATGCAATATAGCAAACCAATGGACACCTCTGTTGATAAAAGCTTGAGCCTGAGCCGTGATATATGTCCCAAGACTCTAGAAGAAAAGGAGAAAATATCCAAAAAACCTTATGCTTGTGTCATCAGTAGTTTGATGTATGCAATGATGTGCATACATCCCGATATATGTTATGTCGTTAGATTGGTTAGCCGATATTAATCAAACCATAGTCAGAAACACTAGATAACAGTCAAAATGATTCTACGATATCTGAAAGGAACTTTAAATTACATGCTATGTTATCAAGGAAAGAAAGACTTACGATTGATTGGTTACTCTAATGCTGATTGGGGAGGAGATGTCGACCAATCCAAATTAACTTTGGGATATGCTTTCTTGCTTAATGATAATGCAATACTATGGAAAAGCAAGAAACAATCATGCATAGCCTTATCTACTATGGAGGCTGGGTATGTAGCTTGTTCCGCAGCACCACAAGATGTTATTTGGTTAAAAAGTTTCTTGTATCATTTGAAAATTGTCATATCGGCATTAGACTCAGTAACAATTTATTGTGATAAAACTACTACATTAGTTGTGGTCAAAGATTCAAAATATCATGGAAAGACCAAATACATCAAGATGAGATATCACTATATTAGACAAACAATTACTGAACATGATATGATCCTAAAGCACATTTTAACAAATTCTATAGCTGCAGATCCACTCACAAAACCAATAGCAAGGGATGCAATTGTTAGACATGTGAGATCCTTTGACCTATGTCAAATGTAGTTAATGATATAACTAGTTTTAAGGATCATACGAAAGCTTACAGTGACTAAGTAATGGATAAATGCCATTAAAATATCATTTTATTCATTATTTATTTTATGGAATAAATTGAGTATCGTATAGTACAATTTGTTAAAGTATGTCGATAGACTTAGATTGACTCACTCATATGAGCAATCACCTCTAACATTTGTAAGGTGAGTATGGATGAGACTAAATAAGTTTTAATGCTCAATAAGTAACTTGGGCATAGTGGAAGCAATTTTAACAAGTAATTATTAAAATGTCACCTTGGTTGGGACCAAGATAAGGTTCTTAAATAAAATAATCGACATGAATGAATTCTCACCATTCATATGTCTATTATGATTGAAGTCGAGTATGAAATTATTTATCTGCCACTAATGACAATGAGCAAATGAGAATTTCTGATTTGAAGTCTATATTTTTTACGATAAGACTAAGACTCGTATGATGTATTTTCTCTAACAATGAGAGTATCGACATACACTCTTTATCTACAAAAAAGAAAAGAGTAAGCTCCACTATAGCATGTATTTCATGCTACATATGCTAACAATCATTACAAGAATAAAAAATGGATCCATGCTTCTTTATTATATGAGTCTTGGAGATTATATCTAAGATCTCAAAATCTTACCCTTTGTGACTTTTGATTGTATCAAGAGGTGATGTATAAATAATCGCTACTTTAGGAGTATATCATATGGTCATGGAATGATTTGACTTAAAGAAATACTCTTAGGACAGCGAGTTAATTTAGATTTGATTAATATGAGTGTGAAAGAAAATGTAATTTTAGTTCTACACTTGTTACTTGTATTCACCGACGGGGATCATATCACTTGAATAAATTTGATATGATTTAGAATACTTGTAATTGTAAGGATGAATTAGGTATTAAATTTTTAAGGGATTGAATTATATTTAGTTATTTGTAACTAAAAATGATTGGGGTATATTAGTACACTTTAAGGAATAATTAATTATAACGTTGATGTCTCCTATATAGCCCTGTATTAGGTTTATATATAGGAGCTCCTCTCACTGTGTGCTTCAGGTGACACGATCCGTTCATCAAGTATGAAATTCTTATGCAAGTTTGAAATATAATGTATTAGATAAATTCAGTCCTCCATGGGCTAGTGAGAAATGTTGGTTATTGGGTTAGGCCTGATCTATTCATGAGGTATGGGCCTGGTCCAAGTATCTAAATGAGTTACTAAAGGAAGTAATTGTTTCCTCTACTTATATATATAGGAACATAACCCGTATGAAAAGGCAAGTTTTCATTGTTGAAAGAAAATAGTTCTCTCTCTCTCTTCTCCCATCTTAAACTCTCTACATTAACTTGATAAGATTTACAAAGATGTTCGTACTGTAAAATATCACTTTGGTTCTAGTAATTGAAGTGACACTGAAGCAATTGATCCAGGAACAAAAAAGTGAATTCTCATGTTATAAGTAAGTTTCCTTTCAATTCTATATTTATAGATATATACATTGTAACTATAAGTTAGTAATGTATGGAACAAACTCATTCTAAAAAGAGGGCACAATATTAGAAAACTCAGTTAAATAGCTAAAAGAATGGATATTGGAATTTGTTACTAATCTATATCATCCATGATTTTCTCCTAAAATATCTAATGATATAACAAAGATTACGTGCCCGCGTGGGTATGGTGGTCCGGGTACAAGAGATGTCATACTCTCAAACATCTCCTTGCTAGGAAAATTGGCCTGGCAAATTTTTCAGTCACCGAACTAGTTATGGGTAAGAATCCTTAAGCACAAGTACCTTCAGAATAGTCAGCATATCCATCTTAATATTGCCACCTCAGGTTCATACACATGGACTTCTATTCAGAAAGCCTTCGTTCAGCTTCAGGAGGGGTTCATTTGGAGGATTGGCAAAGGGGATTTATCCTTATATATGGTGTGATAATTGGCTTAAGGATGGAAATTTGGTTGAGTTTGTCAACATCATGGACACGAATTTGAAGGTGAACGATGTGAGGGATGATGGTTCTTGGAACCTAGGTTGTGTATCGACGTATACCTCTGAAGATTTGAAACTGAAATTATCATCGATTACTACCCCTTCTAGGGCTAACATTAAGGATTACATGGCCTGAAGCAGCTCCATGCAGGCATGTATAAGCCCTACCTGTCTTATTCTTGGCTGATCTCGAGGAGGAGAGCGCTTCAGCAAGATACAAAATGGAACTAGTTAACCAAACTCAAGGCCCCTGAAAAGCTGAAAAACGTGATTTGGCTTATTTTTCACATGAGGCTCTTTTAGGTCCAACAAAGATTTAGCACTTACTTCTCTTTGTGATGTTTGCAGATCTAGAGATGAGCACATTCGATCTCCACTGTTTGCGAGACTGCGGCATTGCTAGAAGTATTTGGCAGTAGTTGAGATTGACAGGCTTCTATGCTGCCAATCCTAGATATTGGATTATTCTGATGGCTTCCACGGGAAATCAAAATATGTTCCTCGCTGCCATGTGGTGGATTTCGAAGACGCAATATGATCGTCTTTGGGAGTCTAGAAGTGGGAGCACTGCTCATGCATTGATAAGGTGCAGTCTTCAGCCTTTACAGTGTCATGGCAGGGACCAGAAGAAGGTAACGTTAAGGTGGATGTAAATGAGAGCTCTTTAGGTAAAACCTGCAGGTAGAGTTGGCTTTGGGGGTGTTATTCGCACAGCTGCTGGAACTTATTGTTGGGAAAAAACAGGAACAACCGGAAATCAATTTTGCCAAATCACAATTTACAAGTTCCAACTCTTTGAATAATCAAAATTAAAATCAAACAGTAATAATGTAAACAATCACGCAAAACACTACTAAAATTTTTACATAAAAAATTTAATTCGAAAAAAAAATATAGAACAGTAATCCATTTAAAAACTTCTAATATCAATAAATAATAAATTTATAATTGTTTTTTCTCTGAGAGCTACAGCATACATTACATCAAAAATAATTTATTCTTAAAATACAATGAAACTAAAGAAAAAATATTTAAAAAAAACTCATAATATTGACGGGATTTGCAGCTTTTGCAGGTATGGAATCCAATTTACTTCTTGAATTTCTAGCATTGAAACATGGCCTTCTCCTGGCTTGGGATCGAGGCTACAGAACAGTCTGTGTAACTCAGATTCTCGGGAGGCCACCATTCGCTTGATTTACAAGGACCAAGTTGATTTTCATAGATATAAAGCTACTGTATATCTTAGATATCAGAAGCCTCCTGGCTAAGAATTAGGAGGTCAACATTTGTCATTTCTACAAAGAAGGTAATGCCTGTGCATATTTCATGGCGAAGCTGGCTGCCAAAGAGTCTTGTGACTGTAGGATTTGGGATTCTCCTCCGCCAGGAACGGAGCCATTGTTGCTTGCGGACTCCATGAGTCAAGTTTTTCTAGGGTTCCTTAATTAGTTTTGTTTCTTTATTTCCTTCGTACCAGAAAGAAAAGGATGTACCAGAAAGAAAAAGAAAAGAAACAAAACAATATATTTTTTTCTTTTTCAGGGTAATAACTTTTTTATTGAAATCATACTTAATTATTTATAATTAAAAAGATTAGTAAAATTATGAAAAGGTAAAGATAATTCTTTACAATTCATTCGGTGAATTAATGTAATAATTCGTAATCATTTTTTTTTAATGAAACTTATTTTTGAAAGTTAGCAAAAAAAAAAACCTAATTATAGGTCGCCACTATACTAGGGATTTTGGTCCAAATAAAAATCGGTTAAAATTTATTTTTTTTAATAAAAAATTATTTTTAATGTTTTTAAATTATTTTTGATGTATTGATATTAAATAAATTTTTTAAAAATAAAAAATTTATTTTTTTAATATATTTTTTTATTGAAAAATACTTTAAAAATAATTATTGTTATCTTTCAAAACACTAAAAATACACATGGCAACAAACCGCTAATCACAATCTTTTAAAAATTGAGATTTAGAAAATAGATTGTGATATAAAAATAATTTTAAGTGAGTAAATTAATTAAATTATTTAAAATATTTTTAAATTGATTCTAAATGATTTTTTAAATGTTTTATTTTAATTTCAAGTGCATAAATGAATTAAATTATTTAAAATATTTTTTAAATTAATTATTTTATATTTTTAAATTATTTTAATATGTCAAAAATAATTTTTAAAAAATAAAAAAATATATTATTTTAATATATTTTTAAAAAATAATAGTTAAAAATAACATTTATTTTAAACAGTCACTCTTCAAACAAAAAAAAAACTAAAATCTCGTTAATTCAAATCGGAGCTATTCGGTTTTAATAAATGTAAAATCAAACCTAATCAAAATTTGAAAATGATCATAAGCTCAACAGTTTAAACAACATGAAAACCCTGCCAGAATACAACTGTGCCGCGAAACAAAAATAAAATGTAACAACCACCCCCATCTCAAATCACAATCACAAATCGCCCCGTCAAACATTTCCTATCAGCCCTCTCAAATTTCAAAAAGATCCGAACTTTATTTTTCTTTTCTATTTTCTAAAACCCCCAATTCAAATCTTCACTGCAAAACCCTAATTTTGCCAGGAATTCTTATTCTGTAGATGGGTTTAAGATTTCTCAAAAAATGGGTGCTCTAACAAGTAGTAGTAACCACAAAAGAGACCACCGATGTAACAACGACATCCTATTTTCAAATTCTCCAGATTTTCACATATCTAAAAAGCCCAGATTCTCTACTTTGTATCAAACTCCTGAATACAACAACCAAACCCTAGGTCCCTCTAACAGTATTGCCTCTAGAATCTCTAGGTACCCAGAATCAGCTACAAAGTTTCGCCGAGAGGTTCACGCCCCTTGTAGACCTCAGAAATTTGGCTTGTCAAAGATTAGAAGTAGTGATTTTAGTGAAAAGAAGAGAACTTTTGGTAGTGGTGGTGGCGATTTAATGTGGAAGTTTTTGAGTAAAAAGTTGGGTTATGCGAAACAAAGCGCGTTTGGTGCGATTAGGTATTTGGTTAAAGAGAAAGAAGTGGTTGATGTTGATAATGAGAGTGAGAAGATTGAGCAAGAAATTGTGTCTGAGGATTCTAGTATTGAAGAAGTCGAGTTCATTGAAGAGGATGGAATCGAGGGAGGATCCACGGTTTTGGACCAGAGGTTGGGAAGTGGGGATGTTAAGATTTTGGAGGAGAGATCAGTGGTTACTATTGATGGGGATTTAGGGGTGGAGGATGCAGGGAAGATGCTGGGTTCATTGGCATTGGATAATGAAGTTGAAGTTTTGGGTGTTGAGGCTTATAAGATGTTGTTGGAGAATACAGAGAGGAGGAACAGGAGGTTGACATCTTTGGAATTTGAGATTGATTACAATGAGAAAAGGTGGGATTCGCTTAAGGCGTTGCGGCCTGTGAAGAAGGAACCTGTAGAGGTGAGCTGTTCTATTTGTTTTATTGAACTTGAGTTTCAGGTCTTCATACATTTTCTTGTTTGCGAGGTTGAGTGGAATCTGCCTTTTTTGGCAACGGAAGAAGTACCTTTCTTATGGCCAGTGGAGTGTTGTTCTACTGGGAAAAAAATGATTTGGAAGGGTGTTTATTCTTGATCTATCCTATTAAAAGTGTGTTTTACTTTCAGGAGATACCTCGAGAGCCTTTTATCCCTCTCACACCTGAGGAAGAAGCCGAGGTTAAGCGTGCATTTTTGCCCAACAATAGGTATATTTGATCAATATTTCCTTTTGATGTTTGAGTTGTTGATATTGCTGTTTTAACATTATCTTGTTCATTCCTTCAGGAGGAGGGTCTTGGTCAGTCATGATAATTCCGGTATTGACATTACTGGACAAACTTTGCACTGCCTTGCACCAGGAACATGGTTGAATGACGAGGTGGTGTTTTTGGATTATAGTTTTTTCTATAGTTCTAGTTAGCAATGTGTTCCCACTTTTTGTAGTTTGAAGTTGAATGGTTCATTAAATGCAATGGTACTGGTTAGCTGCTAATATGGTCTTGTTGATAGGTTTGTGTTTTCTTCTTTTTGCAGGTCATAAATTTGTACATGGAGTTGCTTAAAGAAAGGGAAAGGAGAGAACCGAAGAAGTTCTTGAAATGCCATTTCTTCAATACTTTCTTTTACAAAAAGGTATGACTTTACTTTCTGTCCTTCAATCTTGTTAAACGTCAGTCTCGATGTAATGCATTGAAATATTAAAAATAGTACTCTTTTGGCAGCCATCGTTCAATTTTCTTGAGAATTAGTGAAGTTTGAGACATCAATTTCGAGTCTGTTCCTCTGCTTTCATGTTTTCCCCTTTACGTTGTTCATCTTTTTAATATGATAACTCATTCTGAATGCAAATAAGTGATTCTGAGTCCATGTTTTGTAGTTGGCAACAGGTAGAAAAAGTTGTTAATTCTCAAAGCTTATCCCCCAACCCCTCTTCCCCAAAAAAAAAAAAATGAAAAAGAAAATGAAAAAGGAAATCTTTGAATAGAGCTGTTCATTTTAACTTGTTACTGCTTTCATATCATGCTGATTGTATATGTTATTAGAGTTCAGAACTTTGCTTATAATTATTTGCGGCTAACTGTGCTTGTTGTGCTATTGCCTTCTTCTTCTTGTTTTTTTTTTTTTTTTTTTTTTGAAGCTCTGAATGTTATCGTAAATGTTTATGTCCAGTTAACAGGTGGAGGTAAGGGTGGCTATGATTATAGAGCTGTCAAAAGATGGACCACGGAAAAAAAGTTGGGATATTTCTTGATTGACTGTGACAAAGTAAAACAATGCAAATCCTTTCCATTTTTCTGAGTACTTATTTTTGTTCACTTTAAGTTGCACATATTCTCATTTTTTGCTTGTGCTCAGATATTTGTCCCTGTTCACCAAGAGATACATTGGTGTTTGGCAATCATTAATAAAAAGGATCACAAGTTCCAATATCTCGATTCACTCAAAGGAAGGGACATCAGAGTTCTTGAAAGTTTGGTATGTTTTGTTTTGATTTCTATGTATTCCTACCTAGTTCCATGGACATCATAGCTGAATCATTAATCTCTCTAATTTTCAAGTGACAAGGTTCCGTTGAGAGTTCCTTTGTTTGATTGTCCTAATGACTACTTTAGAAGCTAATGGACCATTGAATCCAGCCATTTCTGTTTTTGACGAAAGCCTGTCCCCATGACCAAACTCTTAATACTGGAAGCCTGAAGCTTAAAAAGTTGGATTACATAATGAAAGATATGGATTGCGCCCTTTATACCTTTCCAATTTTCCTAAAGTGCGTAGTAGATGCTTGCTTGATCCAACTACATAGACAGCTTCTAATGTTGGGATAAGGGGTTTTATTTTTGAAGTACTAACCAATGCATATGATTCTTTCTATGTTTTGATGCTATAAAATCATCTCACAAAGGGTTCGGTGATCTTCTGAAAGTTGGTTAGGTTTTGGAATTGGTATAATTATTTGCAAAATTTACTCTCTCAAGTCTAGTTGATGACAAAAAGGACACTCTCAAGTCCAGTTGATGACAAAAAAGTTTTTCTTTGATTTTTTACTTCAATTAAATTCTAAAGTTTGTAAATTAAGGATTTATAAAAAAGGTAAATGTATCAAGGATTGTGGGTTTGCTCATGTATGTTGTGAAGTTAAGGTTGCAAATCTTAACTTCTATCCCTGCAACAGCTGTGGTTTTGTAGTATTAAGATGGTTTTCTTGTATTCAGGAAATTTGCGTTGTGAATCTGTGATCTAGCACTTCAGTGGCTCCAAATATTTATGCTTATTGCTGGCAGTTGCAAAACTGAAAAGGAGGGGAAAATGAAAAATATATGGGAAAATGCTCAACTATGATATTTACTCACAACTTCTTCAATTCTTGGCTGATGTTTTTAATTGATGCGTACTAGGCTAAATACTACGCTGAAGAAGTTAAAGACAAAAGTAAGAAAGACATTGACGTAAGTAATTGGGAGCGTGAATTTGTTGAAGACCTTCCTGAACAGCAGAACGGGTGTGTATTCTTTTTTCTTAGTAATCTTCTTTTGGAATCAGGTGCAAGATATTTACTCTGTTATCAGTTAAAAAGAAAAAATGGTTTCTCTTTTAAATTATCACGTCTTCTGAAGCTTGTTAGAGGATCAAAAAGAAGTACCTTGTTATAGAAGCATAACTTATACAACAAAGAATGAATCATAAAAGAAATACAACTTAACTGAACTAAGGCTCAGAGGCAAAATAGTCGGGGTCAGCTGAATGGACTGGCCTTCACTATTCAGTTCTATCATGATCCCGTGGACTAAAAAATTTTTGTGAGCTGTTGTGATGTTGTATGAATAAATGAAAGAAATATCTGGAAAATGTTCCTTGACCATGGTCTCCTCCCTGGCTTTACGTTTAAAATCAGCTCTACAGTCAGTGATTCTACTTGTCAGTGAGTTATCTTCCTGAAAAATTGGCCTGTAGGAGCCAGAATAAACTTAACATGCCTGAAGATGGATGCAACATATTGTTCTCTTTCTTTCTCCACCTGTCTTAAATGCTACACTTTACCTTATCTAATGTGATATGATTTGGCTGTAAAATTTTAGGATGTGATGTACTGTCAAGTTCTAGGATGTGGTTTCTTAGTCCTGAATCATATTCATTGTTACTATAGAATCGAGGAAACAAATAGGCATGTGTATAGTGAATGCTTACTCGGTATTTAGAACATGATGGATCAGTTGATAAAAGAATCTCAATTTACTGCTTCACTTAGTCTGAGTTTCAATAGTTTTGTTCTTGTCTATGCCGTAGCTGTTTTGAAGAAACCACGCAACAAATTTACACTGGGGCTACTTTTGATGCTTCACTGCTGAGGTGCCTATGTCCCTTAGTATCTCCATCTATTCTTTTCTATGATGAAACCATTTTTAAGAGTTTCCTCAACGAACTAGTGTATTTTCTTCATGTACACTGCATTTGTGGCTGCAACCTGCTCACATGGCTTTTCCCAATTCAATTCTGCTGAATACCTTAATCCACAATAAGCTTTTTACTGTCAACTATTTTAAACTATTTCTAGTATTAACAAATTCTGCTGAATACCTTAATCCACAATAAGCTTTTTACTATCAACTATTTTAAACTATTTCTAGTATTAACATCGTTTCCATATAAGCAGGTATGACTGTGGCGTGTTTATGATCAAATATGCTGATTTTTATAGCAGAGGTCTAGGACTGTGTTTTGGCCAGGTAAGGGGATTATGCTTTTGACAATGCTGATATATTTCTTCTGTATCGAAAAGATTTGCTTAGGTCTCTAATTTATAGTCATTGACCTGCATTTGTTGAAGCTTAAAAATATGGAATTTTGAAAGCCCACCCACCTGTCATAGATAAGCAATGGCCTCTATTTCTCCAATGGGGCCCCCATTGTGGTGAATATCATTTCATGTTTTCTTCAAGGTTTCAAGCCAATGAACCAAATCTGTATATCTCTGTTTTGCAGGAGCATATGCCCTATTTTCGGTTGAGGACAGCCAAGGAGATTCTGAGACTGAAAGCTGACTGATTGAAAGTGTAAAAGTGCTACTCAATATCCATTATTTTGTATTAGTGATTCTGCAGGCAGCAGATCTGCCTTTCTTGTGAATAGAGGGTGTCCTCAGCCTCCGTCCTAGTGTCAATGTGGTAGCAAAGCAAGCAAGCAGTTCAACCTGTTGGCTTGATGGGTTAAGGATTATTTTCCTGGTGCAGTGATGCAAACCGATGTTGACACTGAAGAAGGCAGGACCTGTGGCTGGTTTCTTACTCTACCCGTTTGATTCATTCAGCCTAGTAGTTATTGTAGCCATCCCTTGGTGGGTTCATAATTGTAATGATAGAAGTCCTGCTTTGGGGGGGAAGAGATGCATGGTCAGGTTTTTTGGCTTCTGTGTTCTTTGGGAAAACTGGTTTTCCTGGTGTTGCTATCTTGCTCTATCTGGTTTCTTTGCGTACATAATAGGCAGTGATTGCCTGTAGTTACAGGGTATTCTTTTGCTATTCTGGGTGTGTGGGCGTGTGTAAATTCTCCCAGTTCACGCATGATCTGATACTACTGAAGTTTCACATATTTCTCCAAGTTTCATTTTCTTGTAAACGCTTAAAAGCATATAGTGGAAAAGGAAGAAGAGGGAAAAAAAAATTTCTATTTCAGTTTTTTTTTCTCTTAAATCCTTTCATAATCATGTTCCAGTTACCTTTAACGTGAATCCCGCCCCACCACAACAGTTGGAAGCCTGGCTGTCAACGGTGGTCAAGTCGCATCAGATCATGACAAAAACCAAACGCCTTTCCCGGCTAGCTGACTGCAAGAATTAAATCTGAGTTTATGCAAGGGTAATTGAAATTAAATTTCCATTGCTGGGAGCTGATCATATCGCATCAACAAGGACAAAATCATATTGTAGTAGTGAAATACAAGAGATTTGGAATTACAAGACAGCCTTTAGTTTAGCAGGTATAGAAAGTGCTGTATTAACGAGGGACTCTCTTCCGATTAAGTATCTCTTGTTCTCTTAGTCGATGCTGGAACCGAGCTAGGCGTGCTTGGAGGCTAACCAGGCCAGCTGCCTTGCGTGAGAGCACGAAGTTCAACTGGGTTACATAGTTGTCAATGAGACTGCCTGGTTGGTCAACTTCTGCCAACAGTTTCATTTCCTGGTACCCAAAGCCGCACAACATTAAGCACACGGATATTAACCATGCAATTAAAACTTAAGGATTACACGGACAGCGTTCCCAAACAGTCTTAAATGCCAAATTGAACCACCACCCCCAGCTCAAAAAAGGAAAGAAGATAGATAAGAAGAAATAAACACCCCGAGTTATTACAATGCAGCTTAAAACATGTTTCAGAACTTAAGCAAGGGAAGAGGATGGGCATTCACTTACTTCACGAACAATCTCCATTGTATCCTCAATTTCTTTTCTATGAGCAGCGATTAGGGCCTCTTCTTCCTAAAAAATACCAATAAAATGGTCAACTAAGGGCATAACAAACTTTCAAATAGACACCACAAAATTAGTATAAATACCAAATATGCTACCAACCTCAAGTATTGCATTTATATTCCCAACAGGAGGGTCTGGTTTGTACTGTCGTGATCCAGTGTTACTTGCACTATAGTTTCCTGTATTCTGCAGCTTTGGGATTGCGGTGGGGAGATCAGATCCACTGCCATCTTTTTTCAACCAGTTTCCAAATTTTTCTGACTTTTCCTCCCTGGATATTTTTCTGCGAGGTGGAGACACCTTCGGCACTTTCTCTTCTGTATCAGCTGAGAGCTGGGTGTATGATGAATTGACTTTTTGACTTGCCAAACCACCATAGGAACTGCTACTTTCAAACCTCTCCCTGTCTGCTATGCCAGAACTCAACCCATTTTCTTCTCGTTCATTTAAGGAAAAACCTGAGGGCTGTTTATCATAATCAACAGTAGGATTGTAAGATGGAGTTTCTTTCTCTACAACCCTTCTACCCATATCTGGTACCCTGACCTCTTGTTGCTCATAAACATCATCAACATCAACAGAGACCGGCAGTGATGATGTAGAGGAAGCATCCTTGTTAGTTGGCGGTAATGAACTTACAGCCTGATCCTTTCTTGCATTTCCGCTTTTAGAAAGACTTTTAACCCTGTTCATTTAAATAAGCATGCTTTGTCATCAAAGGTGAAGACAAGAGACAACTGCAACTATATCCAGTTGAGGTAATAGGATCGCACTTACCTATCCGCATATCTCAATGTATTGAGTGTATGTTCACATGAGCCAGCATTTGGGGAAATGCAAGAGACCATAACTGTCCTAGAGTTGCCCACAAAGGAATCACGGAGTACTTCTGTGAGTTTGCTCCCACGGAATGGTATATGGATCTGGTCATTGTCCAAAGCACGAATGCACTCCTTAAGAGCCAAAAGGCTCTTGTTGATTTCTGCACCTTCAATCCTGCAAAGAACCAAAAGCTGCATCAAGAAGTGCAAAACCAAGCTTACCTTGCAACAACTAGTTCCAAGACCTAGTGATCGTTTAACTGCCAAATCAGGCAAGATGACTTTTTGCAATGAGTAAAAGATATCCATCATCAGTCACCACAAGGATGGACATCAGGCGAGATGACAATGCCAATCTAGTTTATGAAGTTTAAGGTAGCATCTGGAGAATGAATCCATAAGTACAGAACTGACATTGCTAGTTTTGGTGCCAGGAATGGGAGAAAAAAAACCATGCACAAGATTTTGGAAGTCTCAAGGTGGCTCTCTTATGAAATCTTTACATATAACCCCACAGGAAACAGAATGCTCACCCATCAACATTAAAATAGATCAAGATAGTTTTGGTGAATCAATAGGTACAGAAC
The DNA here is from genome assembly GCA_018804465.1 of Populus tomentosa. Classification (NCBI taxonomy): domain Eukaryota; kingdom Viridiplantae; phylum Streptophyta; class Magnoliopsida; order Malpighiales; family Salicaceae; genus Populus; species Populus tomentosa. The sequence goes on along the minus strand of CM031987.1, from coordinate 1,540,248 downwards.
TTATATTGCTAGTTCTGGTACCAGGAACTGAAAAAAAAAATATGCAAAAGATTTGGAAGTCCTAAGGTGGATCTCTTATGAAATCTTTAAATAACCCCACAGCAAACAGAATGCTCACATCAACATTAAAATGGATCAAGATACCAAAAAAATAACAAGACCTGGCTCTCCTAAAACAACTAGATAATACAATCTAAAATCCAGCACCTTAATTAGAAGAAAAGTTGCTTCTCCACCTCAAGCTCAATGAGTTCTAAGTATGTGTAAACGATACTCAGCTGATTGATGAGCCCAATTTACCAGGCAATGCCAAAGAGGCAACTTGATTGCAATAGCTAGAGCTACCAGTTTTCATCACAAAAGCCAAATCCATTTAATAGTTAAACACTGACAGAGGTGCAGAAAGAATGGGAAGGTCTTTATTAATATTCATTCTAGAAAATTTAGAAATTTGTATTGATTTCTTATGAATTTACTTTTAAATCCTGAAGGTTCTCGCCCACATTAACTTTACCAAACAAGTCATAATAAATGAGTGTTTAGCATCTCTTCCACAGAAACTCGAATTTTTCTGTTCCCAAAGTCTTTAGACAGACCAAGCTGGACAGAGAAGAATTCAGAGGAAACACGCCTTATTGGCACACTAGTGGTGCAGCAAATGGTGTTGTTTATAAAATAATCACCAGATCATATTTGATCAGCATGGAATCCAATAAACAGATTCTTAAAAACTCAAGTAATAGTCGAAAACTATAGTGACAAACTTGCAGTTAGAACAAAAGAAGAAATAGAAGAGTGTAGTGCAGATAAGGATACCTTGTTTGCCGGTCATTGTCAGTGGTGTCTGCACCTCGTTCACTACCAGCAAGATCAATAAATGAAATTTTCCCAACCACTTTTCCACTTCTATAGTCATTCACATCATTGTTCCTCCTGGAGTCTTTAACTTCACTGTGCTTCTTAACAGCAAGTTGTAAAATAGCATGTGACCTTGAAGATTCCTCATTGGCACCAGTAGATCCTGTACTTCTGGCAGCATTCCCTTTCTCAATAAATTCCTTAACAATTTGTACATCAGAAACTTCAAATTCTTGCAATCCAACAATGCAAACTTGTTGCCGACCATCTTCTCTCATACAAAGTTTCCTAATTGAGAAGAATAATGTCATTCAGCATGTGTGGTTGAACTCATTAACCATTCACAGCTTAAGACTTTTAGATACATGAATAAACACATAAAAATGATTCTGAAGAAAACATACAGCAAAGATAATGCATGTTTGACAAGGGACGATGCATCTTCTATGGTTACTTCAATTAAATTAAGTTGCTGAGCTAGCCAAAAGTAAAAGGTGAAATTACACAGAAAATGAATCTTATAGAATGTTTGTAAATAAAAAATGTCTTTTTTATTACTTCTTATGCCACAACCACATCAGATGAACTCATAAAAGGGTGACTTCAAGTCACAATAGCAAGCACGCACCCAAGAAACACATGGTGCATGTGAACAACCACATCAGATGAACTCATAAAAGGGTGACTTCAAGTCACAATAGCAAGCACCCAAGGAACACATGGTGCATGTGAGGAATAATATCAGCAGAGATTTCTTAGTCATCTTTACCCCATTACAAATTGAATCTAATTGATACGAAGTTCTGAAGACACCACTTGTGAGAAGACAAATGAAATAAACCAACAAGAAACAGGGAAATACTAACTTTCTTTCACTGAGAAGATCAAAGAGTTTTCCACCATATATTTCAAAGAAGCTAAGCCACAATTTGAATCTCTGATTACGATAAACTGGCTGATGCAACAATCTAACAAGATCTTCAGCAGCTCTAAGAGGCAGCGGCTGCATTGTGAATGTCTTACCACTACCTGAAATAAAAGCAGTATCAGGATTTCAGTTATCCACAACAGTTTGAGCTAAGCTTAGCTTCAGAAGAGGCAGCATCTGTGAAAAGAAAACTTCAAAGTAGAAATAAGAAATGGATCATCCCACCATGCACATTCCACCTCAAAGGAAACCAAAATAAATATGCAGGAGATGAAAACAAGAGCAAGAGCAGGGAAAATCTAGTTTTTTTTCTTCCTGGAAACATGGAAACATAGATCCAAAAAATTAAACTGGGACATTTTATATGTGAAAATGCAGCCATAACAAAAAAAATGGACATGATGAGAAAAAAATATATAGCACATCTGTTGCAAGAACAATAAGACAGAATTTCTACCTGTCTGACCATATGCAAAACATGTGGCTTTTGTTCGCTGAAAAATAGTGGGAATAATTGGTTCCACAGTAACCCGGTATACCTGTTTCAGCAAGGGAAGCAATCATTTCTTTGAGCTAACCAATTAGCAACTACAAAGGAACACTACTTCAATACTAACATGCAGAAAGATGATTTGGATTATAGCAAAAAATGTCACAAGAGCTGAATACAGGTATAAAATAAATAGCTCATTTAAAAACTGCCATGATTCACACATTCTCATAACTAAAATAATAGCAAAAATTATTAAAGGATTTACACTTTCTTGTGACTAAAACCAAGCATGACTTCATAGTGGTTGTTACATTTCAACTTTTATCCCTGACATGCAAAACATTACCTCATCATTGGTGACACGCTCATCCAGAACAGCATCAAAACAGAACTCGTGCTTCTCAACATATGCAGTCAAGTCCACCTAACATATCAGAAAGAAATATCAGACCTCTAAAAATTAAAAAAGAAGAGGAAGAGAACAGAATACCAGGACAACTTCAGTAAAAAATTCCAACCTGCATATGAAAAATCTTACGAAATACTATAAGACATTTTTCAACATCAAGGAAACAAACCTTTAGCCTGGGTTCATGGACAGTTAAAGCATTGTCATACACCGTTACAATGTCGTCCTCCTTCCTAGCAAGCTCTTTCTTGTTTAGTGGTCTTTTACGTACCTATGGCACAAATATTATTAAAAGCTTTCCAGGAAACTTTTCCTTGTGTGCTTGTGAATAAAGCAAATGACAAACAGAACAAAGACAAACAGGATATCATCCATATGCCGGTATTCACCAAGGCTGAAGAGAAAGGATTCAGAGTGTGAGAAACCAAAAAAAAAAAAATAAAGAATGTTTGCCTGGTCTGTCAGGTAAGCTAGTATAATGTGATTCTGCAAATACTATCTAAGAAGAGAAAATAAAAGCACTATTGCACATGGCACCAACATTTCTACTTAAAAACCCACAGGTTTGGGATTGACTTAGTTGAGTTGAGTAACAAACAAGGCATCTAAGATAGCTTCTCCTAAATACTACAAATAGCAAGACACGTTTGCTAAGTTAGAATAAATACTAGAAGAATCTGAGAGTTGAGCTTGGAAGATGTAGCAGTAAATTCACCAAAACTAGCAAATTATGTCTATATCATCAGCAATGATGTAATTCTTCACCCAACAAAAATGACAAGTTTTCACATCAAAATCACATGCTCACAGCTCAACCACATTTATGCATGCAGGCATTCAAATGAACACATATAACAACACGCAGGCATTCAATCCTACAAATCAACTTACCACAACTTTAATCTTTGCCGCATTATTTTCCTTTGTGCTGTTCTCCTTTTCATTAGTGGGGAATGGAACTGACAAATCTGCATCAGTTTGCTCTCTTTGCTGTCTGCTACTAGTCAAATTGAAGTCATTTTCAAATCCTTTTGAAACACCAGGCATCAATGGTGATGGATCAAATGGTTCTGAGATGACATGCTGAAAATGTTACAAAAACAATAATGAAAAGGAATAAGGGGCAGAATCCTCCCAATATCAAGAAAACAACAAGAGAGAGAGAAAAGACAATACTAAACATTCCAACGAATATATTAGCATGTATGAAGTGATAAACAGTGCAGCAAAAATGGCTAAGGAAAAATCCATCAAGGAGAAACAAGGCCTTGTCAGAATTCCATAGCCTCAATGACTGATTCTAAACTCCTGAATCCAATTCCAGAGTCAGCAACTACTACCTACTTCCAGTTAAATTGATTCAGTTACTACCAGCTTCCCCTTGAGAGGAAAGGGGAAAAAAAGAGATAGGCCCACTATTGGACAGAAGAGGGACTGTGGGAGTGGAATGGTTCAAAATCCAAAGGCAATATCACTGTCTTAAAGAGCATCATCAAATAGACAGCTATTTTTCCTCATGTTCTTCATACTTGAATGTGAACAGAGTTTCACATCACAGACACGTGGAAGAGGGAGAAGCAAATAACAATACCACCTATCATCTAGTGTAAGTAAACAATTTGGTGCAAGGAACTGTGAATCTGTTTGGCATTGCTTTTCTACTTATGTTTAGGTGTGTTTCAAAAGTGCGTTTGGCATGAAAAAGCGTGAAATTGATGCTTTTTTTTACTGATTTCTAGTGATTTTGATGTTTTGATGTCAAATATAAAAACAAAATCTGAAATAAAATTATTTGATGCATTTTCAAGCAAAATACACTTTTGAAAAGCACCATGCAGTTCAATACCAAACACTGAAGATGAATACATTACTTTTACTGGTTGCTCATTTTAAGGTTGGGACCCATGAAAGCTGTATACGTAACTTCTTCCCACCAAGTTAGATGCGGTACCTCAGATAGAAGCTCTGTGTCGTCCATAGCATGAAGATCCAGAAGGCCAGCTCCAAAATCCCCCCTAAGGTCAGGAGAATAAAAGCCATCTGAGGCAGACACGCCAGCTGAAGTTTGGGCAGATGAGATGTAAGGCTCAGAAACAGACTCTCCATTAAAATTGAGGTTTCTCATAAGCTTTAAAAGCCTCTGTTTCTCTTCAGCAGATTGTGCTCCATAACCCTTTAACAAATACATAAAATAAACCATCCAACTCAGATCCAAGCAGAACCACAAATCCATCCAAGCACATGCAACAAACCAGATTTGATTACTTATTCTAATACTCGAAAACCAAGGACAACAAGCATGAATTTCACAGGTAGAAAACTCAACATAAAGAAGATTGAACAACAACCGTGCATCAAGAACTTGATCCAGTATATGAAGAAAAAAAATGATCTGGAAAATACTACAAGTCCGCACTCCAAAAGTGACTTCTTGGCACCAAAACCCACAAACACAACAAATTATGTATATTCCTTTCCCTCAGATATCATAATCAGTACAAATGGCAATACAAATAACCGCCATCAACTTACAAGGAACGCGAATTAAAAGTGAATCAAGTTTCCTTTTTATACCTGCATTAAAATATTAGGAAGGAGGCGATGATCGATACCAGTAGAAGCCAAGGGAGAGGCCAGATGCTGCAAGCCGGCAGACTGAAGCCATCTAGCCATGACCGCATCACCAGCATCAGCAGAGGGGCCCAAGGAACCACCGGCGGCGGCATGATCATAGAGTGCGGTGGAAGCAGCAGAAGCATTCGTTTGCTGCATCTTGCCGCCCATGTGGCGCTGTGATCGCCTCTGTGGAGCCAATTTTCAAGATCTATTTATCACCACCGCTTCACACACAAATTAAAAACAGGAAACAAAACAAAATTAGCAATGCAGAAACAAATTAAAACAAAAATTACTAAATAAATTAATTGTTTAGAGAAGCAGAACTTACAAGGAGGATAGAATCCGAATCCAAAACAGAACATGAAACGTAATTTGATTCCCAATTATTCCGATGAAATTCAATTTGTTTACGAACTTAGAAGACGAAGTTCTTAATCGAGACGAGAGAGATCTACCATGTGAAATAGAAATTTGTAATTCAGATCTGAAACTGAAGCAAAACCCTAATTTTTAGTTTTTTTTGCTCTAATGTGAATTTATTTTGCTGTTATTTGAGAGGAGGAGGAGAAATGTTATTAGCATTAGACTAGAGAGGGAGGGAGGGAACGCTTGTGATGATGTGATGCTGACGTGGGACATTAGTACTTGATAATTTTATTTTCTTGTTGGAGTATTATGGTTTTCAAATTTTTTATTTAACGGCTATTTCTTTTTAAAGACTAATCTGCCCCTCCTTTTATTTTCACAATTTCCACTTATTTAACGGCTGAAAAAAGAATTCTATAAATAAAATAAAACAAAATAAGCTAAGGATAGATGGTTTAAAATGCATTTGATATTAATAATATTAAAAGAACATGTTATGATTTTTTTCATTCCAAGGTGAAGATTGTTTTTAAGCTTCTTTATTTTTTGGAATTGATTATTAATTTGGTTTCAACAAAATCCTAAAAATACTAATTATTATCTCAAAATGAAAAATGACATTGGAGCATTTATATTTTAAAGATATTTTTTTTATTTTATGGGGTTGATATAAAAAATTAAAAAAAAATATTTTAATTCATTTTCAACTAAAATATATATAATTAATTACTTGAAATAATAATGTAAAATATTAAAATTCACCCTTGTTAGGACGCCATTAAAAGAGGAATCAAAATACCAACACCATAAAACTATCTAGTATGTGATCCAGTGATAAAAGTTTAAGATCAAAAGATTTGTTTTCTCTATGGTTTCAACTTCTCGAGTCTTGTGGTTGTTAATATTAATGGCAACTGGAGATTTATCTGGTCATTAATTTCAAAACTTGTAAGGATTAGTTAAAGTATGTGTAAGCTGACCCAAACATTCTACATAAATCTAAAAAAAAAAATACCAAACACCATATGCTAGAAATTGAATTTAAAATATTAGAGGTGCGTGGATGGACATGTTTGTTTGTTCAGGTAAAAGGTAAAGACATGTATGTTTTTTCTACGCCAAGTCAAATAATTAATTTCAAAGCCAATTATTAAAATAAGATCTAGCATGTCAACAACCTCCCCTACCTTTCAAATCAAAATAATGAGTTTATTATTATTATTATTATTACATGTATGATAGAAGAGATTACAGGAATACAAGAATGCCCTTGAATTAATTTCCTGATTATTAGGTTTTCGTTTTTTTTATATAATTATTTTTTCATATTAGTTTGAGTGGTATTGTATATATACTGTATTTCTCTCATTGTTTAATAAAAAATTAAAAAAAGTATTTTCTTTTCATATTAGAAACAGATTTATTTCCACGTCATTATATTTAACTGCGACCAAAAATAATTGTAACCGGTGAAAATGTTTGGTCTGGGAGGCGCAAATTGCATGCGATGAGCATGCCTCCTGTTCAATCGCGATTCAGGTGTGGTTCTGGCTTTCTCCGATGGCTCTGAAAAAAATGCGCGCACGAAAATCGTTGTGGCAGGGTTGCAAGTAGAGATAAGGAGATTGCTTTTTATCTGGTTTTAAATTTGAGGTTTGTAGTTATTTATATAATAATTATCAAAAATTTATATAATTATTAATTTTAAAATTTATAAAATTAGTTGAGATATATATAAATTAGTTGAGATATTTATATCAATTAAAAAAAAAAAGTACCAGCATTTATCTTAGCATCAGGAAGTTTATGATTTATATCAGAATAAATAATATTAATGGGTTCTCTTTAGAGGGTAGAGTTTAGTGAAAGTGGTTAGAATTTTTTTATCTTTTTTTAAAAAGAATATTGATACATGAAGTTTATTTTTAAATTGATTTATATTTTTATTTTTGGACCAGTTTTATGGTATTTTGGGTTAATATAGATTTATTTATAGAATTTTTGTAAATACTTTCAAGTTAAAATAAGTTTTTTGAATAAAAAAACCCGAACACGACATATTGACAAATAAAAGTGGCTGAAAAACTAAATTAATAACAACACAATATAAAAACAAAGCATCAAACATTGCATTTTAAAAAATAAATAGGTAACATATTGTTTATCCATTTAAAAAAAACCTTGAGAGGGCCAAGCCTGCAAGCCTAGTATTGCAAACTCAGGCGTGTATGGATTTTTTTTTGGGGCTAGGTGCTTAATCTGATCGTTTTATACGTATAGCGTGTTTAAATTTGTTTTTAAGTGAATTTTAAAAGTATATTTAAAATGGAAAAAAATGAAATTAATATTTTTTTAATATTTTTTATTTTGATTAAATGTGTAATAATAAAAAATAAATAAATAAATCAAAAGGTTGATTGCAGTTTTCCAGTGATGGTGACAACAATGTCTAGAAAAACAAGATAGGCAGTGAGTACTCTATACTCTATATAAACTTTAATGTGATATGAAAATTCATGAAGGCAGCAAGCATGCATCTATAAGCTTCCTCCTCCCCTAGGCTTGACCTGGGATTGTGTCTGCAATGGACAACACGGTTGTAATTAGCTTGAAATGAGGTTTTTTAAGGGCGTGCTGTCTGGTCAAGCGGGGCATACGAAGAAGAATGATGCTGGTGGATCTCGTCGTGTAACCGGGGAAAAATAATAATAAAAAAAAAAACACTGCCCCTTTTCAATGCAGCAACCTTGCAGCACCTTGCTTTAACTTAAAGCATGTGATCAGATGGAGGTTGGGATCCATCAAGTAACAATAAAGACTTAATCACTGGATTTCAACTTGTTTTTGGTAAATATTTGATTTTTTAATATTTTTAGATTATTTTGATATGTTGTTATCAAAAATAAATATACATATATATATATTATTTTGATGTTTTTTCAAGCAAAAATAATTTTAAAAAACAATCATAATCACGCTCTCGAACACCTTTTTAAGAGCATTAAAATTAGAATTGAAGTTAAATGATTTCTTGAATTGTCATATATATCATAGTCAGTGCTCCAATGAAAAAAAAAAAAAAACAATGATAGTCTACGTGCTGCAAGTATGTTTAAAAATAATAATTAAAAAAACAAATAATTTTAGTAATAGACTCAACCGGGTTTAATAAATTGATTTTATTTTAATTAGATAATAATATAAAACATGATATTCATATATAAAGATCTTAATAATAACTTTGGAAAGATCTTAGGAGTACGAATTGGATAAAAAAAGACGACAAAGAAACAACCAAATTCAATCCAAGTTAGCACGATGAACATGTAACTTAGGTAATAAGGGGCGAGTTATCCTACAATACTCGTGATCCAAGTCATAAGATCATGATGACCCGATAAAAATGAAACTGAGAAAAACCATAAAGCCAGTTTTAAAAGAAAAACATCGAACAATGAAACCGGAAAAGAAAATGAACAAAAAAAGGATGTCAACTCTATTAACTATTCAAATTTATGACCCAGTTATTGGACCAAAAACACTATAAATAATAATAATAATAATAAAAGAAACCATGGAGTTCAATCCTTCACAAATCAAATGTTGAAAGATGAGACAGGAGGGAAATCATTACATAAAAGGATCTAAAATAAAATATACATATATATAATTAAAAGAATGAGGGTGAAAAATAAAAATAGAGAGTTACAAAAAAAATTTGATTGGAGGGCTAAATTGAAAAGGAAAAAAACTTTAACAAAGTAAAAGAAATCAAAAGAACGAGGACTAAATTGAAAAGAAAATACACCATAAGTTTTAATTGAATGATGAATTTGAAAACCAATAAGATTTTAATAAAAGGACCGGGGATAACATTAAAAGAATAATGACCGAATTGAAAAAATAATATATGAAAAATTATAATTGGACTCAATTGAAATGCCAAAAAATAAAGAGGATTGAGGTGTAATTTTAGAGGTAGAGGAGAGAGAAAAAAGAAAAAAAGGTCACCCGGAATAAATTGTCTATCAGCTATCGCTGACACGCGCCACACCATAAAAAAAAAACGAGGTGATGCTTCTAATAACTTGGTGAAATGACATATTTGGCAAATGAAAGGTGCCGCACACGTCGTTAAAAAAGCATGGGAGCCTCTCACGTGTTAATACGTGAGAAGTACACATCGACAACTTTTTAAATTAATTATTCAACATAAAAAAAAATCCTCCATTAATCAATCTAGAATTTTTTTAAAAAAAAATAGCCTCTATGAAATGATGTAAAGACCCTTTTACATTTGTTTTTTTTTTCCCTTATTTAAAGGGCAGAAAATTATTTAATTGTTTACTAAATAATAAAAAGATATAAATTGTTTGATCAACAGTTTTTTTTTTTTTTTTTATCTTAGATAAATAAGTCATTTTATTATTCTAAAAAACTTGAAATTACATATATACCTTTAAACGTTTCTTTCATGAATAATGGATAATTGAAAAAGACTGAATTGCTTCAAACTAGTGGCATCAAATTTTCTCAACCAAGACCAAGAAAACAAACAATTTAACTGCTTGATTTTATTAATGAAAGAGGGGAGAAGGTGGCAACTCTTATAATTTGTTTATGATTATTAATTTGTAGGTAAATGATGTGATAATAGAAGAGGGTGATGCTAGGAACGTGATGTCTGATACCTGCTTATAAATATAATTCCGGTTGTTTTTTAAAGTATTATTTATTTAAAAATATATTAAAATAATATTTTTTTTATTTTTTAGAAATTATTTTTTAAATCAATATATTAAAATATTAAAATATATTAAAAAATATTAATTAAAAATTAAAAAATATATATTTTTAAAATATAAAAATAAGTAGAATGATGGTAGTAGACAACCATGCATCAATGTTGGAATCAGTTGGGCGGTCATGATCATGGAGCTGTTAAAAGGTATTGAGTTCAAAGTTTATCCTAATTTCATTGCAAATTGAATCCTCTGAAACCCTAAAAGCTATGTTTCAGGGCACTTCTGGGCAGTGTCACTGATCACTACTGTGTGCTCGTAATGCACACTGTTCTGTGTTGCCAAAACAACAGGAGGATAATTCCATCTACTCTTGCATGATGCATCCATAACCATGTCACCAAAGAACAGTAATGCTCCTTGGTTAGTATTAATAGCCTGTTACTTTAAAATTTGAAATTTTTTTATTTAATTTTTTTATATTTTTTAAAATTATTTTAATATGTTTATATCAAAAATAATTTTTAAAAAATTAAAAAATAATATTTTAATATATTTCTATCATATTCCAAAACCCTCCAAAACCCACCTTTAATCTCTAGGTTATTGGATGTCTGGTATCTATAGCCATACAAGGAAATGCATCTCTAGACAACCCATTAAAAGAAGTAATTTGATAGCAATTAGTTTTTAAAATATTTATAATTTAAAAATATATTAAAAAAATATTTATATTTTTTAAAAAATTTTATTTTTAACATCATACTAAAATAATCTAAAAATATCCATAAAAATTTAATTTGAAGCAAAAAAATTTAAAAAAATTCCATTTTTTTCAAAAACAGAAATGCAAAAACAAGGGTTTTAAAACTACTTGAATTCCAACTTAGATAAGGTTATAGGGAACTGACTAGATATGTATAAAGATAAGGGATAGCCTCGGCTATTTCGCTGTCTTCGTGTTCGTAATGTTCTCTTTCCTCTTCTTCATCTCCAGGTTTGCACCCTCTTCTCTTGCAATTCCAATCTCCTTGTCTCTATGATGCTTTGAACTTATTTGCTGTGTTGTTTTAGACTTTATCTTCGTTCTTTTAAAACAAAACAAATAGAAATAACATACAAGTGTTTGATAAGAATTTTTAATATTTTATTGCTAAATTTTTGGGAGTGAAGAATAAATTCACCTTTAATATATATATATATATATATATATATATAACGCGCTAGTAATATTTTAATGCAGCAGATTCATGTAGGATTCGTCTTTAAAATTATTTAAAGCGTAACCTAACTCGAAGATACGACTCAGAGTGAAAGTGCACTTCTGCCATAAAGCATTGCAAACCTATCGACTCGCCTCCTCTAGCTGTACTCTACTAGCAGCAACCTTGAGACAAATTAGCTGTACAAAAAATCCTTCATCAAGGTGTCTGGCCTCCTATAACAAAGATTCCCCCCGCTACTGTCATTTTACCTGGCAAACAGTTCCCCTCACATAGGGGCCGTCGTGCTCCCACGACATCGTTAAAGCATTGCAAGCACCAATCTTTCTACACAAGTGGGAATTCCGGTAGAAGACTAGAAGGTCAACAGCACAGGTGCCATTAATTGTAAACAAGGGGTTTGCAAATAACATTGTAAATTAATGAAACAGCCACATGTACCGGAAATTATAAGAGCACACCTGGAATTGGATTATTTGGTCAAGCAAAGCATAAAGAGCCATTAAAGAACCTGTAATGGTTTGCAGACAACAATTAAACCAAGATAGGACACGCAAAGCCTCAAATCCACCAGAACAAAAGATAGTAAAGCATTCAAGGATAAAACTAAAACTAATAAAGCTAGCAGTTGCACATCAAAGCCAGCTATTGGCACTCTTCAGCACTTGACCTCCTTCAAAGCAGGGGCAAAGTACAAGAATGTCGGATCGGTAGCACCTTCTTTGTAATAAGCAAAGACCAAACAACCATCATCATGCATGCTCTCCCCCACAAAGCTGTAAGACAAGCGCAACCTCATAAATATCATGAAAGTTCACAAAAACAAATTGAGTGGAAGCAATGCAACATGGGTTCACAAAAAGGAATTGTGTGGAACGGAAACCCAATAGAAGACCACATTGAAGCAAACAATGGATGAGAGCATCAATCTATCAAAAGGAACTTACAATTGCAAGTCCTTGATTTTTGAAAGCAAGAACTTGGTTGCTCCCTCAATGTTTTTTCTAAAATGTTCCTTCTGATCCTCATCAAGTTTCTCCGACAGATTCTTGATGAATTTCTTGATCTGTGTAAGAAACTGCTTCTTGTCAAATGGAGGTTGCTCCTGAAAGCATCAACCAAACTTTTCATCAGCTTTTGCCCCAATAATTTCTCAACACAGAGAAGAAAATAAAAAACAAAAGAAGGCTTGAGCCATTCAACAAACAGCACACAAACTCACCTGGAGCCTAAATGTGTCAACGATGTCAACAACCTTGGCAGCTTGGTCATCAACACCCTCATCTTCATCACCTCCTTCAGCTGAAGGATTTGCACCAATGTCTACATCAACGGCTCCTTGAACAACCCACTACACACAAATCATATAATAAAAATCAACGAACACCACCAGCAACAATCTAACATCCCCAGTTCAAACATAAACAGTCCAAATCACAAAATCAAAAATTCTTAATAACACTAACCTTTCCTTCAACTTCCCACAGTATCCCATTCTCAATCTCCTTGTATGGGAACGAATCCGAGAGAAGCTCATCACCTAATAAAAATCACAAAAAACCACACCAACCCTATGGTTAGCATATTGGTCAAGTCAATCCAAATAATTCAAGATACCACGTGCTAAACACTACTGACACCGTCTATAACTACCAAAAACAGATGGGTTTTACTTAAAATTTAAAATCAAATCAAATAAATACAAAATTTTTCATCATCAAGAAACAAACACTACAAATTTAATCAGACCAGATAAAAAAAAAAACCATCTCAGTTTCTTCTTTATAGATCGCAGAGAACTAGCTAAAAACCCCTAACACTATTATTAGATCCAAAATCCAACACAATTATACTTTTCACATGTCTAAGAAAATAATGAGCAGAAAAGAAAAATTCACCAGAGAGAAGATCTTGATAGACCAACATGATTGCGCAGAAGAGCTCTTCTCTGTCGGATCGACCCAAAGACAGACAAAGAAGCAGCTATTGCGAGAGCAGGAGAGAGCGAGAGAGACTTTGCCAGGTTAGGGACAGTATGTATTTATAGACGAGGGTTTCGCTGGAACCAGGAGTAATCAGATGGGATTGTAAAATTACAAGAAAGCACGTTAGAAATTAAATACTGTCCAGTGAGTCCTTGTGGCCGTGGGGTTAAGATTAACCTTTTATTTTTAGTTTGGGGCAAGTGGGGAATTTTCTCTTTTGGGGGGGGGCAAGGGACAAATTCGCGAGAATTTTTAATATTTGCTAGGACACGGCACTCGAACAATCCGAAACCGAAAGGGATATGGATTTTGTTTAGAATTTTGAGGGAACCTCCTAGATATGTAAAATTTATGGATTGGGTTCGAATAGTGTTTTATGTTTTTCAATTATATTTTTTGTGAGTTTTTTTTTTAAAAAAATTATTTGTATTTCTCATGCTTTGATTTAAATCAATAGATGAACAAAACTATTGATTTTGACTGGGTTTGATTCAATCCTTCCTCTCCTCGTAAGTATTTTGATTAATTTGGTTCTGAATAGTTTTTTATATTTTTTAATTGTATCCTTTTTTTAAAATAAAAAAAATTAAGTATGATGTACATGTTTTATTTGTACTTTTTATGCTTTCATGAAAATAAATAAATAAACAAAAATATTTATTTTGAATGGGTTTGATCTAATCCTTCTTTTTCTAATACATGTTTTTATTAAATTGATCCATTATCTATTGTTTTGTTATCAATTAAACTCAGCCTATTGCATGTTTGATAATGTGATATATAGTAATTTTTAATTAAAAGTATATTAAAATTATGTTTTTTTATTTTTGATATAAATTATTAAAATCATTGAAATACACTTAAAATATTAATTAATATTTTTTAAAATAAAAATTATTACAATGTCAAATGGGCTCATTGTTGAGAAAAATGCAAAACAATTTTCCCAATAATGATGCTTGCATGTAAAATCACACTTGCCCCGTGCTATGCTATTTCTATGCCAGAGTTATAAGCAACATGTACAGGTGCTATTCATTCTCATTTTCAATTCCAATTTCTATGCTTTTTGTCTTTTAGATGTTAAGCCCATCTAAATTTATGATGGCTAACCGAGTACCTCAATCCAAAGAGGTTCTTTTTACCCAAGCTCCTATAGGCAACCATGCTTTCAATATATTAGTGTGTTTTAGATGTATTTTGTTTTTTATTTTAAAAGTATTTTAAATATATATATATATATATATTAAATTAATTTTTTCATGCTTTAAAGATTATTTTGATATATTAATATTAAAAATAATTTTAAAAAATTTTAAAAATATATATTTTTGACTATATTTCTGAATAAAAAATACTTTAAAAATAATTATTACTATACTTTTAAATATTTTATTAGTGTGGTGCTCACTAAATTCCATTTTCATGTTTGTGCTATCATATATATTGACAATCAATATTCTTGGTATCTTTCTAACACATTAATGCTATTCTTGTCTCAACAGCAACGTTGTTGCCCCCCCCCCCCCCCTCCCTGAATGGAAGGTGAGTTATATGATATATACATGAGTTATTATCTTTGTTTTATTCTAATTCATTACACTGTGTCTAGTTGGTATTTCTAAGAAGATATATATATAAAAAATGAATTTTATTAAAAAAACATAGAAATACATGAAAACATGACTCTTTTATTTTTATTTTTCTATCTTGAGATAGTAATCAAACATCACTTTAACAGGAAATACATAAAAAAAAGTATACCATGTATTTTTATATTTCTAAAACACAAAGTACATAAAAACATGTCATTTTTATTTTATAAAGTACATGAAGACATGTGCATTCTATTTTTATTATTCTATTTTTTTTTTATCTTGAGATAATAATCAAATATAATTTTAACACAATTATAAGTGTGTATAAATGTGCTACCATTGCATTATTTACATGGATTAAGTATATTTCTTTGTTTTTAGATTCAGTGCCCTTAAGTTATAAAACTCGTGAAAATGCACTGTAAATTGAATAAAATAAGTAGCATAATTTAAAGACAGATCCTTGTTTTCAGAACAAAAATCCCAAGGTAAATTCCATAAGGCCAAAGGTTGTGATTTTGCGGCACGTGTATGAAGCACTCTTATTTTTAGAAAGTGTTTGAAAGTGTAATAATAATTGATTTTTAAATTAATTTTATTTTAAAATATTTTAAAATATTTTTTTTTAACATCAATATATTAAAATAATTTTAAAATAATAAATAATAAATATATATATATATATATATATATATATATATATATATATATATAGACATACAAAACACGGCTTGCAAGTTATCTAACTTATTTGGGAATGTAATTGAAAATATTTTTTGTATTGAAAAACATCAAAATAATATTTTTTAATTTTTTTAAAATTATTTTTTAAATCAACGTATTAAAATAATTAAAAACATATAAAAAAATATAAAGCTTTTTTAAAAACAAGGGTACAATTACATTTTCAAACACTCGCAAAAATCTCCTTATCAATAATGGTTTTTTATGATTTGATATAAATGTATTTATTAAAAAACACATTTTTTAAAGGTCCTTTTTTTTTAATAAACTAAGTACCCGATGCATTAGATTTGTCATCATATGAGCATTATTATAAATAGCTAAAAAAAATGAGTGTTTTACTGTGGACTGCACTGTGCAGTCTACAGTAAAACACTGATCCCTGCTGTTTTATGTTTTTTTTTTTAAGTCTTTTTTTTCATTGTTTTTTTTCAATTGAGCTGTCTTTTTTTTTGTTTTTTTTTACTTTTTGATTTTTTTTTCTTTATTTTTTCTTTGTTTTTGTTTAATGGATATTTTTTTTAAAAAAATTGTTAATGTTAAATTTTTTTGTATCTCAAACGTTTATAACACGCATTCCGGGTTTAACAGGTTAACCCATATTTTTTTTCTGGTTTTATAGGTTAACCAAATTAATTATGGGTTAACTCGTCAATTTTTTTTTCTATGCAGCTATCAAACTTTCATTACGCGAATCCTTGATTTGACGGGTTAACTTGGTTTGAGGGTTAACCCAATTAATTCAGATTATTTTTTTTTTACTTTTTGCTTTTCTTTTTCTTTGTTTTTTCTTAATGGATATTTTAAAAATAAAAATTTTTATTAATGTTAAATTTTTTTCTATCTCAAACTTTTATAACACACATTCCAGGTTTAATGGGTTAACTCATATATTCTTTTCTGGGTTTTTTTTTAATTAATTTTTTCATTTCCACAGTAAAACACTGATTCCTTAGGCCTTTTTTTTAAAAAAAGTTGTCTTAGTTTTTTTAGATTTTTTTTTATGTTTTTTGGGATTTTTTTTTGCTTCTTCCTTTGTTTTTTTTTTTAACAAATTTTTTTAGTTTAATTTAGTTTATTAATGTTTAATTTTTTTATTTAGTTGTCAGACTTTCATGACACGTTTACCGGATTTAACGGGTTAGCTTGGTTTGACAAGTTAAAATAGATTTTTTTTCTTTTTTTTCTTTTTAATTAATTTTTTTCGTTTAGTTTAGTTTGTTAATGTTAAATTTCTTTCTATTTAGTTATTAGACTTTCATGACACATATCTCGAGTTTCACGGGTTAACCTAGTTTCACGGGTGAACCCAGTTAATTCCGGGTTGACCCGTCAATTTTTTTTTTATTATTTTCATAAATGTTTTTGTTTAATTTAGTTTGTTAATGTTAATTTTTTTTTATTTAATTATCAGACTTTCATGACACAGATCTTGGGTTTAACGGGTTAGCATGGTTTGACGAGTTAACCCAGATTTTTTTTCTTTTTAATTTTTTTTTTTGTTTAGTTTAGTTTGTTAATGTTCACTTTTTTTTTTATTTAGTTACCAGACATTCATGACACGGATCCCGGGTTTAACGGATTAACTTGGTTTGACGAGTTAACCTAAATTTTTTTTTTTAATTATTTTTTTCGTTTCGTTTAGTTTGTTAATGTTAAATTTCTTTCTATTTGGTATTTTTTTTCTTCTTAGAGGTTTTTTTTCTTTTATTTTTTCTTTTTAATTAATTTTATTTAATTAATTTAGTTTATTAATATTAATTTTTTTTCTAAGTAGTTTTTGGCTGATGCCTTTAGTTTTTTTTTTTATGCCTTTGATTGTGGACTGCACAGTGCAGTCCACAGTGAAAAGGCTGATGCTTTTTGTTTTTTTTAATTAATTTTTTTTGTTTAATTTAAATTATTAATGTTTAATTTTTTTCTATTTAGTTATCAAACTTTCATTATACAGATTCCGGGTTTGACATGTTAACCTGGTTTAACGAGTTAGCCCAGTTAATTCTGGGTTAACCCATTATTTGTTTTTTTTTTAATTATCAAACTTTTATGATGCGAATTCAAGATATGATAGGTTAACCTGGTTTAAAGGGTTAACCCAATTAATTCATATTTTTTTCCTTTTTTTTTAATTAGTTTTTTTCTTCCTGTTGGTTTTTTTTTTAACTAATCTATTTAATTATCACACTTTTATGACACGATCTTGCAGCCAGACCCACGTCCAATGCTATTGGATCTGGTATTGTAGTCCAGACACTTTTATGCCAAGGGTTAACTCAAGTTTAATGTTATTATTAATATTATAAACATTACTCTTGGATCAGGCGATGCAACCAAAACTGAGACTTTTGGGTATAACTTTATAAAAAAACCTAACACTTTTAGATCTTGGCTATTTTTAAAATGCAAAAAATAATTGACTCGCGACATCACGCGGAACATGTAACTAGTTATGATACTAATAGTTATCAGACTAGTTAATTGAAACATAAAATTATCAAACTAGCTAAATGTCTCGCGATGAGTAATTGTTTTTCTTTACATGGTCAACGAATAATATGCATATATTACTAATGTTTTTTTAGTAACAAAAAAATAATAATAAACTCAAAACTTGATGTATATATTAAATAAAATAGATCAAGTATATTAACACTAGTTAAATGTTAAGTTGCAGAGCAAGGAAAAAAAACCATGCTAATAAAGATTAGTTTTTATATGATCATGATAATTCAAAAACAACTTAGATAATCAGTAAAAAAACATGGTTCGGCTTAAAAAATTAAAGATTAATTTTTTTTTTTTCAAATATTGAAATGACAATATATTGAATCGACTTAGACCAATCTCGACTAATCCGCGACCCAGATCATTGACCTAATTAAGCTTGATAACTTTGTTTTTTTTACTTATTTTTTTATCTAATTATATGATAAAAAAATATAAGCTAGTATGAAAGCAACCTAGTAAAAAAAAAACAATGAAAATATATTAAAACTAATGTTGAAGGATGTGAATGAAAAAAAAATCAACAAGAAAGATTAAAAAAACCTAGTGAACTCGAGCAAAGCTATTGGACTTTTGAGTAGGATCATGCAAACAAGATAACCCAAAGAAGGTAAAATATGAAAATATATTAAGCTCAATTCCCAAACCAAACTAATGTTAAATGACAAAAAAAAAAAAAAAAATTCAATCATAAAAAAATAACACATGTTACCCAAGTTAACCTGCATTCCGAGTTATGAGATTAGGATAACTCCCTATAATGAAAATCAAAGGGAGTCATAAGCTCAATTTTCAACAAATTCAATGTTAAAGGATGTGAACAAAAAAAGATCAATGTCAACAAAAATATATTAAAAAAAGATAAATTTCAATCTGAGTTAACATTTCAAACTCATGAATCGGGTTATGAGAATATGATTACTCCGTCAAAAACATTACGAAGCCTAATTTTTATCTAAGTCAACGTTGAAGAAAGAAATTAAAAAAAAAATATATAAAAAAAAGATCAAAACAACAAAACCGAATTTAAAACATAGACAAGAGAACAAATTTATTTTCTTGCAAAACAGCATGAATCCCTATGAGATGAGAGAGAAAAAAGAGAGGATGTCATGCATCACCAACTGTCATACACTTGCCACACTGACTTGAAGATCTCACCACGCTGCTTCCAATGTAACCATGGTTGGTGGTGTTCCACCCTTGGACATATGCACTGCCAAAAAGGTGGTTGCAAGCCTCCACACACACCAAGCAATGCAACACGCACCAACCAATTTGCATTACTTGTTTATCGTAGCCTACAAGATTTGTTTCACTTTTAATTTTGGTCCCTAAACATTAAATTATCCTGTGTTAATATAATTTTATTTTATTTCACCAAAATGATTAATTGAGCATTATAATTTTTCCTTGAACATTACAAGAACCTTATATTTAGGTAACCAAAACAAGTTACCAAGTCAAATTCTAAATAAAAAAAAATCAATGTGAATGATCAAAGTAGAAAAATAAAAGTTGAGCGGGTGACTAAAAACAAATCTTCCTTTACCCATGAAAATAAGTTCTTGATGTTAACAAAAAAAGGGATTGAATATTTGTTTATTTTTAATTATAATTTTTTTATCTCAAATTCTTTCAAATAAATGAAATTAAAATTAATTTCGTGAAACCAAACATAGCAACAAAATATTCTCTCAACACCAAAGGTTCTCATATACAAACATAAAAATTAATCACAAAGATCAATCTAGATAAATGCAATGTTTGAGGATTAAAAAAAAATTTGAGAGATCAAAAAATAATTAAAGGATAAAAAAATTACTTATATCGAATCCATGATAAAAGCTCTCACGTGATATAGTAAATGCACTGTGCCTTTTATTTTGTTTTTTAATTAAGATATAAATGGTATGAAATTAGTATGATGTGAGCTGCCTTGCTCCCGTGGAATTTTGCAACTAGGATCATCAAGAACAGGACATAAACACACATGCATAAAGTAATGGCTATCATTTTTTCCTCTTATGATCACAAATTTGATGGAGAATTCATGCCCACAACCAAGCTTATGAAATAAATAAATAGACATGCTAGATTAGTAAATTGAAATTTAGAGTTAAATCCATTATTTATAAAACTTGAATTGGCTTGGTAAGTCAACTTGAGATTTAGTTAATTTAAAATTTAAAATGATATGATTTTCACAAAAATAAAGGAATGAATTGACCTGAATGACTCGTTCAAAACCCAGGTTGATCTAATAAAAAAACAACAATATTATTTTTACATGTTTTTTCAAAAAGTATATTTTTAATCATGATTCAAGTCTTGTACACTATCAACCACCAAATTATGTTTAATAATTATAATTAAATATAATATTATCTTAGATCAATCATTTTGATTCATAATCCAAGCTTCTCTCTAGTTCAACCACCAAATCATGTTTAATAACCATGATTAAATCAAATGTTATACTCAATGATTTTAAAAAGAAAAATTTACTTTATGTATCATGTGATATGATCTTTTTTTTTTTTTTTACTTTTAAATATTACACTTTATAACCTAAAATTTGAAAATAAGTAACACTTTAAATCCTTAGTAATTGCATCAATGTCAATACCAAAACACAAGAAGAGAGAGTGACATAGAAAATGAAGTTTGATATTGTCCTGAACCATGCATTTATGTTTGGGTTTTCCCGTGCGAGAGAGTAGATGCTATTATGAAAAGAGAAACTAAATGTGCGGTAATAATTATTTTCTATGCTTTAATATATATATATATATATATATATATGTATATATATGTGTGTGTGTGTGTGTGTGTGTGTGTGTGTGTGTGTGTGTGTGAGAGAGAGAGAGAGAGAGAGAGAGAGAGAGAGAGATTATTATTGTTATTTTATTGTTTTTTACATTATGTTTTGATGTTGAAAAGTGTAATATTTAAAATTTTTTACAAGGTAAAAAAAAATCTAGACTATTCAACATAAACTTGATCAAGGATCAAAATAGGATAAAGTATAAAATAAAATAATAAAAATAAAAACATGAGTGATTCAGCCGAAAACTCACTTATAATTTATTGATTATTTATTTTAATAAAAATAACATTTTTTATTTTATAAAAAATTTAGAAATTAACTTAAAATGATTTAGTAAGTTTATACTTAGAATTACGGTGAAGGAGGCTAGATAACTTAGAATTACGGTGAAGGAGGCTAGATAAAATTTAAAAAATGTTTTTTAAATGTTTTTTATATTTTTAAATTATTTTAATATATTAATATTAAAATTAAAATTTAAAAAAATAAAAAAATATTATTTAAAAATAAAAAATAAAAACAACTATTATCATTCTTAACACAATTAAAATGCATGAACCAAATATGTTTAAAAACTATAAATGCTGGAGTAATTTCTCCTTATCAAAAAATAAAAATAAAAATAAAAATGCAGAAACTTCTAAGCGGGAAAGCTAAAAATTCTAAAAAATTTCCAACAAAAACTGGAGCGAGCGACTCATCCTCAACCTCGCCCTCATCCTGAAGATAGTGAAAGAAACTGAAAGGAGCAAAAAACAAGAAAAGAAAAGAAAAGAAAACAGCAACAATTCCCGTCAAATTCATGGAAGAAGAGGAAGATCCAACAGTCTGTGCCCTAGTCACAGACCTAGAAGAAACCCTAAACACTCAAAACCAATCACAACCACTTCCTTTCACTCTCTCAACCCTCCAAAATCTCCAATCTCTCCTAGATTCAAATGACCCCCAAATTCTTTCTCAACTCCTCTCCAGTCTCTCCTCTAAATCCTTCTCTTTATCTTCTCTTCTCCCCTCTCTCACTTCCGCAATGGACTCGGCCCCTACGCACGTTTCCCTCCTATCCTCAAAAATTTACCTATCTCTTATTCTTTTCCCTAATTCCCCGGTTTTCACTCTTTTCAATCCCATTTCCTTTCTCGCTCTCCTTCGCTCGCTTCGCCGGGCTGTGAAGTCCCCTCGCTGCTGCCCACAAGAAAGAAATTCTTCGGGAGTGGCTAAGAAGAGAAAAGGGAGGAAAAGAGGAGGGATTGTTGCGTGTAATAATGGGGGTGGTGATGGGGATGGGGGTGAGGGTGAGGGTGAGGGTTTTTTTGATGTGAGAGTGTTTTTATGTGTTATTGAGAGATTAGTATTTGTTTTAGACTTGATTCATTTGAACAGGTTTCCTGATAGTTTGAAGTCTTTGATTCAAACTATAGTGGAAATTCTGGTTTTGGCGACCAGCAGGGAAATGGGTGGGGGGTTTGAGAGATTGGCGGGTTTGTGTTCGAAGATTTTGTGTCAAGTTTTGAAATCTGAGCATGGAGAGGAAGGGGAGACAGCGGCGGAGGTTTTGAAGGCGTTAGCGCCGTTGATTTTGATGGGGAAATCGCAAGCGAGGAGCTTTGCTTTGGGGTTTGTGAAGGGTTTGATGGTGGGTTCGGGGAAAACATGTGACAGGGTTAAGAAGGGGGTGGTGAATTTGCCGCGGTATTTGGCTCAAAAGGCTCCAGAGAAGGCGGAGCCTCGAGGGTTCGCTGTGGAGGCGATAATAGAGATTGTTAGAGTGATGGACGTAGAGCACCAAGTTGGATTTGCTGAGTATGTGGTGAAAATGACACAAGGGAAGGCCAATCTTAGGCTTTTGGGAGTGGATTTGATTTTGAATTTAATGATGTTGCTTAAAGATCCGTTTATTGGAGTGGGTTTGGATTGTAAAGTGAAGGATTCGTGGGGTTTTAAATGTGTGGAGGCATTGATTCAGCGTTGCTCGGATTCGAGTTCTGGAATTCGAGCTCGTGCTTTGTCTAATTTGGCTCAGTTAGTGGGGTTTTTGTCAAGTGATGATAAGAATCATGATGTTTTGAAGGAAGTAATAGGGTTTGGGGAAGTGGAGGTGGAAGTTGGGGTAAATGATATTTTGAGGAAAAGGTGCATGGATGAGAAGGCAAATGTTAGGAAGGCTGCACTTGTTTTGGTCACCAAGTTGAGTGCTATTTTGGGTGGCAATTTTGATGGAGTTGTGCTCAAGACTATGGGCATGGCTTGTTCTGATCCACTTGTGAGCATACGTAAAGCCGCAATTTCTGCCCTGTCAGAGGTAAGTCCACTTTAGTGCTTCATGTAATGTTTCCTTGTTTAATACTGTCTGTAATTTGTTGCCATGAGTAAAACATGGTACTCTATCGCTTGTTTAGACCTTGTATGTTGTGCGCCTATCTAAGTTGTTGTGTCTCCTCTTGATCAGTTTGTTTTTTCTTCACAAAAATAAATAGATAAATAAATAAATTGTTGCGTATGCTCTTTTGTGCATTCTCTCTTCCTTATCTTGTGTTCTTCATTGACATTGTAGGCTTTCAGAAGATTTTCAGATGAAAGTGTGATAATTGAGTGGCTACATTCTGTTCCACGACTAATAACAGATAATGAAAGTAGTATTCAAGAAGAATGCGAGAACTTGTTCATGGAACTGGTTTTGGATTGCATTTCCAGAGTAGGATCCGAGGGTACCATATGCAACCAGACCACTTTCTCTGATTCCAATGTTAAAGCAAAAGATATAGAAAGGGAGATTGGGCTGCTGTTTCCAGGAATCTTGGTTCTTTTGAAGGAGATCTGCAATGGAGAGGTGACACCTTGGGTGAAGAAAATCTGCATAAGCTTGGGTAAGAAGAAACGACTGAGGCCTAAAATTGCTATAGCATTACAGAACATCATAAAGACTTCTGAGTCTTATTGGGTGAGCAATTCCATGCCAATAGAGAAGTGGACAGCTCCACCTGGTGCTTGGTTTCTTCTATCAGAGGTGTCAGCGTACCTTTCAAAAGCTGTTGACTGGGAGTTTCTCCATCATCACTGGCAGCTCCTTGACAAGTACAGAGCAGTAGGTGAGTTTAAGAGTCCATGTCCTAAAGAATTTATGCATGAAGATGAAGATGGCATGGAGTCCAGCTCTGTTGCATGGGTTAGCGATCGTGTTTTTCTCCTGCAAACAATCTCAAATGTTTCTGTTGAGCTGCCCCCTGAACCTGCAGCAGAGTTAGCTCATAACTTGCTTTTAAGAATTGAAGAGTTCAGCATGCATTCAACGGAGGTAGCTATACAAGCATATGCATAATAGTATATAGGAGCATCTCCTTTTCTGTTCTCTCCTGCTAGCATCCTTCTTGGGCTATACATTAGTCACCATTACTATATTCTTATGTTTCAAAAGTCACCAATAATTTGCTTGAATTGCATTTTTATAGCTAAATTCTTGACAAGCTTCCACTTCAGTTTCTATACATTAGGTATCAAGCATGCACATGCTTCTAATGTTTCATGATAGTTTCATACTAATTTGTTTTCTTGCACACCGTTTTTCAAAAGTTCACAATTAGCATGATGGTGGATAAGAAATGTGGAGGAACACGCTCATATTGCTTTACTGTATTCTAGATTTCTAAACATGTCCTTCTTGGGCCATACATTGGTCACCATAGGTATGAGATTTCAAAAGACGCATAGAGTTTGCTTGACTAGCATTTTTATAGCTAAATTTATCTTGACAAGCTTTAGCTTCAGTTTCTATGCTTCTGGGAATCCAGCATGGACATGCTTCTAATGTTTCTTATTAGTGTCGTGCAAATTTTCATTTTGCTTGTACACTGTTTTCAAAAGGTTACCTTTAGCATGATGTTGGCTAAGAAATGTGGAGGAATACACTGACAATGCTTTACTTTATTATGATTTCTAAACAACATGAACTGTATTCTTCAAGGTTTGATGCAATGATAGTAGCTCTTATAAGTATACTATTCCTGTTCCCTATACAGAATTTTAATCCTGCTGATCTTGGGCATATTGCTTTTGCTTTAATCCATTAAGTGTGAAAAGAGAGAATGCGCACATGTTCTCTGAAAGGAATATGCAGTTTGCTTCCATCTGGTTGCTTTCTAATGAAGTTAACTTCGCAGGATAGAATCTTGTGAGGATGAGTGCAATGGCACAATGACTTTAGTTGCATAGTTCCTAGAAAGAGTTAAGCAACCTAAAGCAGCCAGTACTAAAGAGTTGGCACACTGTTTTCCTTGCTTTATGTGTATGATTTGGTTTATTGCATTGACATGTTTGATGTAGGTTAATGCTCATGTTAAAGCACTCAGAACCTTGTGCAAGCGGAAGGCTTTGGATGCTGATGAAGCTGAGAGTCTTGTCATCAAATGGGTACAGCAGCTTCTCTCTAAAGCTTCTCGGATCATGGAGAAGTACATCACAGGAGATTCAGAAACAAACAAGGGGGATGCTTTTTTCACACCTCCTGCGAGTAGGATGGGCAAGAGAGCTGCAGCCCTATCTAGATTGTTGTCAGAAGCAGTAACTGCAGTTTATTCTATTGGGTTTTTGGTTATCATTTGTCCTACAGCGGATACTAGCACCATTATTCCTCTACTACACACCATCATCACTTCAGGAAATTCTGATCCAAAATTGAGTAAATTGCCAGGCCCTCAAGTCTCTCTGAAACAGACAGCTCCCTCTTTGTACATTCAAGCATGGTTAACAATGGGAAAGATTTGCTTAGCAGACGAAGAACTTGCAAAAAGATACATTCCTTTGTTTGTGCAGGTTCGATAGTTTCAACAAACATCTCACTAGTGTTACAATTGAATTTCTAGTAAATACAAAACTTATGCTACTTTTCTTCAGCATTCTTGTTGACATTTAGTGCAATGATGGTTATTGTTGATCAGGAATCTTAATATATAGTTAGAAAGAATTTGCAATTTTGGAGTTGTAGTTGCATGATTCTTGAACAATAACAGAGCTAATGAAGCAATGCCTCTGGGGTTGTAGTTGCAGTGATATACTTAAGCTACCTTTTTTTCTTTGCACGAGACTTGAGAGCTATTTAAGCTGCATCTTTGTTTCTTCCCCTCATGTCAAAGACTCCATAAAAATATGGTCCTCATTCCAGCTGAAAGTGGCTTCTGAATTCTGAACTGCTTGCAATGCACTTTATGTTGCAGGAGCTTGAAAAGAGTGACTCTGCAGCTCTTAGAAACAATCTTGTTGTAATGATGGCTGATTTTTGCATTCGCTATACTGCTCTAGTTGATTGGTGAGGCCTGTAGGGAAATGACAGAAGTAACTTTTTTTCTTTTAAAATAATAGTCTCTTCATAAATAGAGAGAAAAAAAAGACTGGTATTAAACAATAATCTCTTTGACACTAACTAGCTGTTCTTGAAGTCAACAGTTACATATCGAAGATCACCACATGTCTCCGTGATCCATGTGAACTTGTGAGGAGGCAGACGTTTATACTGCTTTCAAGATTGTTGCAGGTTAAATTTTGTTTCAGGGTTTCTGTCATTTGTTATACCATTGTTTCCTTTTCTTTTTCTGGGAGTAATCATCACTGTTCCTTTTTCACTTTTTAATTATATTTTTACGTTCAGAGGGACTATGTGAAGTGGAGGGGAGTGCTCTTCCTTCGATTTCTTTTATCACTAGTTGATGAGTCAGAAACGATAAGACAATTGGCTGATTTCCTCTTTGGGAATATTCTAAAAGGTCAATAGGCAATCACAACTCATCAGTTTTATTTTGGTGACATGTTCCTGGGCTTTACTGATGTATATAACTTGTGTGCAGTCAAGGCACCGCTTCTAGCTTACAACAGTTTTGTGGAAGCTATTTTTGTTCTGAATGACTGTGATGCCCATAATGGGCATTGTGGTTCTAAAAATTCACAAACAGAGAGCCATCTATTTTCCATCAGGTAGGTGCCTCTGTTATTCTGCAACCAAGAAAAGAAATGCTCTATATTTTCAATGAAGATAATCTATTGAAGAATATCATTTCCAGGGGTAATGATGAAAACTCAAGGTCTAAAAGAATGCACATCTATGTTTCTTTGCTGAAACAAATGGCTCCCGAGCACCTCTTGGCAACATTTGCAAAGCTGTGTGCTGAGATTCTTGCAGCTGCATCAGATGGCATGCTCAAGTTGGAGGATGTCAGGGGACAGTCTGTTCTGCAGGTAGTAATCCTATGCCTATCTAAGAACCACACTTCCACAAGCCCTTTAGGAATATGTGTAATTGGCAAGAGTAAGTTTTCAATTGCTGTGCTTTTCTAGTTTAAGAGATCACCGACCATTCTTCTCATTCAAGGTTGCTCCATCATTTCACCAGAGTGTCACTGGTAGAGGTCACCTACTGCCCTTTTCTCTTAGTGAAATGGTAGCTGGACTTCTCATAGTTTCCATCTTTTACCAAATTCCATAGTGAATAAGACTTTCTCAATTTTTATTTTGGTGGTAGGGCAGAGGGGTGGGTAATAATTTTGATTCCTCGTCTTGTTGTTCTTACTCGTTTGTTAATTGGGGGAGCAGGATGCTTTTCAAATTCTTGCTTGCAAAGAGATCCGAATCCCATCAGGCCGTGGATCGCAGACTGATGCGGGAGATGTAGAGGAAGAAAGTGGAGATGGTGGAGTCTCTGCAGCAGCTGCCAAGAGAGGGGCCATAACTCAAGCAGTGAAGAAGGGTCTTATTCAAAATACCATCCCCATCTTTATAGAGCTTAAACGACTACTAGAAAGCAAGAACAGCCCACTTACAGGTTCGCTCATGGAATGTCTCCGGATTATTCTCAAGGATTACAAGAATGAGATTGATGAAATATTAGTCGCTGACAAGCAACTTCAGAAAGAGCTCATTTACGACATGCAAAAATACGAAACATCCAAGGCAAAATCAGCAGCTGCCGTGGTCGTAGCCTCTATGCAAAACCATAGCAGCTTTCTTTCACCTGGGGCTTCTAAGACTGCAGGTGGAACAAAAGCTCAGGATAACTTAAACGAAAACCCGCAAAGTGATTCAAGAGTGGCATCGGCGATGGCAAATGCAGTTGCTGAAGCTAGAGTCAGGTCTGTGCTAAGAGAAGTTAACAGAGGAATAGCAACACCACCACTTAGCTCCATTAGTAGGCCTAAACTCAAGCCAAACCAGGACGGTACTGGTGCTCGCACTGATCGTCCTCCGCATGTATTAGAATCGCTGAGAAGGAGACAGAGTTTCTATTCTGATGATGAAAACTGATTTCTAAAGTTTCTCTTCCTTCCATCTGAAAAATACTGAAGCATCAAGTTGGGGGTTAGATATGTAATTTTCATTTATTATCATCACAGTGCAGCTAACATATATCAAAGCAAAAACCAGTTTTGATGTCTTGAACATGATATAGTTCAGTTTTGGGTTACTGAACACTCTATATATTTGTATGTGGATACTAGCAAGTTTCATGAAATTCTTCCTCTTCGTATTCAGTTCATCTTCAATATGTCGGCTGATTTGTTGAAGTGGTAGACGGGAGCAAAATCTTGTGTTATTGCTCTAGCCTTCTGTTCTGGAGGTTTATTTTAAAAGCATATTATAACATGTTTATTTGTTGGAAAATAATTTTTTTTTAAAAGTAAATTTTAAAAAAAATGAATTTCAAAAAATATTTTTTGATATTTGATAGTATAATAAAAAATAAGTTGAAAAATAATTTATTTATATTTTATTTTTTTCAAGTTTATTAAAATAATAAAAAATAAATTTTATAAATTAAAAAGTTGAATAAGAATGAAATTAAAAAAAAATATTATTTCATAAATTATTTCAAATAAAATAATAGATATGAAATCTAAAAAATTAAAATAATTAAAATATAAAAAAATTAAAATAATAATAATCAATGTTTCATAAATTATTTCAAATAAAATAAGTAACAATCAAAAGAATGATGATTAAATTTGATAGATAGAAAATTTTAATAAAAAAATGACAAGGAAAAAATAAATAGCAATTATAAAAATAAGGATTAAAGTTAATATAAAAATAAAATTTTAAGAGATAAAATTGAAACAAAATATATATAGCAATCAAAAGTTTAAGGATCAAATTTGATATAATCAACAAATAATGACATTTCTAAATTTTTCATAATTTCCAGAAAAGTGTTTTTCGCCCAAATTTTTCAGGAAAACACTTTCCTGAAAACCAAGCCAAATTTTTCTTTTATTAGAAAGTATTTTCTGTTGACCAACTTTTCTAATGGCAAACAAACATAAAAAAGTTTGGAAAGTGATTTTCCGGAAACCACTTTTTGAAAAACAAACATAGTTAAAAGGAAAAACATTTTCTTAAAAATCAAGTCAAATTTTTCTTTGATTGAAAAATATTTTTCGTTGACCAACTTTTCTAATAGCAAATAAAAATAGAAAAGTTTAGAAAATAATTTTTAAAAAACTACTTTCTGGAAAACAAATATGTTAGCTGGAAAGTATATTTCAAATATATAATATTGAATATAGAATAGAATATTAGGATATATCAATATGTTTGATATACAGATATATATATATTTATTTTATGTATTAGTGTTTTGATTTGATTTAGACAATATTACTAGAAAATAAATTATAATACTAAACATGTTAAATATAAATTATAATATAAAAATAGAATTCCAAAAAAATAAATTAATTTCAATAATTTACAGGGACCACAGAAAGATTGATAGAAATAAAAATTATGCTATTTTTAAAAAGTTAATAATTCAAAATATATTATTTTACCTAACACCAAGAATTAATCTTTATATCATTTTTTTATGGTATAATCAAATATTAAAAAATAAACTATTTTTATAAAAATATATATTTTTTAATAAATTCACTTAATTTTTTTTTTCATATGTTTAGCTACACTCCGAAGTTTTTTGTTTATATTTTGTTGTGAAACATATAATATATACAGATTAATGAATACGCTTTATATTGTTAAAATATTTTTGAAGGTAATCTCACCTCAAATTAAATATTTAACCAAATAATTCTATATGTTATCTATTATTTTGTTGGCGATATTTGATTATTATTTTAGAATATAAAAGATAAAAATAATTAGGACAGAGAAGAATTATCTTATATGTATATTTTTTTATTATTTTAAAATATTAAAATTCACTAAAAAACTGTTTTACAGACCATTTTAGTTTTAGTTTCAATCTCCATCACTCAAAGTTAAATATGTTTTTATCCCTCCCGTGTATTTTTGTTTATTGTATTGTTATTCCACAAGTTTATGTAAGTTATCTATCTTGTATTAGACATAGTTTTTAAACCTAGTTTAAAAGCGACCAAGAACGAGTTTTGCATCACAGATAAAGTTTATTAATTTCAATTTAGTTTTTATTTTATCTTTTTAATTGGAATGATATATTTTTGTTTTGAAGGATTGGAGATAATAATATATTGGATTGACCCGAATTAATATATATTAACTTTTTAAATTCATACCTCGAGTCATAAGACCATAATAAACTTATATAAAACAAATTAAGATAAATTATGAAGTTTAATTTTTAATAAATTCATTGTTTAATGATGAAATTAAAAAAAAATAAATCTAAAAAAAGACATAGTAAATTGATTTAAACTCATCTAAGTTAACTTATAAAACTCGTAACCCAAGTCATGAGACTAAGATAATTTTATAAAAACTAAATCAAAATAATAACAAAACCTGATTCATAATGAATTTAATATTTAAGATGTTGAATGATAAAAGTAAAAAAAATATATGGATTAAAAAATTAGACAAAAAATCAAGTCAAATGAATTAAATTGAAAAAAAAAAGTGCATGATGAAACTGACACCATAAAAAAAATAAATGATAATAAATTATGAAGTTTAATTTTTAATAAATCAAATATTAAAAAATAAAATTAAAAAAAATATATTCATGAAACAGAAACATAAAATGAAACTGAAACATATTCATTGAGATTTAGTTAAAATTTAGGATGACTAAATTAAAAGCGTTTCGGCTTTTTTATTCATCCAACTGAACCATTTTTTTATTTTATAAAGGAATAAAAATGATTTATTTTGAAAAACAAAAGAAAAATTATACTGGATCAATTTTCATTTTATTTTTTTAAAACCTAATCTAGTTTAGATCTAAAGTTAAAGTTAACTTGTTGGTCGTCGAGTTTTAAAAAGTGGTATTAGAACTGGGTGTAATAAACAAGAATTGGCAGGTGGTCCTGGGCCCAGTCCTGGGCCCATCACTATAAATACCGAACCCACACCAAACATTTCTTTGGGTGATTAGATGGTCTTCTACCAGCACGGGCACACACCCTTTCTCCCTCTCTCCCCCTCTCTATCTCTCAGATCGAATATTTTTATCACCAGGTAACTCTCAATTTCCTTTCTACTTCAATATCTGATGAGTAATAATAACATATGCTAAATTGTCTTCGTTATCTTTACACAGATTTTCTTCAATTGTTTGTGTTGAGGTTGTGGAAATTAATAATAATCATGGATGGAAACAAAGATGAAGCAATAAGATGTGTTAGAATTGCCGAAGAAGCAATCGCATCCGGCAATAAACAACGCGCTTTCAAATTTATTAAAATGGCGCAACGTCTTAATCATAGTTTGTCTGTTAATCATCTTTTATCTGCATGTGAGAAGCTTGATTCCTCGGAAAACTCTGCTTCCGTGGATCAAAGTGATCCCAAGGATAGGAATACGAATGGTTTTGTTAAGAGTGATGATGGTGATGAGGGTATGAGTGCGGAGAGGAGTTTTACTGAGGAGCATGTGCACTTGATTAGGCATATTAATAGGAATAAGGATTACTATGGGATTCTTGGGGTCGAAAAGAGTTGTTCCGTTGAAGAGATTAGGAAGGCGTATAGGAAACTGTCGTTGAAAGTTCATCCTGATAAGAATAAAGCTCCGGGATCGGAGGAGGCGTTTAAGAAATTATCCAAGGCTTTTAAGTGTTTGAGTGATGGTGATTCCAGGAAGCAGTACGATCAGACGGGTTTGGTTGACGAGTTTGAGCATAATCAGCAGTATAATAATAATAATGTTAGGCGGCGGAGAACAAGTGCGCGTGGTTCTTATTATGATGACGAGTTTGATCCTGATGAGATATTCAGGGCTTTTTTTGGCCAGACAGATGTGTTTAGGGCTCGTCATGTTTATAGGAATAGAGGAACGGATGGTCAACAGAGGGGGGAGCAGGGAGGGGGACCTAATTTGATTGTTCTGCTGCAAATACTGCCCTTCTTGTTGATTATGTTGCTTGCTTATCTGCCGTTTTCAGAGCCCGAGTACTCTTTGCTTAAGAATGTAGCTTATCAGATTCCCATGTCTACTGAAAAGTATGGCGTGGAGTATTTTGTCAAATCATCAGCATTTGATAAGAACTTTCCTCCTGGAAGTCCTGCTCGGGATAGCATTGAAGACAGTGTGATTAAGGATTACAGAAATATGCTTTGGCGGTACTGTAACATAGAAATCCGCAGACGTCAATGGAGTAGGAATATGCCCACTCCTAACTGCGATAAGCTACGTGATCTCGGATTAGCATGAAGGTAAGCTCATTACCCTGTTTATTCGTGACTGGGAATTATGTCATTTTCTCATTTTATTTTTCTGGTTCAGATGATTGCTCAGTGCCTGATTTCATGAAGGGCTTTCCTGTATAAAATACTCTTACTACTGATGCTTGTTTGGAGGAAGGTCTCTTAGTTTACATTTAATGCCACTTCGATCATATGGAGATCTTTGATGTCCCTGTCACCGTCTATTTAGTGACATGTCTCACTATCTGATGTTTGGCTCCATGTGTGATTCGAAGATGGATGCATTTTAGTGGAATACATGTGGTGTTGTCTGTGCTAAGCTATTAAAGGATGTAGTTCCCAAGTTATACAAATGAGATTCACTTGCAGGACTCAAGGCATAATTGTATCGAAATTTTGATAGCAATATAAAGGTTTAGCCTTAACCTCACCAGTTTGGTGTTTGATGTCCTTGGAATATTATGCTGTGTGTGTTTGTCTCCATGGTTGTGTAGGTACATGTTAATTCATTATCAGGGACGGTTTCTGTGCTTGCTTTGGAGATTCGATGTTATTCCGAATTATACTCTAGAATTAGGTTCTACCTATCCCATTCTTCTGAAATTTCACCATTTGGCCAACATTGTGGCTTCAATCTCTTCCTTGTCCTTTGGGTATATGTCTATTGTACATTCTCTTTCCAGCATGTGAATATGCATAAAACTCTCATGTTTAGTATCAATTAATTGTCCACAATAAGTCTTCTCCCCTCTGGGTTTTGTGGATAAACTAGTGGTATGAGTTTATCCACTATTACGTTATTTACTTTCACAATCATAAGATATTTTACTGGTCTGCATGAAGCTGTGCAAGGTCACAGTGTGGTCTTTCAAGTTCCAACTTGTGAGGCATTGGCTGGCCTGGCTTCCCCTTGAATTTAACTAAGCAGCTATACTCTCGGATTCCTGTACAAGTTTCTCATTTGATGTGTCATTATTCTATACCATGCTACACTTGAAATTCTTACCTCATCTACCTTCTCCTGATTCTAGTATTTCATATTTCATTGGCAACGTTTTCCTTGATTCCACTTGTCTTCCTTAATTCCAAAATCGCTCACTGTTGTTTCACTTTGGAATTAATGTTATCTAATCAAGTTTGATGAACTCAGTTTGTCTTTATAGCAGGAAACACGACTTGTCTTCTCTTGAAGACACTCAGTTTTTTTCACAAGTTCTATGATGAAACTCTTTGCCTATCCCTGTCACAGCATGTGATGGAACTTTATTTACATGATTACCAGATGCCAATGTCCCCGAAACCCAGGCATTTCTTTCTTCCTTTCACTCTATTAGTCTGCATGAACTTTCAAATACAAGTCACCATGTCACCACCAGAATCTCAAGAGAAGCAGCAGTGTTTTAAATTTACACCTATGCATGTGATATTCGTATTTCATGTTGCAAAGTCTTTTCATACCAAGCATGCGCACATCATTCACCATTTGTTCTTCATATTGAATGCCGATGCTCCCCAATCTAAATCCTTGGCTCTTACATAAGCAACTACGGCAATTGATTCATTTGATGAAGAATCTAGTCCCTTCACCAGACTATCTTATGTGGTTGTGACAGCACATCTGTCAGTAGGGTTTTTTTTTATTTTTTGTCTGTCCATTTTTATTTTGTCATGTTCCATGTCATACAACACTGAGTTTCTTATGATGCCTTACTGTTCATATAAATATTTATTTGTATGTCATTTAGCACTACTTTACCTTGCCTTGCCACATGGTGGTTAAATTGTTTCGCTCACTTTGTTTATATTTTTTTTTCTCAATCATTTGCTGATTCAATCTAGCTCAATGCACGATTAAGAAAATAGCCCGCGTCAGCGCGGGGACAACAGACTTGGTGGTCTCTACGATGTGGATTTCAACAATTTTTCTGACAAAAGTAGTATTTTCTCATTAGACAAGGCTTGAAAGCTCGAGGCCTATCACAAGCCCAAAAATAAGTCTGGTTGACCAGGCTGGTCTGATTTTGCATGAATAGGTCTATTTGAGAATGTGGTCTGTTGTATATATGCAGCGTTGTGACGATCGATTTTGGTCTGTTGTACATATGTGGCGTCGTGACATTGTTTTTCTAAAGCAAGATTTTTATGATGAAGGATGAAAAGAATAAAGAACTCTTGTTTTTTTTTAAAAAATATAGAGTTGTTATTTAGTAGTTTAGTAATTAGAAATTCTAACCGGTTTCAGAGTTTGAATAAAAGAACTGATTTTTTCTTGATATATTCTATCAAAAGTAAATTGCATTATTTATTTATCTGATATAAAATAAGATATTTTAATATACTTTCTAACTGTTGGTTCGTCTAAGGTTTAAGAAAAATCATACTCAGTAAAAAAAATTATTTTCTTATCAAGTTAAAACATAATCATTTTAATGTCAAAACATATATTTTTATATATTTTTTTAATATCGGGAATACATTTTACATATAAGTTGGTAATCTTTGATATATACACAAACAAAATAAATTTTTTTGATATTTTTAAAATACAAGCCAAGTTCTCACTCTTTTTTCTTGATTTTTTATATTTAAAGATGCTAAATCATGCCATGGATTTTTTATTTATTTATGCAAATATGATTATTTTTTGAGAACTTTGACTATATGTAAATTTAAAAAATGTATTTTTTAGAGAGAGATTTTTTGTTTTTGTTTGTGGAAGGGAATCTGATTTATCTAATACCGAAAAAATATTTTATGTATAGATAGTAATTTCAAATATTAAATATGAATTAATTGCAAGATGAAATTTTAAAATTTTAAAAATTTAATAAAATTAGACTAAGACCATATACAACAAAATGCAATAACATGCTTTAATCAAGATATCAACTCCACATAAACTATTTATTTATCACCCAACAACATAGAAAAAATCAACACTACAAAAAAATAAGCATCAAATCTTGTTAACTTCATAAATTATATTCAAATTACACTCTAATCTAAATAATTCAGCACAAATCTAATAAATCATGAATGACATAAAAAATAAACTCAAAACCCACCTTAAGAATAATCAAATCCTTTTAAAATCAAAACACTCCAATCTAAATAATTGTCAAGACAATCCAATGCATAAGTATAATTTTTTAATTTTTTTTTGTTATTTTTGCTATTTTTAAATTTAAAATAAAATAAAAAATCGAAACTGGAGTCCAAAACATGACGTTGCTACTGCTGCTTCAAGAGGACACTTTGACCATGCACCATCTGCCATGGCGGTCCAGGATGCACACTAACGCGGTTTTTTAACACCCACAGTATAAGCCATGAGTTTATTGTATATCTGATATAAAAAGGTGCAATTTTGCAATATTTTGCACACAGCGTGTTCATACCGTGTGCGTTGCTGCTTCTGTTCTTTCCTTTCAAGATTGATATCATGGAATAAAAAGATTTACAGCTCAGAAAAGAGATAGAAATATATATGAAGAAATATTTGGTCTTTCTCCATCAACATCTGTATTGTTCATCTTGATCCTCATTTTGGCCTTGCATTAATCAAGGATGACTGCAATTCAGCTCCATGGCAGGCAGTGTGAGTGCCTCCCATGAACACCTCTTCGTATGGCTATCTGGATTTAGGGTTTTTCTCTTGTGTTTGTTCATGATTGGTGCTGAGCTGAGGAGGATTATTCTATAGTTTCATCTCATCAACTGTACAGCTTTCATGTTTTATCTCCAGTCGGATTTCTAATTGTTCACCGCAGGTTACAAGTTAGTTCTTCGTGTTTGAAAGTTCGGTAATTGTTATTTTTAAAAATATTTTTTATTTAAAAATATATTAAAATAATATATATTTTTTAAATTATTTTTAACATCAAAATGATCTAAAAATTAAAAAAAAATTAAAAAAATTAAAAAAATTTCAAATATTTTTTAAAATACTTCTGAAATAAAAAATTAATTATAAAAAAAAAATCCAAATTAAAAAAAAAGGATGTTAAATATGTACTCCATGTGCTTAAAGGAAAGGAAATATTAAAAATTGTCTGTTTGTGAGGAAGAAATCAATCAATCTCTTCTCCATGTGATGATGACAGTCTGATCTGATGCATTATTTCTGCATCTGCCTGTCAAGAACTGCATCTATCTCCTTCTACGTGATGCCCTGACAATCATTACTACAAGTAGCTAAACTGCTTATTATTATTATTATTATTATTACTATTATATCTGTGAACAATAAATAATGGACTTGAATTATATTTGAATCTTCAAACCATATGATTTTTTTTATATAATGTTGTGATAAAAGATTGTTTTTTATTTTAATTTTTTTAAAAATATATTAAAACAATATTTATTTTATTTTTTAAAATTTATTTTTAATATCAATAATTAAAATATTAATTTAAAATAAAAAAATAAAAAAATTAGAATGAGCTTACTTGTTTTTACATTTTAAAATAAAAAACAAACAAGCTCGGTATAGGGTGTGTTTAGCTGGGTGGTCCAATTTAATTTTCATTAAAATTTAAAAATATTTTTTGTTTAAAAATATCTTTATATATTTTTAAATTAAAATATATTTTGAAAAATAATAATTATTATAATATTTAGACAACTCATTTTAATATCAAGTTAAAAATGAAAGGGACAAATATTGACATTTGAATTTTTTTAGGGTAACATACCCAGAGACAATCCACTTAATTGGTGCTCTATTTATTTTACAAAAATAGTATTATTTTATTTCAATAAATAAAATAATATCAGTTGATCCATAACCCAATCTTTAACCGGGTCAAACTCCAACCCGGACCTTATAAATACGGTATCTAGCTTGGAAAATAGTGGTAATAACGTATTTACTTGGCTTAGAGGAATGTGGTGATAACGTGTTTGGTCAGATTTGCTCATCAACCTTTAATTCACATTTTTATTTATGTAACTGAAAAAACAACAGCCTAAATTACCATAATACCCTCACTTCATTATGAGAAATGCTAGAAGATTTCAGGAAAAGTAACCGTGAGTGCATTTTGTAGATTCGCAAGGTTTTCTTCTCTTTTTTTAATTCTTGAACCTTCTTTTTTATTTTTATTATTATTATTATTATTGCTTCCTTTTCTTATCAAACATTAACCGGTAATTTCTTATGATTTGATAGGAAATCACAATCAAAATGTTAAAAATAATTGCATATTTTTTTGTGTAATTTCTTTTTATGCGAGCAGTAATGAATCATTGATTAAAAAAACAAAAAGATAAAAGAGTACAGTAGTGATTTAAAAAAATAATTTTTTTATATTAATATATTAAAAAAATAAAAATATTAAAATAATAATAATTTAAAATTAAAAAAATAATAATTTTTTTTATTTTTTTTAAAAGTTAAAAACTAACTGTAGACCCTGTTTGTTTGCTGTAATTTTTTTAAAAATTAAATTTTTAAAGAGTGAATTATTTTTGAATATATAGTACTATCATGAAAAATAAATTGAAAAATATTTTTCAAGTATTTAGTTATATCATAGAAAATAAACTATAAAATAATTTATTAATATTTATTTTTTAAATTTATTAAAATAACAAGAAACAAATCTTACAAAAAAATAAATTAAATTAAATTTTAAAAGTAAAATTAAAAAATAAATTCAAAATAAAATATATAATAATAAAAAATTTAAAATCAAATTTATTATAATCTATAAATAATATAATATTTCTAATGAAAAATATTTTTTATTCAAAAAATAAAAAATTTATAATTGAAAAGTATTTTCATTGATTAAATTTTTAGTAGCAAATAAATATATAAAAATTTAAAAAATAATTTTCGGGGAGGGCAGTATCAGGGGGTATTTTTGACATTTCACTGCAATGAAATGAAATTTCACCACCAGTTTCCATGTAATGACCGGTAATTTCTTATGATTTGATATAGGAATGAATTTTTTTTTAATATTTCTTTTTGAAAATAAAATAATTATTTTTATTATTAATACATTAAAAAAACTTAAAAAATATTAATTTCAAATTTTTTGAAAAACACCAAAACCAGCTCGTAATTGAAGGGGAAATATAAGCGGGGAGTAGTACCAGGGGATATTTTTGTCATTTCACTGCAATGAAATGAAATTTCAGGCAACAGTTTCCATGTCTGTTTCTAATGATCACAATACCCATGAAACTAAAGACAAATCACCACCCACCCCATGTTCATACAAGAAAATCTACGAACCCAGCTTGTATTCATACAAGAAAGTCTACTGTATACACAAAAAACCATAACAGTTGAAAAAAGAAAGAAAAGCAACCAGATCCATCGAATCAATAAGCAGCATTTTTAATCGCCAGAATCATCACCACCACCAAAGATGGACATACGATTGTAAAGCAAGAACAAGACCAGAGCAAGAAAGAGGGCAACACCAACAGGTGATCCACTAACTCGGTGGAAGGAATCGGGCTCACCAGGAGAGAAGACAGCGGAGACAAACGAGCCACGATCAGAGGAAAGGAACTGTATGGCCAAGAGAAGGATAATGGGCAAGAGTAAGAGACCCATCGGGCTTAAAAGCTCAGCAAAACCCTCGGTTATGGCTGCTCCCTGGTCACCAAAGATGAACGGAGCTAGCACCACTACGCAGACTACTACTGCTAGTAGGATTCCATGGGGTGGGCCACGATGTTGATGACGATGCCTCTCTTGGAACATCCTTTCCCTCTCTTTTGTGGTTTCTTGAAATCTTGTGGGGTTATGGTGCTGAGAGGATATATGAGCAGATGGGGTTTCTCATCTCCTCATGAGAACGGTCTTAAAGGTGCTTTGGGGACGCGTTTTGTTGCCTTGGAGAATGGATTATTTACCCTCTGGATTTTGGAGAACACAAAGAGTTTATGACTTTATGGTAAACCGTGTATATATATATATATATATATATATTACTTTATGGATTATTTACTATTATTATTTATTTTTTTTATTAATATAAATATTTGATTTACCTTTTATCTACCTCGATTAATTTTATTAATATTAAATTTATTAATTATATAAATTTTTAATTATTTATTTATGAGATTTAAATTAATAATTTTTAATTAACAAACTTAAAAATTAAATAATTAAACAATTATTGAAACTTATGAAAGATGCTGTCACGTTTATTTGGTTAACTGGAAACCAACTACTAGATTTCAAAAAATTTAAAAAAACACAGTCCTTTGAACGTATACGAATCAAGCTATAGTATATGGTTTTTATAATAATATTTGTGGATCCCAATAAATTTTTTTAATATCAAGAGGATACAGTAACATTTCATATTCAATTTTATAATATGACTGCGTTCCTCATCTGAATTAGATGGAATCGACAGATTATATCAAAATTAATATTTATGAATTAATAATGCCCTTGATTTGATTTGGGTCTTGGAGAAAAAAAATCTTACAATTCATGGAGCCGGCTGATCAAATTAATGAAAATTAAATATATATATATATATATAATTAAAAAATGATTGAAAATAAAAAGGGGGGGGGGTTTATTTGGTCGTAACATGCAATGTTTTTCCTAACCGCGTGGAGGATTGACCAGATGGCGATGTTCTTGTCTGTATTCCAAAGGCAAAGAGAATATCCAGAGGAGGTTGAGTGCGGAGAGATCATTCAAAAACTTGCAAGGAAGACACAGGGTAGCTCACCTGTACTATCTTCGAATCCGAGGAGGAAACTACCCTAGCTTTTTTTTTTTTTTTTTTTTTTTTTTTTTTTTTTTTTCACTTTATGGAGGTAGCATTTCGAGGAAAGGAAAGAAAATAAAAAAGTGTTGGGAAATTTGTATATAAATTGTTAATAAGTATATTTAAAGCTAAATTAAAAATGGGATTCAACATTAGAATTTTATTGAAAATTATTCTTTAATGTAAAATATTTTAATATATAATATTAACATGAATAAAACAAATTATAAAATGAGTAATATATTAATTTAGAATAACCCTTGATTATTATATCTTATGAAACTCAAAATTTTCTATCACATGGTGAGAGAATAAAAAAATTTCATGTAGTTTATATGGTGGAGAGTTAAAAAGGTTAATAATTTATTTATCAAACATCAAAACTTTTAGAAAAGAACCCATGCAGGGTGTCTTTAGGATCTAGGTTTTAAGTCCTATATTTAGGCTTGTTTAGAATAATTTTTAGATTTATGAAGATTTTTTTTTATTCAACTTGATATATTCAATTTGTTTAGGTAAAAAAACAAAATCAAATAAGTCAAGTTTAGAATATGTAAAATATCATAAATTAGATTAAATATAATTATGATCCAAAACTTGACTCAACTATATTTTTAAACACATATAATTTATAGACTATAGGTTCTAAATGTCACTCCAACATTTAACATTTAACTCACAACTTAATCACCCATCTTCTTTAATAAATTTGTAATAAAAATGTTGACTAGTTTATCAAAAGGTTTACTCTTTATTTTCGAAGATTAAACATTGAAACCAACATTTTAATTGTTTTTTTAACTTATTGGAGAAAATTTTAGGCCTTGTTTGTTTGTTGAAAATAATTTTTATAACGAGTAGATTATTTTTTTGATGTTTGTCAATATTATAAAAAATGATTTGAAAAACGCTTTTAAGCATTTTGCTATTCTATAAAAAATAAATTGAAAAATAACTTATTAATATTTTAATTTTTTAAAAGTTTATTAAGAGAACAATGATCAAATTTGATATTTGAAAAAGTTGAAGGATCATGAAACTATATAAAAAAGCAATTTTATAAATTATTTTAAACAAAATAAATAACAATAAAAAAATAGGAACCAAATCTAACAAATAAAAAAGTTAAAAGATAGTGAAATTAAAAAAAATTATAATTTTATAAATTATTTTAATTAAAATATATAATAATTAAAAAAGAGGCTAAATCTTATAGATAAAAAAAAAATCAAGAAAAGAACAAAAGAAAAATAAATAATAATAAAAAACCAAGACCAAAACTGATAAAAAAATCAAATTAAATAAAATTTTATGAATTGAAAAAAATAAATAAAAAAGAATTCAAAATAAAATATATTGCAACAAAAAAAATTAAGAACTAAATTTGATATAATCAATAAATAATATGATATTTTTTTAATTTTTACAACTTCCAAAAAGTATATTTTCTAAAATAGAACAAAATTATTCTCACAAAAACCAAACCAAATTTTTTCTTAACTGAAATGTAATTTTTATTAATTAACCTTTATAATATTAAATAAACATAAAAAAATTTAGAACGATGAAATAAAAGGTCTTAATGCATGTTTGAAACTGAAATTAAACCTATTTTCTGTTAATATTTTTTTAAATTGCTTTAAATTAATTCTTTTGGATAATTTTAATATCATAATATTATAAATAAAATTTTTAAAATAAAAAATATTATTTTAATATATTTTTAAACAAAAATCACTTTAAAAAACAGTTTTTATAACCCTCCCACACATTTTAGTCCTGATGCAGAAGCTGACCCAATGATAAAATCGCTGAAAAAAAGAAGTAAGGCTTAAAAAAGTGACTGGAGTGTAAGATTAGGAAAACTATAGGCACCAAAAATGCAATTCATCCTAAACTCTAGTTCTAGCTTCAGAGAAAGGTCAGACTGTCCCTTCGTAGCTCCTTCTTTCCCTCTCCTAACGAATTTCAGATCAGGCGCCGAGTTTGAGAGAGAGAAAAGGATGAAGATCCCACGGTGGGTGGTCTCCTTTGCATATGTTGCCCTCGTTGCTGCCTCCTCGTCTCAAGATCCTCACCTAAGTTCTGCTCGTGTCGTTTTTCAGGTTCATTTGTTTGTTTCGGCTCAATGACATTTATTTAT
Organism: Populus tomentosa; assembly: GCA_018804465.1. Lineage (NCBI taxonomy): Eukaryota > Viridiplantae > Streptophyta > Magnoliopsida > Malpighiales > Salicaceae > Populus > Populus tomentosa. Next base: position 1,497,433 of record CM031987.1, on the reverse strand, counting down.
CCTTGTTTCTGAAATTAATCTAGTTCTTTACTATGAGTTATTATGACCCATGAATTTTTTTGAAACTGGGATTTCCTTTTTAGACAAACTATGGAGACATTGAGTTTGGATTCTTTCCTTCTGTGGCTCCTCAAACTGTAGATCATATTTTCAAGCTTGTTCGACTTGGATGCTACAACACCAATCACTTCTTTCGGGTACTTTACAATCTTTTCTTAAAATGAGTTTAATGGATACTAAGATTATGTCTGGTGACTGGACGGGACTTGATGGGATTGGACAACACGAAATTTTGACATGATCCGAGACAAAATTATATGTTGTACTGTCCCGTGTGCTTACCAAACACCAATAGAGCTGTTATGGCTCTACATTTTGTCCAGTTTCATGTACCGAGTGCTACTTAGAAGAAGTTAGTTGTGTTTTAGTGGACAAGTACATGAAATATGAAGCTGAAAATATGGCAGGTTGATAAAGGGTTTGTTGCTCAAGTAGCAGATGTGGTTGGTGGACGATCGGCTCCGATGAATGAAGAGCAAAGAAAGGAAGCTAAGAAGACTGTTGTTGGTGAATTCAGTGATGTCAAACATGTTAGGGGAATTCTTTCTATGGGCAGGTTATCTTCTTCATTTCTATTTTTTTTGTGAGATTTATTGCTTATTTCTATCCTATACTGTCCAAATTATTTTGTCAAAGGGGTTAATTGAGACATGGATGTAGTTTTGATATAGTTAAGATACTTTGTTTGCTATGATTATTAGTTCTTCGAGTTGTTTTACATTTTCTGCATGTAAGCTTGCTGAGAGCCAAGTCTAACAGCTTGCAGGTTATAAAGTGAACCCTAAGAATAACTTAGAATCTTTATAACGCTGTGTAAAAAGAACTTGGGGGACACAACGCAATGAAAATGATCTCAACTGCTGTTGATATAGAAATGTCTTTTTCTACTGGAGTGAGAAGGGGGTATTTAGACAAAGGAAAAGATTATTTCCCAAAATGAGACTAAAAGGAAAGGCCACAAAGGCTTTTAAATTTTAAGCATTTGGGTGAAAGAAGTGGTTGGAGATGTTTTAAGATTCACCATTATCAAAAGATATATTGAGAGAACCAAATTGCATATTAGTTTAGCTCATCACTGAAACGATTACCTCATGGGAAACAAATAGGTTTGGATTGTGTTCTTTTACCCATCTAATTGCTGGATAGAGAGTTGAATGTTTCTTAAATGCCCTAAATTCGATTAACCAAACCTTTCATGTTAGCAAAAGCCAACATCATGGTTGGTCCTTTTGAAGATTCAAATCTCAAAAGAGTACTTTTTGTAGGGTTTACATCAGGGCATTGGTACGCATACTTGAGGAGTATATTTATGTTTCAGATTGGATATTAACAATGATAGTTTTGGAACTCATATTGACACTTTTAGGGTTAGTGTATTTGATACTGTTTCAGATAATGCTCAAGGTAAATATGTAACATTTGACTGCATTCTTGAACACCAAGTGCTTTGTTATTGTCAATGGGACTGAGATATGTTGTCTGTTGATGACAGAAGACGCTTCCCGTGGAGTAGACCAATTTCATCCTTTTCAAACTAAAGATAAGAGAATGCTGGACAAGATTGCTGTTATAGTATTTTCACCGTCACTAGGAATTGCAGAAGTTATTTTGGATAGTCAAATATTAGAAAAATTTGCACAATTATTCATTTTAGAATATTCTGCAACCTGGGATGTGTTTATGTTCTAAAGTTATTCCATTTTTACTTTGGACTAGCACTTTTCTAGTTCCCTCCCTGGTAATATCCAAATGTAATGTGCTAATATGATGCTGCCTCTTACTTTGTTGTAGATTTGAAGATCCAAACAGTGCACAATCCTCATTCTCAATGCTTCTTGGAAATGCCCCTCATCTAGATGGTCAAGTATGTTAGTTCAACATGCCAAACATAGTTTTACATGGACTATTCATGAACATCACTTTGACCTGAAACTGCCATCTTGATTTCTTTTCAGTATGCAATATTTGGCAAAGTTACCAAAGGTGATGACACACTGACTAAGCTTGAGCAACTCCCTACTCGTAAGGAGGGAATTTTTGTGATGGTAAAGTATTGATAAGCTTTCAGCTTTACCTTAGTAGGATGATGTGAAAAGTAGAAATTGGATTTCAATTATTTCTTAAAGGTGAATATTTATTTCTGTAAAGTAAGTATAGCATAAGTGTTTATGGTTCAGCCCTTGCATCCTATGTAATCATGAAAAATTTTCTGCATTTACAAATTCATCCAATCTCTGCTATCACCAAAATTGTCAGCATTCACTCAGAAACACACACAGCCATATGCATGCTTATGTTGTTGTGTAGCTGTGACTTGTCATATGCTAGATAACTTGGAAGCAAAGAAAAATATGAAAGCCAAGAAGACAGAAGAGTGGAAGGTTTTCAAATCAAGGCTATATTTGTCCACTCATTCAAGTATATGGAAATCTAAAACTGGTTCAGTTGGATTTGAAAACCAACATGTATTGGACTATTTTAAACCATCAACACCCAAAACTGATTCTGGATTATCTGGTGTTCAACATATTCTGGGATGTTTTTAATGGGGTCAGTTGTGAGTTCTATTCCTCTTGCACACTAATGCAGTGATGAGGAGTTAATCTGGATACCTGTGCCTGACTGCAATATTCCTTGCCAAGAAATCTATTATTTGCGTTGTTGTATGTGGCCTTTTGTTTCACCCAGCGGATATATCTATGCCAATAATTGGTTTAGGTCGACATTCTTTGCTTGCTTCTGATTATATTTTTTCACTTGGACTATTATCTGAGCAGCCGCTGCTTCCTCGGCACCTGGCTAAGTACTCTTTTTTCTCTCTTTTTTTCCAGCCTACTGAACGCATCACAATCCTGTCATCATATTATTATGGTACGCATTAATCGACTATTTGTTCTAAGTTTGTTTCTGACATCTCTTAGGAATTTTCTCTTTTCATTTGTTGTAATCTATAATGGATAACAACTGCTAACCAGTGGTTATTTTTTAGGTTTTCACATTTTTTCTGTTAAATGGCATGTGGACTCATTTGCTATACTTGTTTTCAATACTACAAATGTTTATTGACAAATGCTAGTCCTTGAGCTCATCTATATTCTGATCAATTAATGTGCAAATATATTTTCTGGGCAATTTTTTTTTTCTTGGTACAGTGACTTCTGTTTCTGTTGTGTTCAGTGTGAACCTGTATGCTAGTTATCTTTCTGTTTCTGGCATTTTCATTGCATTACTTAATAAATCAAGCGGTATGTTCTTAAAGTAATAAAATTAAGGGATGATGTATATGACTTCTTTGCTTGTGAGGCTTCAACATTTACTGATGACCAAGCATATTTGCTCTAGTCATTAAGAACCTACACAGGCCATGCCTAGGAGTGTCCTATCTGAAATCATTCTACTTAGTTCATCCAATGCTTTTGATGTATTTCATCAAAGAAAAAAAGGTTTCTTATGTGTGATCTTTTCCCAAGAACTTACCTAAATTGGTTTTTGCAAAACTATTAGTTTGTAGATAATTCCAAAGTGCTGATTATGGGTTTCTTGCCCAAATTATCCAATTGCACATGACGATCTTTAGTATATGACTAACAATTAGGCAAACCTAATAAAATTAAAAAAAAAACCATTGGGCACCAAAAATCTTAATTGAAATTGGTTAAAAGCAATTATTAGTTCAAGAAAAAGAGAAATATATATATATATTGATAGTTTTGGGGTTTTTGCCTCAAGGATAAAGCAGGTCAGCAAAACATGAACAGTTAACTAATCTTTGTCTGTAAAAGAAGTTGGTTTGAAATGGTGATAGACCATTTGTTTTATCTATATTGTTATATATCATGACTTGTACTGAATATGGATGCACTGGATGAAAGAAATGGCCTTTTTCATGACCTCCTGAATATCTTTGTAGGAATTAGTCATGACATGATATATAATTGGAATGAGCAGTAACAGGTTTCTAGAAAAGCTTCGTTGCACTATCTTGAACTGACATTTGTTCTTGGACTAAACAATGAAAAATAAAGGACTTCTGCTTGAATTTCTTTGGAGCTATTTGTGGTGAACTATAAAAGCTTAAAAGAAAAAGAAAAAAAAAACGATTCAGTTTTTACAATTCTTTCACTGGTGTTTTTGTCTTATAGATACTGAGATGGAGAGCTGCGAAGAGGAGAGGTCTGTCTTGAAACGAAGACTCTCTGCATCAGCTGTTGAAATTGAGAAACAGGTAAATTTGGAATTTGGTGAACATGGAGTTAATGTGGTGTGGCATGATGCTGAACAAACTCCTACTCATCCGTTTTCTAATGTGCAGAGAATGAAATGCTTCCCATGACTTGCTCAACAAGAAATGACATGATTCGTGTAAGTTATTTGGCTCAAAAGTTGCTTTGTATAGATTAAAAAGGATTGGCTGCCTGCTTGCCTGTATGGAGAAACAACTTTGCAAGAGCGAGTGTTGTAACTGGTCATGAAACAAATTCATATGGGCATTAGGGGCATGAGCCCCTGTCATGGAGGTGTCTAAAACAGGATAAATCGAATGAGATCCATTTTCTACAAACTAGATTGTGTAGAACCAAGTGTTTAATTTGTCTGAACTAGTTTGTATCACGCTGCAGCCTATAATCGCATATTTTGGTTTATGCTGCAGTGGAGATGCATTGAAGCAGACGCTGAATTTACCACTTATGCGAATTAGGGCTGAGCATTTTTGGTTCGGTCCGGTTTTGAAATAAAATAAACAACTAAACTGATTTTTTTTTTTGAAACGAACTGAAAACCAGTTCAAACCGATTAATTTCTGTTTGGTTTTTTTCTTTCTAAACCGGTTCAAACTGAAATTATTCTAACTTGTTTTTAGTCCCAAAAAAATCCCTACGTCGAAGAAAGTAACTAAAAATCTTCTTTGTTTGGGTATTATGATGCTCTCTGCCTCGACATCCCACAATGACAATAAGAGCCTTCAAATTCAAAGCTTCTGTTATGCTTATTGAAGAAAAGATGTCATATTTGTTGGTTGAAACTTGCATGAATGAATATGTTCAAATCCTTGCTATACAAGCTAGCTCACACCAGGGAAAAAAGGGGGGAATGAAAGGAAAAAAAATCTACCATCATGCACCTTATAAAACCTGTAACTTAGGTTTACAGAGAGTATAAGGAGGGGAGAGGTTTACAGAGAGTAAAAGGAGGGGAGAAAAATCAAAGTAGAGAGTAAAGGGTGGGAAGAAAAATCAAAGCAAGGAGAGATACACAGAGAGCAAAGAGAAAGGGAATAAATAAGCAAGGAGGGAAGAGATATGCAGAGAGCAAAGGGAAGGGGGGTGGTTAAATATTATTTAAGGGTTAGAAAATATTTTATCTATACCTGTTTTTTTTTTGTATTGGTTGGTTGAACTGGTTCGGTTCAATTAGTTTCAGATTTTAAAAACCAAATCAAACTAGAAATTTTTTGTGATTTTTTAATTAGTTAATTCAGTTTTTTTATTTAGATTTTTTAGTTATTTTTTTCAGTTTTTTCAGTTTATTGATTTTTTTACTTCTCCATAGTACGAACATGTGGACGCTTCGCTCTAGCCTGACCAAATCAAAGTCCAGAATAATAGAAGACGTTGATAATCCAAATCAGTCGCCAAAAGGGTTAGCATTTTACGAAATGCCAACACAAGGCACACATAAGGCATGAGAGATATAGTACTTTGTTTTTTCACCTGAGACCACATTTGTCCTTTTGACTGCAGCCTTCCATCGGATTATTTGTCCCTAGGCGCATGGTTGTCCAAACAAGAGAGAGGAGTGTCGAAATTAAAAATATTATTTTAATATATATTTTTTAAAAAATTATTTTAAAAAACAAAATAAACTACACTTTATTTTTCTCGTGTTTCCCCTTTCAAAGTATCAGGGAGGCTCTCTCTTTGAAATTTGCCTAGTTTAATTTAATAGCCTTAAAGTTAAAACACAGCACACATCCCAAGGCTCGAACTCGGGATGCCCTTGTGCCTCAGTTATCAAACGACCCCCGCACTCATATGGTCTGACTTCAGAGCTTCGAAGATGATTTTCTGGGCCGTCTAGCCCATATAATGTACAATAACCCATCAGAGCCTGCTAGCCCATCCAGCCCACCAGGAAATTTCTGCTCCTGGCATGCATGAATTTGATTAATTTTCGAGTATGAGCAAGGGACAGGGGCCATATTAATAAGAGTGATTACTGATTCTATATTATTAGGCGCAGACAAAAATTGTCAAGTAAATTCAGTTTATGAGCCTTGGAATCATGTGATTGGCTTATGCATTGAACTTGCTTCATCTTATACACGGTATAAGCTTAGTTTTCTTACCATGCTATGCTGCTGCGGGTTGGATTAAAGATTTTTTCAACATAAAAAAAATCCAAGTTGCTGATTTTTTTAATATTATTATTAAATTCGGTCCAACAAGCCAGACTTGAAATTCCCGACTTGAGTCCTTGTCAAATATGAGTTTTCAATTAAATTACCAAATTTTTTTTAATGTGGACCGACTTTTTTTTTAATGTGGACCAACTTGGTAAGTCTTAAGACAAAAAAACAAAGAACAAAAAAATAACATTAAAAACAAAGACCTAGCGCTTAAGTTTAAAAGCAATCTGGATAGTTACTAAAAAAGATTTGAATTAAAATAAAAATTAAAACTTGTATCTTTTTTTTAAACATTATGATGATAATGTATTTGATCAATTTTGATTAATCAAGTTATCTCGTTAAACTTGTGACTTGAGTTGTGGATTCCAATGAGTTTAGTAACATTTTTTATTTTAATTATATGATAACAAAATAAAAATTAATTCAAAATCAACTCAATATTAAAGAATTATTTTGAGAAAAAATAAAAAAATTCATCAAAAACCCAATGATGAATGTTTTTATATATAAAAAATAAATGAGATTATATGCGTGGGCCTGAGTGACCCGACATATTAAGACTTAAAAAAAAGCCACCACCATTGAACTCCTTTTGTTGACACCAAATGTAATCATTTTTGTTGTTGACATCACGACAACCAACCATTTTCTTTCTTTCACGATTTCCTAGAAATTTTCTCTCTCCTCTCTCCAACTTAAGGGTTGAGAAATGAACAGAATAAATTTTTGGATCAAAATAAAGATTGTCATGGATTTAAGGTGAGCCATGCATTTTCTTCGTATTTTAATTTATAGTTAATTTCATATAATTATAGCATAAATGATGCAATTGAAAGAAAAAAAGTTTAAAAGTTAAAGAAAAACATTGGGCAGAAGGTTTATTGTTCATATAATTCAAGATGTTTATTTGAGACTATGATAATCTCATAGAAAATAAACTAAAACAATTTATAAAAACAAAATCAAAATCAAGCAAATGTTAAAGGATGAGATTTAGAAAATAAGGACAAAAATGAAAGGAAAAAAAGAAAAGGGAAATGCCAAAAAAAAAAAAAGAGAGAGGAGGCCACCTCTGTCACTATTCACGTGAACAATAAAAGAGATAGGTCTTTTATATGTATTAGGTAATGCTGATTAGTCAGCCCGCGCTTCCTTGTTGGTCAGATAAAAAAAAATTCAACTCAAGAAAATAAATATAAAGGACTTTTCATTGTGTTTTTTGACATTAACAAAACTTATAATCATAAATCGAAAGGTTGATATATGCATTCAATAGAATAAATCGAGAATTATTTGCGCCTCTGACTACGAAAAAAAGGTTGTTAATGATAACCGCATACTAAATTGAAAAGTTGATAGATAAATATAGATCAAAATATATGATTTCACAATACGAGGAATGAACCTGATTATATTTAATAACTTTGTTTTTTGAAACCAATTATTTTTTAAATCGAGAATAATAAATCAAGAATTATTTGCGCCTATAATTACGAAAAAAGGTTGTTAATGATAACCACATACTAAATTGAAAAGTTGATAGATAAATATATATCTAAATATATGATTTCACAATATGAGTAACGAGCCTGATTGTATTTAATAACTTTATTTTTTGAAACCAATTATTTTTCAATCAAACAATAGTAAAAATAAAAACGCACATGGAAGCAATTGAATCAAATTCAAGAAAAAAAAAGCAGGGTTGCACAAAAAGAACACCTAACAATATTAAAAAAAGAAGAAGCATAATCTTATTTAAAAACCAAGTAAAAATTAAATTATATTTAATTAAAAAACATCAAAGACATTTTTTTTAATTTGTTTATTTTAATTAATATCAATTAATATTTAATACTTGCTATACCAAGGCATACCTTACATATATTTAATTAACCTATTTTAACTAATCTTAATTTAATTCAAAGATAAAAAGAATAAAGTTAAAAAATGGCCAAGTCCAAGGGGAAAAGTGTAAAACGTACTGGAGTTGGAAGCAATTCTCAAATGGGTTATCTAGCTGTTGGTGTAGCCTTTTGATATAAGTGGTTTTGACCATTTTCTAAATATACTACACATTTGTCTATCAAGGTATTGTTAGCATGTTTGATACCATGAATTTGAATACAATTCTAAGATTATAAAGGTCAAATTAGGGTGAAACCAGGGGCGGAAGGAAAGGGGGCAAGCAAGGACCCGGGCCCCTATATACATAAGTGTGGAGGAGTTTTTTTACTCTACAAATGTGAGTTTTCTTACGGTAATTAAATGTGATTTTTCAATTTGATTTTTTTGAATTAATTTGTGCAGCCCTAATATAAATCCTATAAATATAAAATCATTACTTTGCGCAATAAATTCTACAGCTGGTCAAAAACAAAAATAAAAATATAAATCACAAGTAAAATTTTTCAACAAAAAGATTGAAACAGAGCCATCAATTAATTTATTTTTCATAAAATAAAACAAGATAACTTAAATTTTAAATCTATTTTTGTTTTGTTTTGAGATGTTTGTTAATAATTTGATGAGTTTTTTTTTTATATATAATTTTACCATTTTCGCTTTATTTGTTTCTTAGATCTGTTAGTTTTATCAATTATTTTTTGAATTCTTGTTATAGTGTTTTTTTGTTTTTCTAATTAATTAGATATATTTTATTGGTTTGTTTTAATTATACTTGGATTTTTTTATGTTTTGTTTTTAGCAGAACCATCCAAATTATTAATTTTTTCTCACGATATATGTTTTGATTTTAGGTTGAACCATGAACAAAATAAGAAGAATTTGATTTTTTTTTTGAAAAAAAATATTGATAACTCGCAACCTAGTGAACCAACTCCAATGTGCAATGTTAAAGTTATAGTTGAGCAACTCCGATGCACTTTAGTTTACAAAGAACCCGTGTTGATTAGTGAATCATTCTTTATTATTTTTGGCTTTATTTTAAAGTTTATTGAACATAAATAATGCTTCGCTTTAGCTTATGTTTCTTATATACTTTGTATGTTTATATTTGATAGGTATAAAGACCAACAACATTAAAGTGATGAATATATTATGAAGATGAAATTAACTTCGTTGATTTGACTCAATTTGATATTGCTTCGAACCTTTTACCTTATACAAAGATCATTATATATTCATAGTAAATTATTTGAATAAAACTAAACTAAATTATACAGGGTTTTTTTTTTCAGCTCATGTGTAATAAATTAAAATAAATATTATATTTTATTATATTAATTATAGCCTCTCCTAACAAATAATCCTAGCTCCGCCCCTGGGTGAGACCACACTTGTTTTTTATTAGCATATTTGAAAATGCCATTAACAAATCATCTCATGTTAATGGCATTTTTCTCAATACATGTAAAGAAATCTGTAATGAACTCATAATAGATAATTATGGTGGTTTATTGACAAACAATTCTTAAATCTGCTAGTCATTTTTGCCATCTTACCAACATTAATCAGTCTAATGAGCAATCTATCAGGTAATAAAAGTGCATTTACCTTTTGCGTCATGATTTATGTCAAACATGATTATAATGGTAGAAAATTATATTGTAAGAACATATACGTTATTTGATTTTTCCTTTAGGTATAATAAACTTTGAGATGATTTTTTTTATGTGATAGAGCATTTTGTATATCAATTTATTGAATAAAAAAAGATCAACATTGTTTCTAAATATAGACTATGTCATGCTCGGGCTTAAAATGGTTCGTATCACCACAATAATTGTTATAACAAAGGATAATAAACTACATAAAAAAAAAAGATTTGCTAGGAAATTATGTCATAAACCTTGAACATGACACCCCAGAGCCAACAAAAACAACCTAATGCAGTAAAGGCTACTTAATGATGCATCATGTTTATAACCTGAGGTTTTTGCATACCATACTTGACTAACAACTCATGAAGTTGTTATTTGATGGATTGAAATTGTGAAAAAAATGATTATTGGATCAAAACATAATGACTTAATTTTTAAAATTCTAATTGATAGACTTCAACAACAATTATAGTGGTTAATCATTAAAGTTTTATTAATATTCATTTAAATGAAGTCATGTAATCAAAATAAAGGTAAAAAAACACAATAAAATATTCAATTTTCTTTCTACCATCTTTGAGTTGGCTAGCCATTTCCAGTTCTGCATTTATCTAGCATGGATTTGCCTCTATAGTCTTATTTTATAACACATTTTTTATATGGACAAAACTTTTTATAGGTTAATATCTTCAAATTTATTCTTCATTCGACATAACTAGATCTTTTTCCATGTAAAGCATATCTAGTCCAATAGATTCATTCCCTATTTAATGGATCTACAACAGCCTTTGGAATTCATATTAATTAGTCATAAGTTATTAAATGCTCAGTTATGCAACAACAACATTAACCTTAAAATGAAATAAGTTTTTATCAAAGCAGAAAAAGATCTTTATAAAAATGCTTACCTAATACCAAGTCATAGGTTTTTTCTTTGATGGTTTTGATGTTGCAACCTAATTTACATTATTCAAACCAACAAGCTTGTATATACCAAACCTTTCTCCTTGCAACTCAATCTGGGAGAAACAAGATTAAAAAAAGAGTAAAGGTCATGTAAATATCAAAATATGGCATGTTCTTTATGAATATTGATTTAAACTGCATCTCTCCATGTTGTTTCCTACCATGAAAACATAATGCACTTAATGACCATCTAGTATTAATCTCTTACATCAAATGACCACTCTTACTTTTTAAAATTTGAAGAATTGAGACCTTCATATTTATACATATTTAAGATTTTATGAGTGCTTTATAACAAAAACCAATATATCACCTAATTTTTTAAGGAAGTAAGACAAATCAATAGGAAGGCATGCAAATTAGCAAAGGAAAAAAAATCACAAAACATAATCTAGAGGGATAAATCCAAAACATAGGTAAATGTTTGTCAAAAAAATAAATGAAAAAGACAATGTTGGTTATTTAACAAACTTGAATAGTTAACCACTTGAAAGTAGTATAGTAAATCCTAAGAGGCTATAAGTTGAACGAAACAAACAAAATTTACTTGTCACAATGTGCAAAAAACAAGATGAGAATGAGAAATTGAACTCAAATAACTATTTGAATCCACAATATAATTTGAATAAACCAATCCTAAGAATAGACTAAAACACCATTTTGGTAAAATCCAAGGAACTTTAATTATCACTAATTTCTACTTTGACAACAAGTGAAAAAAAAAAAAGACAACAATGATAAAAGACCCCCTTTAAAAACACCTCTTAAAAAATGCACTCTAAAATAACTTGTCGAATCATGCAAGGTTTAGCATCGCCAAAAAACCTATCTAAATAATCCCAATGGAAAAAGAAAAAGAGAACAAAACAATGAAACAAACAAAAAAAGCAACAAAAGACAACAACGAACATAAAAAGCTTTATTCTATAAACCAAGAGGATAAAAAAATACAAGACATGCAACAAACATAGATTGCATATGAAAAAAATAAAATAACATATACAAGAGTAAGTAAAAGTGACAACCAATAATATGTATGTCAAAGAACAAACAACTAGAAAAAACCCAAACATAAAAGTAGTTTAATTAAGGTTGAATGTGCAAAGAACAACAATTAAGGGGTGCATCAAACAAAGAATGAAAAAAAGACAAAATAACAATGAACCACGCCATCATTTCACAGGTATTATCAAGCATTAAACATGAAAAATCTCATACAATGAGAGAAGAATAAACAAAAAACCTATAAAACAACTAAAAATCCTAAACAACCATAAGCAATACACAAATAACAATGATGTAAACTAAAGAAAAAAAGAAGGAACAACCTTGATCAAATGAACCCACAAACACATCCAAATAGATTAGACAAATATAAAGCTCACTAAACTCCTATAATAAATATAACAAGAAATTATATTAAATATCAACTCTTCTTTATCACCAAAAACAAAAATCTAAACTAAATGAAAAGCTAAAGATGCACACAACAAACCTAAAAACAATCAAGATTGTCTCATCAAATCATATATGAATTATTAGTTCTAACTTTCTGTTTTTTAATATCCTATAATCAACAACCCATATATATTCTGTTTTTCTAGAGGCAACCCTTTATATTGAAGCTCTGATATTTTCATAATGCATGCAGCTTTAATAAAGTGTTTTTTTTTTAATCTAAAAGTATCAAACACCTTATTCACAAACACACAATTCCATTTTACTTCTTTTCATTTCACTATGTGGCATGTAAAATCTTTGATTTTGTTTGTAGGCTAAGAGGTTCACAATAAAAAACATACATATTAAAATAAATTGCATAGTTTATGTAAGTAAACAACCAACATTGTTAAAGCAAAAATAAAGAATAAAAACAACTCAAGTTGACAATGGTCAAAGACAACAAACCGCTCTAACAAAAAAGCAAGACAATATAACCTACTTTAACGTGACAAACAACCCAACAACTTCAATAGGCCTTCCTTAAACTACCAACACAAGAAACTAACCCTTCTTTAGCCAACCTAAATGGTGAAGACAAAAACCTAATTGTGTATTAAAACTAAAAGCATGAACAAAAAAGCATTTTAAAAACAATAAACAACATCACCAACTCAAACAAAAAGACATCTTATAAATAACAAATAACAATAACAATGTAAATGAAGCATCTTAAACAGAGCGTCCTAGAAAAATTGCAAAGCCATAACAAAAAAAAATAAATGGACAAAAGCACTAAGCAAAAAAGCATACAGAAACCAAACAAAACAAAGGGAAATAACAACAACAAATCACTAAAGAACAAAACCGGCATCACAACTTAACCCATGAGTAGCCTAAATAAATAGAAGTAAAAAAAAGAAAAAGAATTGAAGCAAAGAAAAAAAGATTTAAATGAAAACCAATTGAGCAATTATAAAAAACATTAAACACTCACACAACCTGCATAATAAGATATATGAATATACAAGCAAAAATAACCCAGAACTCACCAGGCCCAAGAAAAAAAATGTCATGAGAAAATAATTAAAATGACATATAGTATTGGGAATGACACATGTAGAATGAAACCAAGCCAAACCTAAGAAGCATACACCAAAATGAAACTTATTTGGTCACTTATCAAATAAATCAAAATAGAATCTAGAAATAATCAACCACTTGTAACCAATAAAATATTAAATCAAGCCAATATCCAGTAGCTTTTCCAATGCTGAGGAGATCATAAAAGACCTAGCAAGTGGGGAATACATTTAATGCATGATGATTACAAACCTACTATGACTTTCTTGAGAGAAGAAGCGATATCACACAACTTATAAATGGCATGCAAAGCAAAATCACTCAAGAACCCATCATCCCATAACTCTAGCCACCATCCACAACGCCATCCAAAGCCAACATAACACGAAAAAAGACATGTGAGAGGACGCGAGGAACCAAATTGCAACCCATTGCTTGAATCCATAATGGGTTAGTACCTGGGCGCGTAAGAGGTGCAATCAAATAAAATTTCCCCTGAGACCGAACAAAAAATTTCATGAGAAACATTGTTTGAGTCCACAATGAAAGCAAATATAATCCACGATGTTTTCAGGATCTTTTGATCCTTTTTAGGTTTTTTTTTTTGTTAATAGTGAGTTTATGAAACAATTTATCATAGATGTATAATTCTTATGTCAACGCATAAAAACTTAGAGAGATTACCTTTACTGCTGAATAAAAAATCATTTTTAATAGTTATTAGGAAATGCATATTAATGATAGCATCCATGATTATGTCTCATGATTATGAAGAATATGAGAAAAAAATGAATCTCTTTATAAATGCAATTAAAAAGTGATTGTATAACATATAATACATAACTAAGATACTTCTCGTGCATTCTACAAATTAGATTACAATGATTTAAAATATAGAAAACATATTCAGATCATTGAAGCTCTTTGGCATTGTCATTAAACTCAATTTAGTGAGTAAAAAATGAAAACTCCCAACCTAACTTTATGTTTTTTTAAAATCATATCTTATATAGTAATATGAAAAGGCAGACACTTACAAAACCACTGATCAATCCAATATCGAAATATTTTGTAAATTGCAATAATTATTTTTTAAACAAAAATCCATTACTATCTTAAAAGAAAATTTAAAATAAAATATTTAAACAAATTCACAGTGTTTTATAGATGGTTGAGGAAAAAATATTGATAAATATGATAAACTGATATAAAAATAAATTAAAAATCTTACAAAAACATGAATTCTATATTAATTAAATATTCATGAGTATTTTTTTATATCAGACATATATTTATGGGGAAAAAAAAATTTAAATTCTCATAAAAACTTGTAATATTATTTGTGAGAGATCACAAAATTGAATAATAATTTTTTTGTAGTGCATTTAAATTTAAATTCATAAAAAAAGATCAAGCATGCAAACTATCTAGGGAGTTGACATAATTAAATCAGATGATTTGAAATGTTAATCTATCAACTGGGTGACTCGATTAATGTTTTTTTTTTTATTCTTGCTCAAAATAATTTTGTTTTTTTAAATGATTCAAAACAACATCATTTTTTAAAAAAATTAAAAAATACAATTAACCTCCGAACTCAGATGAGTTTTTATTATTGTTATTAAAAATGGATTGATTTTCAAGTTAAAAGTTAAACTAAAAAGATATTTACTTAATTAACCTAAGTTTTAATAAATCAATTAACCTTATCAAACTCAAGCCCTGTCAACACCAAATAATTAAAAATAAAAAACAAAATGAAGAAACGATTGACACGACAAGCTAGTTACGCAAGCCATCTCCTAGGTCACATGGTTTTTAGATAAATACAAACGACAATCGTCCATGGCGATGATGTATTAAACAACGAGACATCCAATAAGACCCGGGGTCGTCTTCTCTTCAAAACCCTAACCAGCACTTCCTCAGATAGAGAAATAGAGAGAGAGCTAGTTGAAGAAGACGGGAAGAATGCCAGGTCCCACAGTAGAAATGGAGCCAATAGAGCCACAATCAGTGAAGAAACTTAGCTTCAAATCTCTAAAACGAACCAGCGATCTTTTCTCTCCTACTCACGCTCAGCTCGCTCCTCCCGATCCTGAAAGGTTGCAATTTTCAAAACCCTAATTTTATGGATTTCTTTTAAAAAAATTAATTGTTGGTTTGTTTCTGCAGTAAAAAAATTCGAATGAACCACAAGGTTAGTTTAAAATCCCCCAGTTTATTTCGATACGGACCTAGTGATTATCTTTGCTTTATTATTATAAACTTGTATCGGTGGCTGTGGATTTAGTGGAACTTGTTGTGTAGATCAATTTGGAGTATAAAGGAATCAAAAGCACAAGTGAAATCGCGCTGCAACAAGTTAATTCAGCCACAACGGAAGCTTCAGGGCCTTCTAATGTCCTAGCTCTTTCGGGTATTGATATGTACTTGATAGTGCATTTGTATGTTTATGCTAATAGCAGCACTTTTTTTAGAATTAAATTGTGTTGTGCATAATTGCTGATTCATTAAGAGAAATAACGAATTTGGTTGGTTTGGATTTTTTTTTACTGACTTGGTTAGGACGTGCCTTGATTGTTTTTCAGGTTCAGGTGATTCTAGTGTTTCGCAAAAAAGTGGAGCTCAAAATGCATTGGTTGTTGGCCCATCTTTGCAACCAAAGGCACGGTGAGCTCTCTCTCTCTCTCTCTCTCTCTCTGCATTTATTTTTGCTGCAAAGGTTAGCATGAAAACAATGGCCCTTTCAATATCTTATTTCTCTCCTGTCCAGCTGGATATATTTTCTGTGATACTTCGACCATTGAATTTCAATGCATTTTTTCACTAGCAAATGTGGTGATGTTTGGAATCATGTTTTGCTTGTCATCCCAGCCTTACTTGCCCTTGCATGTTCCCACTTCATGTCAAGAGGATAACCTGAGATATTGATCATGATCTATGTGGATACTGAATTTAATTATAATATGAATTCAGGAGTCATGGGTTATGTTATGGTCTATAGACTTCCCTTTGTTTCATTGGCATGGAAGTGAATTATCATTTCAACGAGGAATGTTTTGCTGTTGGCAAATAACTTTCAACCTCTTTTCAGGAGTGATGGTGGTGTTTCGGGAAAAAGCACTGCAGTGATCAATGCTTCTGGTTCATCTGAAAGGTTTATTTTCCTCCCTTTTTTGTCTTGTGTGACTAATAAATCAGATAAACTTCGCATATTTATATGTAACGCATGCCCACTGAATTGGATCAAACCAGAATTTATTGGTGTGTGCCCTCACACTCCTTTTTTTTTTTTTCAAATATCTATGGTGGTTGCTTCATTTTTTCTAAAAAAACCAGGACAATTGTTTTCCAATGTATGCAGTGTGATGCTCTTTATTTAACATGTTTGTAGTCCTGATTGGTATTGTCGCATATAACATTACTACTTGGTGTTCTGTTTGCTTCCTGTGTTATAGGAACTTCTCAACCTCTGCTATAATGGAAAGAATCCCAAGCAAATGGCCACGCCCTGTTTGGCGTCCTCCATGGAAGAACTACAGGGTAAAAATTCCAGTCTTGTTAGGGAAGCTTTGTTGGCTGTGTTGGTATTTTGCTCAAATGTCACTTGCAACTAATAAATTATGTGTCTATTTTATTCCTTTTAAACAAAAATGGTTCCTGTAGAACATGACCAGTCTACATAGAAATTTGTTATTATGCAGCCTTTTCACCGCATATCTGCTTCTAATGCATAGTATTTGTCTTTTTCCATGAAAATGTATGTTTTTAAATGTCCCATTTGGACAATTGTTCTATTGATCATCAATAGGTTACAAGGGGTATTACTTTGACTGCATGTAGCTTGTGTTTAAAATGTTGGTTCTGTTTTAGTAGTTGAATGCAAACCCAAAGGTGTTATTCATTGCTCTTTGGCTGATTGTGCAGGTCATTAGTGGTCATTTGGGTTGGGTGAGATCTGTTGCATTTGATCCAAGTAATACATGGTTTTGTACTGGTTCTGCAGATCGAACAATCAAGGTATTAAGTTTTTAATGATATTCTTTCATGTATTGATCTTGATGACATGTACTGGTACTTGGCTTTTTTGAAGCCCGACTGGTTCATTATTAGGATTCACTTTCTCATCATTTTACTCTCTTTTGCATGTTCTGTAATCATGTCATTTCTCATTAAATTATGAGATCTGAGATACAAAGTCATTTATTTGGGTACCAAATTCCAGATCTTACTATTGACCCAGATTATCTACAATCTAATGGTTTTACAAATTTTAAATTTTAGAATAAGCACTTTTCATGTACTTTATTTATGATGTTGCTAAGATTTTTATTTTCTAGGAGTGCCAATTTAGAGTCGTTCAATGAGTGTTTCCCTGCATTATTTAGATTTTAGAGTGTAAACTAGATTGGATTTCTCCCCCCAACTTGTATGAACAACTTCTGATGGCTTTTTTTTTTCCTTCCTGTGTCTTGGTGCACTAGATATGGGATGTAGGAAGTGGAAGGTTAAAGCTCACACTAACTGGACACATCGAGCAAGTACGAGGTTAGTTGATGATAAATGATTGCTGTTTTCTTTTGGTTAATCATGCTGTCAACGGATTAAAATGATAGGACTGTCTCTTTGCAGGTCTTGCCGTTAGCCAAAGACATACCTACATGTTCTCTGCTGGTGATGATAAACAGGTTAAATGCTGGGACCTTGAACAGAATAAGGTGGGAACTTATACCTAATTAATGTATCCAAAGCTATAATGTGAGTGAATCTGCTTGTGAAACTGATGTTTTCTGTGTAGGCAATCCGGTCTTATCATGGCCATCTAAGTGGTGTCTACTGCTTGGCCCTTCATCCTACTATTGACCTTTTGCTTACTGGGGGGCGTGATTCCGTCTGCCGGGTATGGAATTTATCATGTAGTTTTCTTCCTGCAATAGAGAGTGCGCAGTATGTTTGGCTACCCACTTAGTCAAAATTTGTAGCTCTCGCTGTTTTTTTACATAGAAAGGTAACAAGTCAAAATTATTCTCAGGTCTGGGATATTCGTACCAAGGTGCAAGTTTTTGCACTGTCTGGGCATGATAATACAGTGTGCTCAGTTTTTACTCGACCTACGGTATGTGATTTTCCTGTTTTTCTGATTTCATTTTTCTCTTGATTACCCTTGCTCCCTCATGATTTTGAAATGAGATTGTTATTTGTGATAAGTGCAAGTCGACAGGGAAAAAACTAAATACTGCTTTCATGGTTTAAGCTCCCTTTGTGTCTTTAACATCAGTGGTTAAATGTGATTCTTTCTGTTTCCAGGATCCACAAGTGGTTACTGGTTCCCATGACTCAACTATCAAGTTCTGGGATCTTAGATATGGTAAGTTATATTTCTCTCGAGGATTCCCTTCTACCTGTTCATACTACAGATTTTTATAAGTTTAGCATAATGGTGTCTCTGGCTTGCAGGTAAGACTATGTTAACTCTTACACATCACAAGAAATCGGTGCGAGCCATGGCGCTGCATCCGACAGAGTAAGCGCCTACACATGCCACTGATTTTACTTGTTAAATGATGCGGTATATTGTGCTTTCATTTTTATATATGTTCTATGTTTTATTTTTTCTTTGGGTGCTGCAGGCACTGCTTTGCATCTGCATCAGCTGACAACATTAAGAAATTCAATCTTCCAAAAGGAGAATTTTTACACAACATGCTGTAAGTTCCTGAACACAAGTATGTAGTTGCTTAAATTCTGCAGTTCTCACGCCCGTGTATATGCATGGATTTCATCTTTTATGTCAGTCCTGTGTATTGTGATGACTGAGATTCTGTTAGATGACTGTAATTGCTTAAGATTGTCTTAAGCTTGGTGAAATGAATTACGAAATATCATGGGCAAAAGAAAATCTATTGCCCTCATAATATTCATCTTTATTGTTCTTTATTTGGGTGAACAAGATATGGTTTTGAAATGTTTATCCCATATATTTTCATAGCTCCTATGTGTTTTGGCCTCTTTGGTTGTTAACATCCTCTGTGGCAAGGTTGGTAACCTAGGTTGTTAATACCACAGAAATGGGGATGTAGGAGTACCTGCTTGATCCATGGAAAGGGGGTTTCCTTAAACGTTTGAAAGAATCCTTCAATTTTTGAGACTGCATAGAGTTGCTCTGAAAACTAGTTCGAAAACAAGGGCACTGCCTAATTCCGATTGGTTATTAAGAAATCATTTGATTTCTTCATTGCATGCATCCGGCATCTTTATAATGATGTTCTGCCAACAGAACATGTCTAATAACATGATATTTTAATTTTTGGAGCAGTTCTCAGCAGAAAACCATCATTAATGCAATGGCTGTCAATGAAGATGGTGTAATGGCTACAGGAGGTATGCTTTTGTGTACATTTTAATTAGTAATAGGATGGTCTAAGCTCTACTGATTTTTTGTCAGAAATCGTGATGTCTCACTAGATAGAGATCACCAGTCACAGTCCATGTCTAAGGCCTAGCATTTTGTCCCTGGCCAAACAGCCTGACCATTGGGCCATAAAAGCCCTAGGTTTTTTAATCCTTGGTTTTGGACCCATGATATCCTCCGACAGACAACTATGTATTATTCCCAAAATTCGGTTTGCTTCTTTCCTATAGGTTGATGTGAGGACCATCTACTCTCCCTCACATGTTGGAAGTTGGAGATATTCGCAAGTTTTTTACTTGTTTGTCCATTACATTGTTTTAGGTGACAATGGGAGTTTATGGTTCTGGGATTGGAAGAGTGGTCATAATTTCCAGCAAGCCCAGACAATTGTACAGCCTGGTACGTATCCCCTCTACCTTTTCCCGTTAGATTTAGTTGTGTGGAATGGAAAAGAGGTTTATGCTGAAAGCTATTTTTCTCCAGGCTCATTGGATAGTGAAGCTGGTATATATGCTGTCTGCTATGACGTTAGTGGTTCAAGGCTTGTTACATGTGAAGCTGACAAGACAATAAAAATGTGGAAAGAGGATGAAGATGCCACCCCTGAAACTCATCCCCTCAACTACAAGCCACCGAAAGATATCCGGCGGTTCTAATGATTGTGCTTGCTCCTTTTCTATTTTGGTGGCCATGTATCATACTCGTTTGCAACATTTTTGACAAAATGTAGAACATGTATTGAGCTTTTGTAGCGTACAACTATATTTGCGGTTGCATGCTGTATCAGAATGAGCATGAGAACAGAAATAACTCCTCATCGTCGAAGTTGCCTTGAAAAGTTAGAATGCAATTATTAGTTCTAATTCGGCTACTTGAATGCAGCACTCAATGTAGCCCGGTTGTTTTGGATTCAACTTCGACACCGTTCGGCATGCCCGGCTAAATCAGTTGAGCACTACTTTGGGTTCAAAAAAAAAAAAAAAGAGGAAAAGAGGAGAAAAAAAGAAGGCTGTCACCAATTTTCTGTGCTCTGGGACATGGGATCTCTTGTTCCTTGCAGGGATAATTTGTCTTTCACCAGACTAAGAGGTAGGCTTAGTCCTGATTATATGCCTGCTAGTCTCAGGGTATCATCAAGTTTGCGTAACATTGAAAAGAGATTCACTCATCGGCCATTTTCTTCTTGCAGGTTAAGGTTAGATTAGATGATGTTACCGGAATTTGAACCGGGATGGTATCTCCATGAACAAGGATCATGGTCGCACTTGTACTTATTGGCCTGAGCTGGACTGGACTTGACAAGTCCATGAACAAGATTATGGTCATAAATGATAAATGTACAAGTGTGTGCTTAGCAACGTTGTTGGGTTGTGTTTTTGTTCAAATCTGATTTTTTTTTTAATTTTAGATTATTATTTTTTTAGTTGTTTTAAATTATTTTGGTGTGTTATGTTAAAAAATAATAAAAAAATTATTTTAATGAAATTAATTTTTTTTTAAAACAATCATCATAATATCAAATACTCTAAATTGAATAACTATTTGATAATCATGGTACACGATAGAACAAGTAACAATATGTGTGAGAATAACACGTATTTAACAATATTATGAGTGTTCATGGGTATAATTAGGGCTAGGCTCATAAATGTATTTCTACCTCACTTGTGATATTTTATAAATTACAAATCTAATATATTCAATTTTGTTTTACCTAGGTATGTAGGGTTAGATTAGATTTGTTTGTAAATATTATAAATATTCATGAGATAAATTTATATTATTAATTTTATGAGTTTGTATTTAAAAAAAATATATAAATTTGATTATAGGTGTCATGAAATCCAACTAAAAAAACTGACTGGAATATATTTTTTCACAACTCACAAATATATTTTTTCATCAATCGGTTTGGTAAAAAATAAATAAACTGACTGGAATTTTGGGCCTGACCATACCCGACCAGATCCACAAGCCAATCCACTTCCAATAAAACCCTAACCCTAATTACTCTTCCTCTTCCCCTCCATTTCTGCAGCACTCCAAAACCCTAACTATCCCCTCCGGTGAATAACCTCTCTCTCCCATTTATTACTTGTGCTTTGATGAATTATTTACGTCTTCTGTTTATGTGTGGCAGATAATCTATCAACGAAAATGAGCAAGGGAGCAGCAGCAGTAGGCGGGGTCAAGGGAAAGAAGAAAGGAGCAACGTTCACGATCGATTGTGCAAAGCCAGTGGAAGATAAAATCATGGACATTGCCTCACTGGAAAAGTTCCTCCAAGAGCGCATTAAAGTCGGCGGCAAACCCGGAGCTCTCGGTGATTCCGTTACTGTCACCCGTGACAAGTCCAAGATCACCGTCACCTGTGACTCTAGCTTCTCCAAACGGTAATAATGAGAAATAATAAATAATTAATTAATGGTATATATTTTTATTTATTTTGTTTTAAATTTGTTTTTGTTATTATAGTTATTTGAAGTATTTGACAAAGAAGTACTTGAAGAAGCATAATGTGAGAGATTGGCTTAGGGTTATTTCATCGAATAAGGACCGGAATGCTTATGAGCTGAGATACTTTAACATTGCTGAGAACGAAGGCGAGGAGGAAGATTGAGAGTATTTATGAATTCTTCTGTTTTGTTTTTGTTTAGGATTTGTTTTCTTACATTTTGAAATGAGATTATTTGAAATTTTGGTGAACACCCCGCGTTGTTTTGCCTCGTGTGAATTTATGTTTGGTTACTACAGGCTTTGCTTTATTTGAGATCATATTCTAATTACTATTGAATTTAAGAATGTTTTTCCTTGATATTGTTTGTCTTGTATATTACATATCTCTTTGTGCTGCTAGCAGTTGAGCCTGGATAATGCTTGTGTATGGTGCATACAGTGCACTTTTGTATTAAGGTTTATCAACAATGTATTACCAAGTTTTTGAACCTGCGAGATCGTTAGAGCTGAGGTTTTTAAGATTTACATGGTTACGATGGATTGGTGATATTGTAGCTTATTTTGAGATTAACATTTCATTAACTGGTTTTTGATCCCTTGATCTTGACCTCAAAACCAAGAATTTCAAGACAAAAGTGGTTGCAGATTTGATTTTGATATTCTAGATTATATTTGGCATCGATGAATTTTTGTAAGACCTATGTGAATGCTGGGTGTTTTATTATTCTTCATCTTCTTGTCTAGTATCAGAGTTTACATTCAAAGATGTCCTGCTGAAATTTTGCAGGTACTGATTTATATGGTTGGTAAATACAAATCTCAGTTGGTTTTCATGATATCTGGTACTTCTACTGGATATCTATGGATTTCATCATCCCAAATATTTGCTATATCAGCTCCTTCATTGTAAATGCATTTCCATACGAACACCCCTTTTCATCTTTCCTTTTGCTTCTATATAACCTAGCTTGTACGAAATAGAAGAAGATGAAGTATTTCCAAATCTGTGAAGAGTCATCATAGAGGGCTTGGCATCTTCTTTCAACAATGCTAGGTTTCTTTTGATTGTTTAAATGACAGCTTTTCCTCCTGTATGCATGCTTATATGCTCAAAGGCTCTCTTAAAATCTGGAGTATATAAGCTTGTCCTGGTAGCAATTCTCATATTCTGCAAAATCAATGAAACCACATACTTTAGTTGTTCTGAAAATGGCAAGACCATAGGTCCCTATTGTGCCAATGTTTAGCTTCAATACATTTGCAGCCACATTCAGTGAAGACAATTGGTTAGCAACATGCATGGGTTCTTACAATAAGCACCAGCAAGTTTTGGTGTACCCTCAACAAGTCTCTGGCGAGTCCAACTGATGTGATTCCCGCACTGCATCCCATACCCAACAGGTTAAAACTCATGATATTGCTCCTCATTCTAAATTTATTTATTATCATAGCTATAAGAGACGGGTAGGAGAAAATACGCTACTATTAGATATTAGCATATCAATATCGTTTGGGTTGATTTTGCTTTTTTTCATCAGATCTGTAATTACAGAAAATATTGTTGAGGTCGCCTCATCTATGGAAAAGGAGAGTTTGTATTGTTCTTATAGGTACACGAGCAAGGGAATGATGAATGCTGTTTTCCTCGCTGAACCCAGGTTCTTCTAGGATCTTGACTTGGCAAGCAACACTATCAGGATCAAAGTGCTTGTTAATATATACGTAGTGAAGTCTAGTAAATAAATGGAAACTCTTCTGTGAGAAAGATATGGGAATATCAAGGTTGCCGCTATTAGCAATCATAAAGTGGTAGGATGCGAGGAGCTCTGTGAGTTCAAGAATGTTTTATATGATCATGGTCATCTATGAGGAGCAGCCATTTCTGATTTTGCTCGTGTCGAGTCTTGTTTTTGCGAGGCCTGAGAATTCCAAGTAATAGCGGGTTTGAATAGGAAAGGTGGTGGTGTTTAGCTTGTGTTTGCTAGGGCAGGAAACAATACAATAAATTAAGAAAGCGCTTCTCAATGCTTGTTTCAAAGACGGAATTTTGACGCATGGATCAACCACCTCTTTCTCACACGCAGGGGCCTTAAGTCCCTGCTTTGTCAATTATTCATTTATTACTTACACTTTGAGCTTGCCCTTTGCAGGTGGGCATCATCGAAGGATTAGATTTGAATTATGCAAGAACATGTGCTTCATGAACTCTCACAATTCCCACACCATTTAGACGATCTCTTGCATTGGCCTGTGTAATTCAACACCTTTGATTCAGACCTGAATTTCAGCTGGAAATCCTGACGCTATTTTATGATGTGGAAAACAAAATTAGGGTTTTTATACCTTTACAGATTTGTTTTGAAGTGAAAATGAAACATAGTTATTCAGACTACTGAAATTATGAAACCCAGCAAGGCCTCAATGGCATTGAGCCAGACATAGGAGAGATTTAAATGCAAGGATCCCTGTACTCTTGATTATGTTTAAAACACTCCCCTTTTTGCCTCACTTTTCTAGTTTCGATTGTATTTCTAATTCAAATCGTAATTTATATAAATGAAAAGGACTCTTTGCTCTATCATTTCTTTTCTTATCAATTTTTATTGTATAATTCAAATTTTGTTAGATTGGACATGTGTTGTGATGTTGTAGACTTAACGGTTATATTTAATATCGTTAACATATGAAGATAAAAATAAAAAACCTATAAAGATTAAAATTAGTGTATAAACAGGTAGTATATTTTAAACGCAAAACCAGGAATACACAACTCAATTGAATAATTAAGAGTTGGAATACCTGAATTTGAGCCCCTTGTCCTAAAACATAAAAAAAAATAACAAGTGTAATTAGGGAAAGCAATAAATAACTAGGGTCGATGAGAATTTAATCTAAACTTGAGGAATATCAACTCGATCTAAATGGATGAATATTTGTGAGATTCGATGAATAATGCATAGGGTATGAATGTTGTCAAACTCAACCTGACAATCCACTCGAACCTAACCTATAATATATTTTTATATTATATAAATATTTCTAGAATATATAGATTTTTTTTAATGTAATATAATATATACATACCTTAATATTTATATAACACATAAATATCAACTATTTTATTTTTTATTGATTAATAAATAATAGTAGATAATATAAAACTATTTGATACCCGAAACCCAATGGAAAATGGGTAGGATATGGATATCAAGAAATCCAACTTGCGGGTACCTAAATTCAAAACTAAAATAACTACCCGAACCTGAATGGGTATAAGTTTTTGATACTCGAACTTGAATGCTATATTTTACAGCTATTTAGTATATATTTAGCTTGTTGTACATGTAATTTTCTCAAACTTTAATGTTATTTATTTATTTCAGGTCAGGTTTGGGTAGACCAGTATACATACTCTACTCGGACCTGACTTTTTGCATTTAAAATGTACTCAAAACTCGATTGAGTCTAAATTTTTTCTATTTGAGTTGATTCGAGTTAGTATTCATAGGTAAAACTGTCATCGTAAATATAACCCAAATACCATATTCTTTGGCAATGATATACTTTGCTATTAGTTCTAACATGACAACTAACTAAACTATCACACCTAACAAAAAAAGATATAAAATCCTGTTAAAGAATTATTTTAACCCAATAATTTAAGTTGTTATATAAAGTCTTAAGATATAATTTATATTATTATCTAACACATCCTTTTAAATGAAAGTATTTTGGGTTTGAAACTTGCACAAATTTATATTATCTTGTGTTTAATTTTTATCAAATAAATAGAGATGGTAAGATTTAAACTCGCAATTATTTAATTATCAATGCTATGATACTATATTAAAGAATTATGTCAACCCAATAACTTAAGCTATTATATAAAATTTCAAGATATAATTTATATTATTCTTTGATGATATCCATATTATTTATGTGTTATGTGCATATTGTATTCAGAATGCCCTCACGGAGACGGAAAGAGTTTAAGAAAAAAGGCTAGAAGCTAGATGCTAGAGCATGGAGCTATGGACCAATCTACGAACTTTTCAGAGCAAGTGGAGACGAGCAATTCTATCGGAGAACCCCCAAGTTTCAGCTACGCAGAGCAAGTTGTTGTTTGGAGCCCCTTCTACTTTATAAATTCTAAAGAGGCAAGAAAAAGAAGACTTTCATCTTTTTTCGAGAGACAGAAGGCATGCTAATGAAACTAGGGGTGGGGGAGTTTTGTAGGTGAAGACCACAGATGAAGCACACACGGGGAAGGAGGAATTATAGCTTCGTGACAAACCTAAGATTTTTGAATTGTTCTGTTTCTTTTCATGGTCATGCAGCAGATTATCCTACGTAAACTCACCATTACCACAAACAAGGAAGAGATAAGAGAGCTGTTAGTCAGCAAAATCTGCTGCAACTTGGTCTCCCTTGTTCTATAAATGGCTGCTGATGTCGAGACTCAAAAATCACTTCAATTTCAAGATCAAGATTGAGTTTATACACTAATTCTTGCATTAATATCACTACTGCCATTGAGACCATGGCCTTCAAGACATTTCTCTTTGTTTCTCTCGTGAGTGCTGCAATATTGGCAGCCCCGGTTGCTGAAGCTCAGCCTGGGCTTATAGGCAGCCTTCTGGGTTTGATCCGCATCCAAGGGACTCTATTTTGCACCGCCGATGGCAATATGGGTGCTAATGGCACAGCAACCCCTGTTTTCCCTAGTATGCTTGCCCTGATTTCTCTTCCTTTTCTTTTCTTTTCTTTTTCTTTTTATTTTTCTTTTGATCGATAGTAAAGTATCCTCGGACCAGATTGATTGTTATGATTACATAGTTACCATTCATCACATACGACGTCGTGGAATGCAATTTCGTACTTGCTAGAAATTTCCTCCATTATCATAAAAGTAATTACAGTCTATTTTTGGGATTTCCTCCATTATCATAAAAGTAATTACAGTCTATTTTTGGGATGGCACAACATCCCACGTCAAATAGAGCAAAGGGTTTTTTTTTTTTTTTTTAATGGAAAGCATAGAAAGCACTGTTAAAAGCCAAGTTTCTTACTTAGGTGAACAATATTTTTTATTTGAAAATAGTTATTTTTGTTTTTAAAATCAATATATTAAAATTATCAAGAAATATTAAAAAAATTATAAATTTAATAATTTTTAAAACAAATAAATTTTTGAAAAGCACCCTAACACATGTATAAATACAATATAAAACATATATTTTATTTTGCCCATATTCTATCTCAAACTTAGATTACGAGTTAGGTGCATTAATCCATGTAGCATATTAGATTCTGTCAATATTGTTTTTTGTCCAAGACATGTCAATTTAGATAGATTAAAAAAAAAAACTAAAAAAAATATTGTTTTAAGAAAATTAATTGAATGTTATCCAGATTTTACTTAAATCATCATCATCTGGATCATGGATTTATCCGTAGACTTTAAAATTCAAGAAATCTTTGGTGTCAAAACCTTGAAATCTGAGACCCCTTAATAACGTGTGTGTGTCAGATCAATATATAAGATCTGAAGATTTCAAGAGTTGATCTAGCTTTCGGGGTTGTCAGCCTTAATAGCAATATTGTTATATAGAAAAAAAGAAAAAAAAATCTTAATGTCTATTTTCACAAATCATAAAGTCTCACAAATTGAATGACTAATCTAATAATAATTTGACTTTGTTCTTCTTCTTGTCTTGCTTATAAAGTTGTAATTACAGTAACAGGTTTTTTCCTGCAGATGCTCTCGTGCAGCTGCAATGTCGAGGAAATGTGGTTTCTACATCAACCACTAATGGATCTGGGATGTTTTCTATTTTGTTGGATCCTCTAAATTATATTCTTTCCTCGGTATTAAGCGAATGCAACCTGAAGGTCGATACACCGCTGATCAGCTGCAACTCTAGTCTCCCTGCTGTGGGTGGCCTCCTATCACCCTTAAGGTTCATCGGGAACACTGCTCTAGGAGCTCTCCTGAGTGTTGCAAACATCATCCCTGCCGGATTCCGATTCGTGATTTCAGTTTAAGGAGACCACCGTATCTGAAGGTGGCATTATTATTATTATTAGTATGGCCATTGCTATGTACTACTTTATATGAATAAGGCCGTTGCATTATTCGTGTGTACTGTTTATTGTTTTTTCTTGCTTCCCAAGAAATAAAGGTCATGATTGGCCGTGCATCATCTATATGTAATATTTTAGCGAGTCTAAATTATGAGGGCCTTACTAAAAAAATGTAGCAAGCAATTAGATGCAAATAAAACTAAAATTTATTGCTAAAATAATTTAGCAACAAAATTAACAACACGGGAAATATTATATGCGGATTTATTTTTGTTGATTTTTCAATAATGGATTAGTCCGTTGCTGATTTTTTAGCAATGAATAATCTGTTGCTTACAAATTAGCAATGAATTTTTCGTTGCTAATAAATCAGAAGAATCTGTTGCTGGTTTTTTGAATCAACCATGGATTTCCCATTGAATTATTTACAGCCAGCAACGGAAAATCCGTTGTTGATTATATGATTTTTATTAAATTAATTTATAATTTTTATCCAAATGACTTTTAATTTTTTTGTTAATTATTTATGGATATTTTAAAAGTTGTAGAATATATATAAAAAACATAAATTAATATTTAAAATTACTTTATCACCAATAATAAATGGAATAAAAATAAAATTCATAATATAAGTAAAAATTTAGTTAAACTTGCACTAATGCAAATAAGTCAAAATACAATAAAAGATACAATTATGGTGCTTGTTGTGGAGAAGAACCATGATACTGTGGATCGACATAAGATGAATTATGATATAATGGTTGTGGTGCAGGTCAATATAATGGTGGAGATGTGAGATCCATAGGTGTCATTATCTAGGGAGCCATATGTGGCGTTATTGATGGGGCCATAGGTGCTGGCATACCTTGGTCAATGTTTGATGTCCCACCATGATATCCAATATTGTTCATAAGATATTCTTTCATATAATCCATTTTTCGTTTCATTTCAAAAATAAAATTATCTCATTTCTTTATCTCGCTTCTTTTTTCTTTATCTCCTTTTGCAATGCTCGATAAGATGAATTAGAATATGGTGACTTCACCGAGAAGGAATGTGATAAAGAACTTGTATAGATTTTGGCATACGAGGTGTACCATATACCTTACCCTTTGTAACTCCTCCTGAAACCACACACCAAGCTACTCCATCAAATGAAGGATGATTTTCCTGAATAGTTCCATACTTTGAAATCATCTCCTTCTTATCATTTTCCTAAAAAATAAAATACATGCAATAATAAATTCATTTGAATATTACATAATATTTAAGTTATATAAATAACTAAATAAAAAAACATACAATCACTTTCTTAGACTTGCTGTCTATAAAGATGCTAGACTGCTTAGTACTATGATGCAAAGCTGAAAAGACATCATCTCATGAAGGTTTTTTTCTATCAACTTGCTCCTGCTAGGAATTATGAAAGAACATGTCCTTCATGATCTCTCACAAGTCTCTCACCATTTTGACGATCTCTTGTATTGGAATGTGTAATTCAACACCTTCGATTTAGACCTGGTTTTCAGGTAGAAATCATGACGCTATTTTATGATGTGGAAAACAAAATTAGGTTTTTTTAAAACCTTTGTGAACTCTCACAAGTCTCTCACCATTTTGACGATCTCTTGTATTGGACTGTGTAATTCAACACCTTCAATTTAGACCTGGATTTTAGCTAGAAATCTTGACATTATTTTATGATGTGAAAAAAAAAAATATGTTTATATACATATGGGTCCCTGCATTCTTGATTATGTTTAAAAACATCCCCATCCCTTTTTACCTCTTTTTTTTTTTAGTTTTGATCAAAGTTGTCAATTCTGAACCTATTGGCCTGAACCAACACCACACCTTGGACACCACCAAGTGCATGGAGAGAAATATGGACTCATTAAAAAGCCACAGTGATGACTCTTCAGCAATTGAAGTTTCAGCCGAAACCTCCACGGCTTCAATCCCTCCTAGTGACAGTCATGATGATTCTCCTTCTCCTTCACCGAAAACAGTCAGGAAGAAGAAAGGAGGCAGGAAGCGAAAAGAGACCAGGGGTCTCTAATGTTGTGGATGTAAGCACCCTCACCACTTTAAATATATGTTTAAAATAGGTAGCTGGAATGTTAGGGGGCTCAACAGCTTCCACAAACAAATATCGGTCCAGGATTGGATGAAAAAACAAAACTTGGATATTTTTGGTTTATTAGAAACCAGAATAACAGCCGCTCATCTAGATACAATTGCCTCCACCATAGCTATTCCTCCCTGGAAATACACATCTAATATTAATTCCACCTCTAGCTGCCGTATCTTAGTCGGCTGGAACTCACAAAAACTCTCCCTCGCCTACATCACATCCTCTGCCCAATGGCTAACATGTGACATCAATCCTTTAACCCCTTCTACTTCTAAATTCCGAATCACCTTTGTTTATGGTCATAATGCTCCAGCTGAGCGTCATACACTGTGGAATTATCTTTGCCATGAAAGATCCAACAATTCTTGCTCCCCATGGATAGTTCTTGGTGATTTTAATGCCATCATGCAAGATGGAGATCGTTCAGGAGGGGACTACAACTGGTATCGGCATTTGGATGATTTTCCAAACTGTATCAGTCATGCAGAGCTTCTTCAAGTCCCATATACAGGAATGCATTACACTTGGCACAATGGCCAACAAGGCGAACAAACAATCCAGAAAAAACTGGATTGGATTTTTGGTAATTCTAACTTGTTTTCTAGTTTCCCTGCAGCTCAAACTATCTTCATGCCTAGGCAAATCTCTGATCATAGTGCCATGCTACTGTCCCTCCATCCTCAAGCCCAACAGAGACACTCAACATTTAAATTTTTAAATGCCTGGGCTGACAGAGAAGATTTCAATACAGTTGTTAGCAATGCATGGCATAATTCAGTCACTGGTAATCCTATGTACCAGTTCACACAAAAACTTCGTCTTCTGAAACATGATCTCAAGAAGCTCCATCATCAG
This sequence comes from Populus tomentosa, assembly GCA_018804465.1. Lineage (NCBI taxonomy): Eukaryota > Viridiplantae > Streptophyta > Magnoliopsida > Malpighiales > Salicaceae > Populus > Populus tomentosa. The sequence continues at coordinate 1,465,967 of CM031987.1, read as the reverse complement.
CAAACAAGCCACATCTCTAGTCGGGTTGCTCAAGCAAAAGCTGCATGGTTTGCTGCATAAATTTCCTTGGACTGTAATCCATCTTCAAATGCTGCAAAAGACATTGAACGAGACTATGCAAAACGTTACATGCAATTATGCAAAGATGAAGAGTCTATTCTTAAGCAGCGGTCAAGAATCCACTGGTTACAGCTGGGGGACAAAAACACAAAGTTTTTTCATAATTCATTACTACACCGGCAAGTAAGGAATCGGATTCACAGCTTGCAAGATGATATGGGTAACCTCATCACTGATCCACAGGAGATGGGGAAACTTGCATCCACTTATTATGAGAAGCTTTTAAATGCTCCTCACATACCAACCTTTCGAGATTCACAGCATGTGTTTACTAGGAAAATATCTACAGCGTCCAATACATCCTTGCAACTACCAATTACTGATGATGAAATCAAGTTTGCATTGTTCTCAATCCCAGACAACAAAGCCCCAGGTCCTGATGGTTACAATGCCTTCTTCTTCAAACATTGCTGGAGCATTATAGGTGGTGAATTCATTGACGCGGTAAGGTATTTTTTTAATACCAATTCACTACCCAGATGTGTCAATGCAACGAGAATTGCTCTAGTGCCTAAAGTTCAGAATCCATCTTGCATGCATGACTTTCGTCCGATCTCTTGTTGCAATGTTATGTATAAATGCATTTCCAAGATTATTGTGAGCAGGTTAAAGACAGCCTTGGTTGATGTTATTGGACCATCTCAGTCAGCTTTCTTACCAGGGCGACATATTTCTGATGCCATACTCCTCACACAAGAGCTCATGCATAATTCTCATCACCAAAAGGGTCCTCCACGGTGTGCTCTCAAGGTTGATCTAACAAAAGCTTTTGACACAGTGAGATGGGAATTTATACTCGCGGGTTTCAAGGCTATTGGCATCCCTAGTCACATGATCCATTGGATAGAAATATGCATCTCCACGGTGCGCTTCACTGTCAATCTTAATGGCGCTCTTCATGGCTTTTTCTCAGCAACAAGAGGAATTCGACAAGGGGATCCACTATCCCCTTATTTGTTTGTCCTGGCAATGGAAGGATTAGGGGGCATTATCCATAAAGAAACCCAACCAACCAAGTTCAAGTTCCACTGGCGCTGTGCTCCAAATCAAATTACTCACCTTTGTTTTGCAGACGACCTTATGCTTTACTGCCATGCAGACACTGAGTCGGTTGGATTCTTAAAAACTTGCATGGACACTTTCTCGGAGCTCTCAGGTCTCACTATTAACCAAGCTAAGAGCTCATTATATCTCTCGGGTGTAAATGAGGACATAAAAAGCAGTATTTGCAGCCGGTTGGGAATCAAATTGGGATCTCTACCAGTAAGATATCTTGGAGTCCCCCTCATCTCCACAAGGCTTAGACATGCAGACTGTACTCCCCTGCTTGAACGTATCATTTCCAGAATCAAACTATGGACTTCCTCTCCTCTCTCATATGCTGGCCGCCTACAACTTATTAAGTCAGTTATTTTTTCCATTCAAGTGTATTGGTCTTCTATGTTCATCTTCCCACAAGCTACCATTCGGAAAATAGAAAGTATCTTATCTGTGTTTTTGTGGAAGGGAACCTCAATGTCTCATGCTGGAGCAAAGGTTGTTTGGCATTACCTCTGCTACCCGTTAAAAGAAGGAGGCCTTGGCATCAAAAGTCTCTCTACTTGGAATAAAGCGGCTACAATGAAACATATTTGGCACCTTTTGGTTGACAAGAATTCAATATGGTCAGCATGGGTCACCACTATTCTTCTGCGCAATAGACCATTCTGGTCCATTCCAATCCCGTCATCCCCATCCTGGTCCTGGCGCAAAATTCTTCAGATAAGGGAAGAATGCAGAGGCTGGTTCACTTCTAATATTGGCAATGGTTTCTCTACTTCACTTTGGTATGATTATTGGCTCCCTGGTGGAAAACGATTGCTTGATCTTTTTCCTTTGCAAAGGCTAACTTCCACAGGATTATCTTGGAATGCAAAGGCAAAGGACATAATACATGAACACTGCTGGAATTTTCCAGTTAATCTGCAGGAGCTTCAGCCTATATGGAATTCCATCACTTTTAAACCAAACCCAACACGAGAGGATCGATGGGTGTGGAATGGACATATCTCAGGCGCCTTCTCCATTCACTCTGCCTGGAACTTGCTACGGGATAAAAAACCAATCGATCCCCTGCATCATCTATTGTGGTTCAGAGGCCATATTCCACGACATTCCTTCATTTTATGGTTAGCTAGCCTTGGAAGATTACGAACCATGGACAGACTTCATGGAACAATCATGAGTCCCACATGTGTCCTCTGTGATCAACATGAAGAAACTCATGATCATCTTTTTTTTGAATGCACTTATACTAGATCAGTTTGGGAAGCGGTGTGCAACAGAGTTAATGTGCATTGGCCATGTATACCGAGGGTCCACCTTCTTCAATGGGGTGCGTCACATTACATGGAGAAGAATAACATGGATCACATTATAGCTCGTCTCATCTTGGCAGCCGCTGTTTATTTCCTCTGGCATGAAAGGAATAACAGAGTTTTCAAAAGCTTTGCTCAAACACACCAAATGACAGCTGAGGCTATTTTCCAACAGCTAAGAACACACATTGCAAACATGGGTACTGCAGATACCATACCAATGCAAACACTCATCTCATGGCAGCTTCATGAAGACTAGAGGGTGGAATTTTGGAATGGCAAAGGAGTTACAGATTGTTTTGTTATTGGAAAACACATGCAGGAAGGAACTGTTCCCGTGGAAGATTTTGCATGTGGTTACCGAAAACATAAATTGTTTTGATTCTCTCATTTTGTGTTGCCTTTGGAAAACTTATATTGATTTTAGCTATGTTGTTCTAGCTATGTTTTAATCATTTTTTTCTTGGGGTATACCCCTCGTATTTATGTAGTGAATATTTTATTTTATATATACATCTTAATTTTTCCAAAAAAAAAAAGTTGTCAATTCTGTTTCATGTTGTCCGGAATAGCTCAAAAATTTTATACCTATTCAAAAAACAAAACAAAATGAAACAAGTTTCATCTCATTTCAAATCTCGGTCCATTGCGGAGTTTTTTTTGCTAAATTTCGGCTGAAATGTTCCGGTTTCATTCCACATATTCCGTTCCGGTTTTGAAAAGCCACTGAATCAAATTGAACCTGGTTCAATTTAATTAATTAAACTACCCAAGTATAAAAAGCTTTTTTTAATTACTATTTTCAATAACAATGATATTAATAATAATATTGAAAATTATTATTACTATTTTCAATAAAAATAATTTAAAATTTTTAAAATTAGATTTATCACTAATATATATGGTTTATATTCATGTTTTTTTTTTTTTCATGTTTAAAATTTGTAGGAATTTGAGTAAAACAAGGGATACTTTATGTCCCATTAACCTTGATAACGTTGACCTAATTTTATTTTGAAAATATTTGTGTTAAAACATTTTACTTTCATAATATTTTGATATTTTGTTTAAGTTGAATTACTTTAAGTTAAAGATCTATTTAATCTTGATTATTTAGAAATATTTTAAAATTTGAAATTATATTTGTTTAACATTGTGTTTGTATTGCATAATTTATAATTAATTTATCTTGAATTTGAATTATATATATAAACAGTATAACCCCGAAACGGCACGCTGAAACATTCCAAAACTGAAACATTTAATTCCAATTAAAAAAACTAAACACGTATCGAAACGGAATTGAAAACCTTGGTTTTGATTGTATTTCCAATTCAAATCATAATTTATATGTATGAAAAGGACTTTTTTTGCTATCATTTTTTTTCTTATGCGTTCCATTATTATTTATTTTCAATTTTTATACTTTTGATTGTACAATTCAAATTTTGTTAGTGTTATGATGTTGTAGACTTAACGGTAATATTTAACATCGTTAACATGTAATGAAGATAAAAATCAAACCTGCAAATATTAAAATTAGTGCAAAAATAGATAGAACATTTTAAACACAAAACCATGAATACGTAACTTAATTGAATAATTAAGAGTTGGAATACTTGAATTTGAATCCCCTGTCCTAAAACATCAAAAAAATATCAAGTGGAATTAGGGATAGCAATAGGTAACGAGTAGGGTTTTATATTAGGGATGAAAATTTAATTTGAACTCGATAGATACCAACCTGATTTGAATGAATGAATGTTTTTTGGACTCGATGGATAATGGATAGGGTATGGATGTTGTGAAACACGACCTGAAACCCATCCAAACCTAACGTGGAATATATTTTTATATTATATAAATATATTTTTAAAATATTTAGATTTCTTAATACAATATGATACATATATATCTTGGTATTGACATAATACACACTTACATATAAACTATTTTAATTTTTATTAATTAATAAACAATAGTAGATAATAGTTGACTATTTGATACCTGAGACCCGATGGATAATGAGTAGAGTATGGATATGAAGAAATCCAACCCCCGAGTACGCATTGTGATCCCTTTTTTATATTATCTTTACCCGAATCCAAATCTAAAATAACTACTCAAGCCTAAACAAGTATGAGTTTTTGATACCCGAACGCGAAAGCTATATTTTACAGCTATTTAGTACATAATTAGCTTGCTATACATGTAATTTTCTCAAACTTTAATGTTATCTATTTATTAGAGGTTAGGTTCGGGCAAACCAATATCCATGCTCTACTCGGACCTGACTTTTTGCATTTGAATTTTACTCGAAACTCGATTGAGTCTAAAAATTTTCTATTTGAGTTGATTCGAGTTAGTATCCGTAGATAAAACTATCATCGTAAGTATAACCCAAATACCATATTCTTTGGAATGATATGCTTTGCTATTAGTTCTAACATGAAAACTAACAAAACTATCACACCCAACAAAAAAAGCTATGAAATCCTATTAAATAATTATCTCAACCCAATAATTTAAGTTGTTATGTAAGGTTCCAAGATATAATTTATATTATTCCCTAACACACCCTCTCAAGTGAAAAGGTTTTGGATTTGAATACGTAACAGCTTAATTATCAAGGCTATGATACCATGTCAAAGAACCATCTCAATCCAATAACTTAAATTATTATATAAGATTTAAAGATATAATTTATATTACTATATGATCAATCCGATATTATTTACATGTAAGGGCATATTGTATTCTGAATGCCCTTACTAAGACAGAAAGAGTTGGAAGAAAAAAGGCTAGAAGCTAGATGCTAGAGCTTGGAGCTAAGGACCAATCTACGAACTTTTCAGAGCAAGTGGAGACGAACAATTCTATCGGAGAACCCCCAAGTTTCAGCTACGCAGAGCAAGTTATAATTTCTGAAGAGGCAAGAAAAAGAAGACTTTCATCTTTTTTCGAGAGACAGAAGGCATGCTAATGAAACTAGGGGTGGGGGAGTTTTGTAGGTGAAGACCACAGATGAAGCACACACGGGGAAGGAGGAATTATAGCTTCGTGACAAACCTAAGATTTTTGAATTGTTCTGTTTCTTTTCATGGTCATGCAGCAGATTATCCTACGTAAACTCACCATTACCACAAACAAGGAAGAGATAAGAGAGCTGTTAGTCAGCAAAATCTGCTGCAACTTGGTCTCCCTTGTTCTATAAATGGCTGCTGATGTCGAGACTCAAAAATCACTTCAATTTCAAGATCAAGATTGAGTTTATACACTAATTCTTGCATTAATATCACTACTGCCATTGAGACCATGGCCTTCAAGACATTTCTCTTTGTTTCTCTCGTGAGTGCTGCAATATTGGCAGCCCCGGTTGCTGAAGCTCAGCCTGGGCTTCTAGGCGGCCTTCAGGGTTTGATCCGCATCCAAGGGACTCTATTTTGCACCGCCGATGGCAATATGGGTGCTAATGGCACAGCAACGCCTGTTTTCCCTAGTATGCTTGCCCTGATTTCTCTTCCTTCTCTTTTCTTTTCTTTTTTTTTCTTTTTCTTTTTCTTTTTCTTTTGATCGATAGTAAAGTATCCTCGGACCAGATTGATTGTTATGATTACGTAGTTACCATTCATCACATACGACGTCGTGGAATGCAATTTCTTACTTGCTAGAAATTGCCTCCATTATCATAAAAGTAATTACAGTCTATTTTTGGGATGGCACAACATCCCACGTCAAATAGAGCAAAGGGTTTTTTTTTTTTTAATGGAAAGCATTGAAAGCACTGTTAAAAGCCAAGTTTCTTACTTAGGTGAACAATATTTTTTATTTGAAAATAGTTATTTTTATTTTTATTTTTAAAATTAATATATTAAAATAATTGAGAAATATTAAAAAACTATGAATTTAATATTTTTTAAAAACAAATAAATTTTTGAAAAGCACCCTAACACATATAAATATAATATAAAACATACATTTTATTTTGCCCATATTCTATCTCAAACTTAGGTTACGAGTTAGGTGCATTAACCCATAGAGCATATTAGATTATGTCAATATTGTTTTTTGTCCAAAACATGGCGATTTAGATAGATTACCAAAAAAACTCAAAAAAAATATTGTTTTAAGAAAATTAATTGAATCTTATTTAGATTTTACTTAAATCATCTGGATCATGGATTGTCCCGTAAACTTTGCAATTCAAGAGATCTTTGGTGTCAAAACCTTGAAATCTAAGACCCCTTAATGTGTAAGATTAATATATAAGATCTGAAGATTTCAAGAGTTAATCTAGCTTTCGGGGTTGTCAGCCTTAATAGCAATATTGTTATATAGAAAAAAAAGAAAAAAAAATCTTAATATCTATTTTCACAAATCATAAAGTCTCACAAATTGAATGACTAATCTAATAATAATTTGACTTTGTTCTTCTTCTTGTCTTGCTTATAAAGTTGTAATTACAATAACGGGTTTTTTCCTGCAGATGCTCTCGTGCAGCTGCAATGTGGAGGAAATGTGGTTTCTACATCAACCACTAATGGATCTGGGATGTTTTCTATTTTGTTAGATCCTCTAAATTATATTCTTTCCTCTGTATTGAGCGACTGCAACCTGAAGGTCGATACACCTCTGATCAGCTGCAACTCTAGTCTCCCTGCTGTGGGTGGCCTCCTATCACCCTTACGGTTCATCGGGAACACTACTTTAGGAGCCCTCCTGAGTGTTGCAAACATCATCCCTGCCGGATTCCGATTCGTGCCTTCACATTAAGGAGATCACCGTAGCTGAAGGCTGCATTATTATTATTAGTATGGCCATTGCTATGTACTACTTTATATGAATAAGGCTGTTGTATTATCGTGTGTACTGTTTATTGTTTTTTCTTGCTTCCCAAGAAATAAAGGTCATGATTGGCCATGCATCATCTATTTGTAATATTTTAGCGAGTCTAAATTACAAGGGGCCTTACTAAAAAAATGTAGCAAGCAATTCGATGCAAATAAAACTAAAATTTATTGCTAAAAACATTTAGCAACAAAATTAGCAACACAAGAAGTATTATATGTAGATTTGTTTTTGTTGAATTTTCAACAATGAATTTGTTCATTACTGATTTATCAACAATGAATATTCTGTTGCTTACAAATCAGCAATGGATTTTTCGTTGCTAATAAATCAGAAGAATCTGTTGCTGGTTTTTTGAATCAACCATGGATTTCCCATTGAATTATTTACAGCCAGCAACGGAAAATCCGTTGTTGATTATATGATTTTTATTAAATTAATTTATAATTTTTATCCAAATGACTTTTAATTTTTTTATTAATTATTTATGGATATTTGGAAAGTTGTAGAATATATATAAAAAACATAAATTAATATTTAAAATTACTTTATCACCAATAATAAATGGAATAAAAATAAAATTCATAATATAAGTGAAAATTTAGTTAAACTTGCACTAATGCAAATAAGTCAAAATACAATAAAAGATACAATTATGGTGCTTGTTGTGCAGACGAACCATGATATTGTGGATCAATATAAGATGAATTATGATATGATGGTTGAGGTGTAGGTCAATACAATGATGGAGATGTGGGATCTATAGGTGTCATTATCTAGGGATCCATATACGGCGTTATTGATGGGGCCATAGGTGCTGGCATGCCTTGGCCAATGTTTGATGTCCCACCATGATATCCAAGATTGTTCATACGATATTCTTTCATAGAATCCATCTGTCGTTTCATTTCAAAAATAAAATCATCTCTTTTCTTTATCCCGCTTCTTTTTTCTTTATCTCCTTTTGCAATACTTGATAAGATGAATTAGGATATGATGACTTCACCGAGAAGGAATGTGATGAAGAACTTGTATAGATTTTGGCATATGAGGTATACCATGTACCCTACCCTTTGTAACTCCTCCTGAAGCCACATACCAAGCTGCTCCATCAAATGAAGGATGATTTTCCTGAATAGTTCCATACTTTGAAATCATCTCCTTCTTATCATTTTCCTAAAAATAAAATACATGCAATAATAAATTCATTTGAATGTTAGATAATATTTAAGTTATATAAATAACTAAATAAAAATACATACAATCACTTTCTTAGACTTGCTATCTATAAAGATGCTAGATTGCTTAGTACTATGATGCAAAACTGAAAAGACATCATCTCATGAAGGTTTTTTTTCTATCAACTTGCTTCTGCTAGGAATTATGAAAGAACATATCCTTCATGATCTCTCACAAGTCTCTCACCATTTTGACGATCTCTTGTATTGGAATGTGTAATTCAACACCTTCGATTCAGACCTGGATTTCAGGTAGAAATCATGACGCTATTTTATGATGTGAAAAACAAAATTAGGTTTTTTTTTTAAACCTTTGTGAACCCTCACAACTCTCACAAGTCTCTCACCATTTTGATGATCTCTTGTATTGGACTGTGTAATTCAACACCTTCAATTCAGACCTGGATTTTAGCTAGAAATCTTGACGCTATTTTATGATGTGGAAAAAAAAATATGTTTTTCTTTTATATATATATATACATGGGTCTCTACATTCTTGATTATGTTTAAAAACCTCCTCGTCCCTTTTTACCTCACTTTTTCTAGTTTTGATCAAAGTTGTCAATTCCGTTCTGTTTTGTTCGGAATAGCCCAAAAATTTTATACCTATTCAAAAAACAAAACAAAACAGAACAAGTTTCATCTCATTTCAAATCTCAGTCTATTGCGAAGCTTTTTTTACTAAATTTTGGCCGGAATATTCTGGTTTCATTCCACATATTCCGTTTCGGTTTTGAAAAGCCATGGAATCATCAATTTGATTAATTAAACCTGGTTCAATTTAATTAATTAAACCACCCAAGTATAAAAAGCTTTTTTTAATTACTATTTTCAATAACAATGATATTAATAATAATATTGAAAATTATTATTACTATTTTCAATAACAATGATATTAAAATTTTAAAATTAGATTTATCACTAATATATATGGTTTATATTCATGTTCTTTTTTTTCATGTTTAAACTTTGTAGGAATTTGAGTAAAACGAGGGATACTTTATATCCCATTAGCCTTGATAACGTTGACCTAGTTTTATTTTTAAAATATTTGTGTTAAAACATTTTACTTTCATAATATTTTGATATTTTATTTAAGTTGAATTACTTTAAGTTAAAGATCTATTTAATCTTGATTATTTAGAAATATTTTAAAATTTGAAATTATATTTATTTAACATTGTGTTTGTATTGCATAATTTATAATTAATTTATCTTGAATTTGAATTATATATATAAACAGTATAACCCCGAAACGGCACTTTGAAATATTCCAAAACTGAAACATTCAATTCCAATTACAAAAACAAAACACCAATCGAAACGGAAATGAAAACCTTGGTTTTGATTGTATTTACAATTCAAATCATAATTTATATGTATGAAAAGGACTTTTTTTGCTATCATTTTTTTTTCTTCTGCGTTCCATTATTATTTATTTTCAATTTTTATACTTTTTATTGTACAATTCAAGTTTTGTTAGAGTTGTGATGTTGTAGACTTAATAGTAATATTTAACATCGTTAACATGTAATGAAGATAAAAATCAAACCTGCAAAGATTAAAATTAGTGCAAAAATAGATAGAACATTTTAAACACAAAACCAGGAATACGTAACTTAATTGAATAATTAAGAGTTGGAATACTTGAATTTGAATCCCTTGTCCTAAAACATCAAAAAAATATCAAGCGGAATTAGGGATAGCAATAGACAACGAGCAGAGTTTTATACTAGGGATGACAATTTAATCCGAACTCGATAGATACCAATCTGATTTGAATGAATGAATATTTTTTGGACTCAATGGATAATGGATAGGGTATGGATGTTGTGAAACACGACCTGGAACCCGTCCAAACCTAACGTGGAATATATTTTTATATTATATAAATATATTTTTAAAATATTTAGATTTCTTAATACAATATGATACATATATATCTTGGTATTTACATAATACACACTTACATATAAACTATTTTAATTTTTATTGATTAATAAATAATAGTAAATAATAGTAGATAATAGATGACTATTTGATACTTGAAACCCGATGGATAATAAGTAGAGTATGGATATCAAGAAATCCAACCCGCAAGTATGCATTGTGATCCCTTTTTTATATTATCTTTACCCGAATCCAAATCTAAAATAACTACTCGAGCCTAAACAAGTATGAGTTTTTGATACCCGAACGGGAAAGCTATATTTTATAGCTATTTAGTACATAATTAGCTTGCTATACATGTAATTTTCTCAAACTTTAACGTTATCTATTTATTTGAGGTTAGGTTCGGGCAGACCAATATCCATGCTCTACTCGGCCCTGACTTTTTGCATTTGAATTTTACTCGAAACTCGATTGAGTCTAAAAATTTTCTATTTGAGTTGATTCGAGTTAGTATCCATAGGTAAAACTATCATCGTAAGTATAACCCAAATACCATATTCTTTGGAATGATATGCTTTGCTATTAGTTCTAACATGAAAACTAACAAAACTATCACACCCAACAAAAAAAGCTATGAAATCCTATTAAATAATTATCTCAACCCAATAATTTAAGTTATTATGTAAGGTTCCAAGATATAATTTATATTATTCCCTAACACACCCTCTCAAGTAAAAAGGTTTTGGATTTGAATACGTAACAGCTTAATTATCAAGGCTATAATACCATGTCAAAGAACCATCTCAACCCAATAACTTAAACTATTATATAAAATTTAAAGATATAATTTATATTACTATATGATCAATCCGATATTATTTACATGTAAGGGCATATTGTATTCTGAATGCCCTTACTGAGACAGAAAGAGTTGGAAGAAAAAAGGCTAGAAGCTAGATGCTAGAGCTTGGAGCTAAGGACCAATCTACGAACTTTTCAGAGCAAGTGGAGACGAACAATTCTATCGGAGAACCCCCAAGTTTCAGCTACGCAGAGCAAGTTGTTCTACTTTATAATTTCTGAAGAGGCAAGAAAAAGAAGACTTTCATCTTTTTTCGAGAGACAGAAGGCATGCTAATGAAACTAGGGGTGGGGGAGTTTTGTAGGTGAAGACCACAGATGAAGCACACACGGGGAAGGAGGAATTATAGCTTCGTGACAAACCTAAGATTTTTGAATTGTTCTGTTTCTTTTCATGGTCATGCAGCAGATTATCCTACGTAAACTCACCATTACCACAAACAAGGAAGAGATAAGAGAGCTGTTAGTCAGCAAAATCTGCTGCAACTTGGTCTCCCTTGTTCTATAAATGGCTGCTGATGTCGAGACTCAAAAATCACTTCAATTTCAAGATCAAGATTGAGTTTATACACTAATTCTTGCATTAATATCACTACTGCCATTGAGACCATGGCCTTCAAGACATTTCTCTTTGTTTCTCTCGTGAGTGCTGCAATATTGGCAGCCCCGGTTGCTGAAGCTCAGCCTGGGCTTATAGGCAGCCTTCAGGGTTTGATCCGCATCCAAGGGACTCTATTTTGCACCGCCGATGGCAATATGGGTGCTAATGGCACAGCAACGCCTGTTTTCCCTAGTATGCTTGCCCTGATTTCTCTTCCTTCTCTTTTCTTTTCTTTTTTTTCTTTTTCTTTTTCTTTTTCTTTTGATCGATAGTAAAGTATCCTCGGACCAGATTGATTGTTATGATTACGTAGTTACCATTCATCACATACGACGTCGTGGAATGCAATTTCTTACTTGCTAGAAATTGCCTCCATTATCATAAAAGTAATTACAGTCTATTTTTGGGATGGCACAACATCCCACGTCAAATAGAGCAAAGGGTTTTTTTTTTTTTAATGGAAAGCATTGAAAGCACTGTTAAAAGCCAAGTTTCTTACTTAGGTGAACAATATTTTTTATTTGAAAATAGTTATTTTTATTGAATAACTAATCTAATAATAATTTGACTTTGTTCTTCTTCTTGTCTTGCTTATAAAGTTGTAATTACAGTAACGGGTTTTTTCCTGCAGATGCTCTCGTGCAGCTGCAATGTGGAGGAAATATGGTTTCTACATCAACCACTAATGGATCTGGGATGTTTTCTATTTTGTTGGATCCACTAAATTTTATTCTTTCCTCGGTATTGAGCGACTGCACCCTGAAGGTCGATACACCGCTGATCAGCTGCAACTCTAGTCTCCCTGCTGTGGGTGGCCTCCTATCACCCTTACGGTTCATCGGGAACACTACTGTAGGAGCCCTCCTGAGTGTTGCAAACATCATCCCTGCCGGATTTCGATTCGTGATTTCAATTTAAGGAGACCACCGTAGCTGAAGGTGGCATTATTATTATTATTAGTATGGCCATTGCTATGTACTACTTTATATGAATAAGGCCGTTGTATTATTTGTGTGTACTGTTTATTGTTTTTTCTTGCTTCCCAAGAAATAAAGGTCATGATTGGCCGTGCATCATCTATATGTAATATTTTAGCGAGTCTAAATTATGAGAGGCCTTACTAAAAAAATGTAGCAAGTAATTCGATGCAAATAAAACTAAAATTTGTTGCTAAAATAATTTAGCAACAAAATTAACAACACGGAAAGTATTATATGCGGATTTGTTTTTGTTGATTTTTCAATAATGGATTTGTCCGTTGCTGATTTATCAACAATGAATAATCTATTGCTGGTTTTTTGAATCAACCATGGATTTCCCATTGAATTATTTATAACCAGCAATGGAAAATCCGTTGCTAATTATATGATTTTTATTAAATTAATATATATTTTTTATCCAAATGGCTTTTAATTTTTTTATTAATTATTTATGGATATTTTGAAAGTTATAGAGTATATATGAAAAACATAAATTAATATTTAAAATTACTTTATCACCAATAATAAATGGAATAAAAATAAAATTAATAATATAATTAAAAATTTAGTTAAACTTGCACTAATGCAAATAAGTCAAAATACAATAAAAAGATACAATTATGGGGCTTGTTGTGGAGACGAACCATGATACTGTGGATTGACATAAGATGAATTATGATATGATGGTCGAGGTGTGAGTCAATATTGTAACAGTCCGAAGTGTACGACTCGATTAATGTTAAAAGATCCCAACAAATTTTTTTTCTCAAACCTCATAATTCCACACCTCATACAATCCACACAATATATATATATATCCTACGAGTAAGTTCAATATGAACATAATCCAACACATCATATCATAAAATTTAAAAGAAAAGAAATACTAACATGCAAAGCAAGCATTTACAATATAAGAAGTGTGCATAAATATTTCAAAAGGGTTAATTATAAGATAACTAAAATACTACATGCTCAGCTGAACCTTTGTAAATACATCAAGATTTACACAAAAGTATACTACATAAACACATTAATTCCCTTTTGTTTTAAGTTAAATATTTACAAAAGCTTCACAATGTAGAGTCCTAAACTAATGATCTTCCTGGATATTTGATGGACCCATTACATAAATAAACATACCATTATGTTGATAAAGAATATATATATGCTCTTGTAATGAATACAAATGAATTATTAACTTTCTATCGGATCCATAAGAATTCTAACAGAGAACTTATATTTTGCTTGTAAGCCTTTTAAATCCAATTAACACTCATTTGTATACTCTTAATTTGAATACTCTAATTTACTTGCATGAACTGCGTGACCTTGCAAAGTTTAATCTTGTAATTCATTTCCTGGCAATCCTATCACGAATGCCATTAGCCGAAGCTAATCTTATAAATCATCTCCCGGCAATCCTATCACGGGTGCCATTAGCCGAAGCTAATCTTATATTTACGCTAGACTTTATTTACATTGAACACGACATTTATTGTAATTGCATTCACCAGAAGAATTTTAAATTGTATAAGTGCAAATAGAAGGAAAATCACGCACCTGCTTTGCTTGTCTCGCGACCTCCCCTAACAGAAGATCCAGTCCTGGTTGCTCCTCATGAATCATAAGGAAGTTTTTGGTTATGGTTCCTTCAAGCCGATATATAGAGAATCCATATTCATCCATTACTCATATGTTACTTTCTATGAATGTTCATTTCCTCATAATATCATACATACATATATCATGTATATTTTCAGAGTTAGTATCTCAATGTGCAAGTGTTCGTATGACACTATTCTTTTATATTCTTATATATAGTATTCACGTGAAAGTCTACTGTTACTGTCTAACTTTGAACTGTTATTGTCTAATGACACGACCAAAAGATTGATGTCTTCTCCCAAGTGTAGGAGTGTCGAAGTAATAAATAACCCAGCAAGACCGGGGTCGAACTATAGGGAGGTTCATAGTATAAATTATAGAGAACAATAATAAAACAACGACAACAACAACAACAACAACAACAAAAGAAGAAGAAGAAAAAGAAATTGATGAGAACTTTGAGATGAAAGATTAATGTAAGGATTAAACAATTATAAAAATAAATATCAAGGTTAGAGGATCCACTAATGGTATTTCAAATAAGTATAGTATAAACTCTTATTGCTCAGCTAGAAACTACACACAAAGGAGGTTCCAATCGGATGATTTGTCATTAATAGCTCATTATAAATTGTTAACATGATCATATTAATTTTTTTATTTACATAACACCAAACTTTTAAATATTATCAGGAATTCATGATGCTAACTTATGTTAACAACAAATGAAGTTTCTTTCATAGCACAGGTGTAGGTAATACCATACAGTTGGGCTATGAGAGTGCCAAACATTTATTGTATCAAGTGTTATACAACACAAATCTAGATTAACCATTTAACAAGCAAGGTATTAAGAATTGGTAAGATAAAAAGATAAGACATGTTAATAATAAACATTAAGGTCAATGTTGAGTTTACACCATACTTATTCTTACACCATTAGTGTAACCTTTTCACCTTGACATAATAAACTTAGCTAAACATAAATAAACAAAATAAAAACATAAACAAGATACAAGTTAACTAAGTAAAGGAAAGGAAATGAAAAACATAAACAAGATATTAATGAAAGCAAAACTTAAGAATTACAAAAAAAAATATAAAGAGAGAGAGTAAGAGAAAGCTCTTGATCTAAACAACTAAGCCCCTAAATGCATGGTAAATGCCTCCTTTTATAGGCCAAAATTTAGAACTATTAATTTGATGACTAATTGTTGAGTAGGTGGCCAACTCTTGACTTGGTGAAAATTCTTATCTTCTTGTCTGAATAAAATGTCATTGCTAGCATCAGAACTGGATCCACCTATATGAAAGTTATAGGAAATTGTCTTAGCTTTCTAGAAAAAAAAATTGAGATCATTTGGACTTCTAGAACTCGAGATATGGGCTGAACACTAAACAATGTCTGGGTTGCAAGACAGATTTGAACTTCTCCGTTGTTGCTATAATTTGGACTTGAAAATAACCTTTTTAGATATTGGACTCCACATGAAAGTTGTAGGCCTATGTCTTAGCAAATCTTCTTTCAAAAAAGGATTCTAAGGCTAGATTGGTGCGGTGGATTTTGTTACTTCAAGAATTTGATATCACAATCAAAGACAAGAAAGGCACCGAAAATGTTGTCGCAGATCATTTGTCAAGATTGACAACCGATTCGAGATCTGACATCACACTAATCGATGACTACTTTCCTGATGAATCTTTATTTTCTGTCTCTACAATGCCTTGGTTTGCTAATATTGTTAATTTTCTTGTTTCAGGATAATTGCCAGCTCATTGGAGTACCCAATACAAAAGAAAGTTCTTGAACGAAGTGAAGAACTTTTATTGGGATGACCCTTATTTATTCAAATATTGTCCTGATCAAATATTTTGAAGATACATTCCTGACAATGAGGTAAGTAGGGTCATTAAATTTTATCATTCTAAGACATGTGGGGGTCATTTCTCATCAAGAAAGACAACTGTAAAAATTTTACAAAGTGAGTTTTATTAGCCCACCATGTTTAAAGACTCACATGCATTCTACAAGACTTGTTAAAATTATCAAAAGTTGGGATCTATTTCCAAACATCAAATGATGCCTTTAAATCATATTCTTGTCATTGAGATCTTTGACTGTTGGGGTATAGATTTCATGGGTCCATTTCCTCCATCATTTGGTTTCTTGTACATATTGGTCGCAATAGATTATGTTTCAAAATGGATAGAGGCAATTCCAAGTCGAAACAATGATCACAAAACAATGATAAAGTTTTTGAAAGAAAACATTTTAAGTTGATTTGGAATCCCTCGAGCCATGATAAGTGATGGTGGAACACATTTTTGCAACAAGCCATTTGAGTCTTTAATGAAGAAATATGGAATCACACACAAAGTTACCATCCCTTATCACCCTCAGACGAGTGGACAAGTAGAACTTGCTAATAGGGAGATCAAACAAATCTTGGAGAAATCGGTGAATCCTAATTGAAAAGACTGGTCTTTAAGACTTAATGATGCACTTTGGGCTTATCGAACTGCATATAAAACATTATTAGGTATGTCACCTTATAGACTAGTCTATGGAAAACCTTGTCACTTGCCTGTGGAAATTGAACATAAAGCTTATTGGGCTATTAAAGCTTTCAATTCAAACATTGGTGATGCTAGTCAGTTGAGAAAATTGCAAATAAATGAGCTTGAGGAAATAAGAAATGATGCATATGACAATTCAAGAATTCATAAAGCAAGAATCAAAGAGTTTCATGACAAGAAAATACTAAGAAAAACATTGAATGTTGGTCAAAAAGTCTTGCTTTATAATTCTCGACTCCATTTATTTCCTGGAAAACTAAGATCAAGATGGAGCGGTCCTTTTATTGTGAAACATGTGTATCCATATGGGGCCTGTGATATCGAAAATCCAAAGAATGGTAATGTTTTCAAGGTAAATGACCATCGTTTAAAAGTTTATTTTGATAATTTTTTAGTTAAAAATGACTCTATTGAATTGGGTGATCCTGTATATAAAGATTGATTCTTTTTCTCACATTGTTTTTGTGTGACTTTTGTTTTGCTAATCTCTCACCCCGGTCAAATGGCGGATAACAGTACTCTGTGACTCTTAAGTCGGTTCTTTCAGTTTCCCATGATAACTGATATCTGTGTATATATTTGTGTAATTTTTTGCTCTTTCTCCTTTCTTTGAATATCTCCTCCAATTCTCATTTGAAAATGGACACCACTTTTGAAAAATTGAAAAAGTATCTTCCCGCTCTGCCTCAAAATGCGATTATAAAAATTTACCGTGCTAGATGTGCAAGATTGAGGTTGTTAATGAATCATGAAATTCCTGAAGATATTTGTTGGCTGATTGAAGCAAAGGTCTGATTATCAGGTGAGTCCTCCAATTCTTTCATTTCACACATGCCTGGAACAGGTAAAAGCACTTTTGCGAAGAAACGTCGTGCAAAACGACTGAAAGTCTATCACAGATGTGCCAGATGGACTTGTAATGCAACATGTCATTCTTTAGGAATAATATCTGTAAACCGTGAAGATAAAATACAATTTATTAAGGATGGCCTGAGTAAGGGGTCTTTAGATAATATTTTATTGACTCTTGAGACGCACCTTAGTGGAGATGTGCATAGTGCTATTCATGATTTATGGCCACAATTCCATAAAGAACATGCTGGACTTAGTCTTGGGAATTTGACAAAAAAAGACCATGTTTGTCAGTTTTTAAGAAAACTGGATGGGAAGCCTATCCCCAACCTATAGAGGGCGTTTAAGCCGTTCTTGGACGTAAAAGTGCAAAATAATGATATAAAACCTTAATAAATTTGCACTTTTAAGTACTAATTATTTACCTTTCATGGATCAAATCCTAGAAAGAGTTGCAGGTCATGAATTTTATTGTTTCTTAGATGGCTATTCAGGTTACAACTAAATTGAAATTACATTGGAAGATTAAAAGAAGACTACTTTTACACTTAGAGAAATCTGTCATGTATCAACAAATCTGTCATGTTTTAGCTTTATCTTTTAATGAAAAAGGAAACAACTTTAATCTGATGGGGTTCATGCTACAATTTAAGTCATTATAGGTGTTACAAACTTCCTCAAATTCTCTTAAATGCAAGTATGGATTTTCTAGATCTAAGCCAAGAAATAAAGGTTAAAGTTGAATAATGCCTGGCTTAAAATTAAAATGAGATGCATCAGGAGGAAAAATGATACATGATCCCACACTTGTTCTTGTTGGCTTCATGTAGTCTATAAGTGTTCCAACCTGATTATTCTTATTATAAAGCGACTGATTATCCTCTTCAACAATGTTTTCTAAAGAAGATGAGGATACCCTACAAAGTCTATCATTTAATGTACGTGACCAAATTCTCATGCACGTGTAGGAAAAGAATAAAAGGAAAAAAAGAAAAAGAAAAGGGTTGATCTGAACATCATGAAGAAGAAAAACATAAATAAACAATATAAGAACATAAACATGATATAAGTTAACTAAGTATAATAAAGAAAATGAAAAGCATAAATAAGAGATTAATATAACATAAAATAAAAATAAAGATTACAAAATATAAAGAAAAAGAGTGATCTTGATCTGAACACCAAGATGTCTAAATGCATGGCAAATGCCTCCTTTTATAGGCTAAAATTTGGAACTATTAATTTGTTGACTAATTGTTGATGGGTGACTTGGTGACAATTCTTATCTTCTTGTTTGAACAAAACATCATTTTTAACATCAGAATTTAAACATATTTTCTTTATGAAAGTTCTAGAAAATTGTCTCAGCTTTCCAACAAAAAAAAAATCTGTGCATTTGGACTTCTAGAACTCGAGATATGAGTTGAACACTTAACAGTGTCTGGGTTACAAGACAGATTCAGACTTCTCTGTTGTTGCTACAATTTGAACTTGAAAACGGCCTTTCTGAATCTTGGGCTCCCATGAAAGTTTTAGGCCTACGTCTTAGCTTTGGATACATTTAGAGCAGACCTAAATCCAAGTTTTACAGCTCCAGTTATGATCCAATAACCGAATGGTGTTCTAGTTTGGACTGAACCAGCATCTCTTTTCTAAGTTTAGCCCTCTCTTTGTCTTCTCAATTTCAGTAGTTAAACTCATCTATCAATTCCCTGATTTATGTGATAGGCCTGCATTTAAGATGAACATTTACCATAAATGAAAGATATCTTATATTATCGGACTTTTTATTATAAAACATGCTTAAGTTAGGGGATTTAATGATATTTTAACTGCAATATGATGATATAAAACCTTGATAAAAATACACTCTTAAATACTAATTAGTCATTCTTTAGGAATGGTATCTATAAACCATGAAGATAAAATACAATTCATTGAAGATGGCTTGAGTAAGGAGTCTTTAGATAATCTTCTATTAACTCTTGAGATGCATCCTAGTGGAGATGTGCATCGTTCAATTCATGATCTATGGCCCTATTTTTATAAAGAACATGATCGACTTGGTCTTAGAAATTTGACTAAAAAAAACCTTGTTTGTCAGTTTTTAAGAAAACTTGATGGGAAGCTTATCTCCAACCCATAGAGGTCGTTTAAGCCGTTCTTGGATGTAAAACCAAGGGAAGATGCGAGCCACAATCACAACTACTTGTATATATACTCGTTCTGAAAAGCGAGAGAGAGAGATTCCAGGTGGCCCACAAACCTTAGAACATTGAGGACAATGTCTCATTTTGGTTGGGAAGAGAGGGTAGCAGTCGTAATTTTAAAAAAACTAACTTTTTGTTGTTATTAAAATCATTTAACAAAACTATTATTGTTAGGATGACAGAGTAATAAGGAATTTTAATTACTCTTGAGATGCATCTTAGTAAACATTCTTATCAAGGTCTGTCATAACAATTCAGGTTTATAAACTCTCGCATTGTTATCATTTGATTATGCTCATATACTTATTTAACAAGTATTCTTAAACTTTCATTTTCACACACCTACTTTAACTTATGATTGTGGGTTGCACATTGGATTATTATATTAATTATGTTCTTTTGCTTAGGTTAGGAAAGGGATAGGATATAATTTGTAAAAAAAAATTAAATATAATATTGATGATAATAAAAACATAGATAAGTTTGGTTTCGTAGCCTTCCTAACCTAAGCAATTAATCCCGAAGGGGTGTTTTAACACCTAATACCCTAAAGTCAACTGACTTGGGAGCTATTGGTGCAGTGCTTGTTACATGGGTTAAGGAGAAAAGCTTAAGGGAATCAAACATTGTACTATCTACGTATTTGTATATGTAACCCGAGTTATTAAGCTTGTAGGGGTGTCTTAATACCCAATACTCTAAGATCAACTGGTCTGGGAGTCATTAGCCTAAAGCTCGTTACTTGGGTTAAAGATGCATTATGTTTTAAGTTATATATATATATATATATATATATATATATTAAATAAATAAAAAGAAAACGATAATAAATCCCAACTCAGGAAGTTAACCTTAGAAAAACATTAGAACAAAAATGTGTTTTCATCCAAGCAAAGCCTCGTAACTATGTGGAGATATATTGAGCACAAAAGGAAGGTTTATTAATTTCTTGTTTAAGAAGTATGAAGCAAATAAATAAATTTAATGAGAGTTTATTTATTTGGATAGATTAATGGAAGTTGAATAATGAATGCCTTGCTTTTTGGATTTTATAGATTGTTTTTCTACTTTAACACTTTGATTACTAGGGACTAGTAATAAGCTGGTTATGAGTGTGATTAGTACTTAAAAGTGCATCTTTATCAAGGTTTTATATCATTATATTGCACGTAAAGTATCATTGAATTTCCTAACTTAAACATGTTTTATAATAACAAGTCTGATAACATAAGATATCTTTAATTTATGGTAAATGCTTATTTTGAATGCAGACATATCTCACAATTTAAAGGATTGATTGATGTGTTTAACTATTGAAAGTTAAAAGACAAAGAGAGGGTTAAGCTTAAAGAAAAGATGCTGGTTCAATTCAAACTGGAACATCATTTGGTTATTGGATCATAACTAGAGCTGTAGAACATGGATTTAGATCTGTTTTAAATGGATGGAAAGCTAAGACATAAGTCTAAAACTTTCATAAGAGTCTAAGATTCAAAAGGACCGTTTTCAAGTTCAAATTGTAGCAATAAAAGAGAAGTTGAAATCTGTCATGCAGCCTAGAAACTGTTCATTGTTCAGCCCATATCTGGAATTCTAGAAGTTAAAATAAGCTCATTCTTGTTTTGTTGGAAAGTTGAGACAAATGCCCAGAACTTTAATGAAGGCTATATGTTCAAATTCTGACGTTAACAATGATGTTTTGTTCAGACAGGAAGATAATGGTTGTCACCAAGTCAAGAGGTGGCCACCCACTCAATAATTAGTCATCAAATCAATAGTTTTAAATTTTAGCCTATAAAAGGAGGCATTTGCCATACATTTAGAAATCTTGGTGTTCAGATCAAAATCACTCTTTCTCTTTATATTTTGTAATGTTCAAGTTTTATTTTTATGTTATATTAATCTCTTGTTTATGCTTTTCGTTTCTTTTACTATATTTAGTTAACTTATATCATGTTTATGTTCTTATATTATTTATTTATCTTTTTCTTCTTCATTTTGTTTAGCTAAGTTAATTTTATTAAGGTAAAAAGGGTACATTAATGGTGTAACAATAAGTATAATATAAACTCAACATGGACTTTAATGTTTAATATTAACATGTTTTGTATTTGTTATCTTACTTATTCTTAATACCTTGCTTGTTAAATGGTTAATTTAGATTTGTGTTGTACAACCCTTGGTACAACAAATACTTGGCACTTTCATAACCTACTATATGGTATAACCAACGCTTGTGCTATGAAAGGATCTTGATTTGTTGTTAACATAAGTTACATCATGAATATCTGACCACATTTACAAGTATTGGCATTACTCAAATAAGATAATTAATATAATAATGTTACTAATTTATAATCCGATTGGAACCTCCCTTATGTGTTGTTTCCAGTTGAGTAATAAAAAGAGTTTATACTATGCTTATTTGAAATACTATTAATGGATCCTTTAACATTGACAATTATTTTATCCTTGTTTAATCCTTACATCAATATCACAACTCAAAAGTTCTCTTCAACTCCTATTCATTTATTGTTTATAATTTTATATAGTTCACCTCCCTTTGGTTCAACCACAGTCTTGCCGGGTTATTTATTACTTCATCGCTCCTGCACTTGTGATAAGACATCAATCTTTTGATCGTGTCACTTTACTAGTCAGATTTCTAGGTTTATATTATTAACTTCCACAAAAATCATAATTTGTTTTCATTGCATATGCCCCATAGTACAACATATAATAATTAGGACACACATCATATTTCTCATAACCAAGTCCAAGTGGCTGTATAAATTTCTTGGCATCATAAAATTTTGATACCAAATTTTTATCATTAGGCATGCAACTTTTTGTAAAATCAGTAAATTTGTTAAAGGTAGTCTAAGTCAAATTTAAAGTTGACTTCATATTAAGCAATTATACACTTATCCCACAAAGGCTCCTCCGCAGCTTTCAAAAGTTTATAAAAATTAATTGCCTCTAGATTTGGAAGTTCCTCTGCTATCATAGGACTAGAAACATTACAATTAAAGTATGCATCACCAACCCCCATTGCATCCATAACCAAATTTCTATATGGATTTCTAGATAAACATCATTCATAACATGACTAATCCCAACAGATGAAGGTCCAGCCAATATTGGTTCTGCGACATAAAGCTCCCCCCCATGTATAGTCCAATTTTCATAACAAGATAAAAAAAACCTTTTGTCAATAGATGTTTACAAACATCATCTTCCTTTAAAAAAATTTTGATTTTTGCACCTCACACAAGGACATCTAATTTTTTCCCCCAATTACATTTTTATCAATTAAAAATGCAAAATTGATAAATCTTCTAACACTCGCAATGTATTCAGGATGAAGACGACCATCCATAAGACGAAGATACATCCACGATTAATCATCCATTTAATATAATTAACATGATAACACCAATAAGCATTTTAGAAACAAATATTTTAGAGTGTTATTTAATTTAATATTTTTCTTAATCTAAAAGTAAAACGTTATACAAAACAACTTCGTTAAGTACTAGGATATATTTTTTAGGTATTCCTTACACACTTAAATTAACCACATCTATGTATCATATATAAATAATCTTTTTCATAAAGAATACGCAATACTCCTAAATAGGTAGAACTTGAATCAACTTACTTGTTGATCAAAACTAAATTCCTTTTAAGTCAATTTAAAAAATGTACCCCTAAAATCATCTTAGTATACTTAAAGAAATTTAATAAATTGTTTTAAATGTTGGCTTCAAAATCTGACTCGAAAAGTCATAGAAATAAGCATACTTCCTTAACTACTGGTACTTAAAAAATCCTTTAAAAGAAAATACGCACCACATAAATCTCTAGTCAAAGTTCATAACATTTTCCAAATATAGAAATGGAATTTAAGACATGTATCTAATGTAAAATAATTTAAACAAACTTTAATTACTTGTCCAACTTCATGAGGCAATTTGATAACAATATACTGGATACCATATCCTTAAAGTATATTGTCACCTCCACATCAATTAATAATTAACTATTCTATGGACATAAATTTATAGTGAATTGATATATTATAAGTTCATGTACCTACAATGTCATGGTCATTTTCAGGAATACTTATATTGGCTTCCCAGGTTTTATTTTGGTCCCATAACTTCCATCCAAAAAGAAACTCAATATCATATTTAATGAAAGAAAATCATTCAATTAATATTTTTATACAAACTCGCATTGAATAAGAAAAGAAAACGATAGTCCTAAGCCCATAAAAGATATTATCAAACAATTTATGAACTGTAACCCTAGAAAATAAATTGGGGGTTTTGATAAATTTTCAATTAAACATGCATAATTAGATTATAAATCATGGTAAAAACATTTCATAAATCCTTATTTTATCGAATGAACAACTTAAAACCATTATTCAAAGTATCGATCAAAAAAAATTTGTTACCTGTGTTCTTGAGCTCTAGGCCAGTGAGATGAAATCTATATGAGAGAAGAACACATGAGATTGAGAAAGTTTGGTAAAAACCTTTTAGTGTAAGCTAAATTGCAATAGAAAAAACAATAAATCCTAAAATTAATTACCTGAATTATTGAAATGAAGAGTTCAAAACCCAACCCATATATAAAGAGAGGGGGTAAATTAAGATGTTCGATGTTGATAATGATGGGTCTAAAAGGATGTTTCCATAGGTCTGTGTTTTTGGTGGTTTACAAAGGAAGATTAAATCTGTTAAGATAAAGGAGATGAAGATGAAGATAAAAGTTAGGGATGTTGCATACGAATGAGAAGAAGATGAAGAGAAAAGTTAGGGACAAAGAAAAATCATATCGATGAAGAGAGAGAGCCAGTTAATTATTTTTCTAGAGTTATGGATGTTAAGGACAAAGGAGATAAAGAAATCAACTGCAAGTTAATTTTCTAATGGGCTATTTTTTTCTTTGTTGTGTTTACGTTTCCGAGAGGGAGAGAGTGCAAGTTTAGAATTTTTCTTTTAAGCTAATCAGCGGTTGAGATCTTATAATGTCAAAGCCAATCGACAGTATATATAATTTTAGTTTTAGGCTAAGATTTAAATAATTATTTCTTCAATCAACAACAGATAATCGGTTGCAAATTTTATGTTGCCTTCAGCAACGGATTTTCCATTACTAAGCCTATTGCTAGTATTAAAAAATAATATATATACAATCCGTTACAAATCGATTACTAAATTAGCAATTGAATTATCCATTACTAAAATCTAATGCTAATAGCCTTATTTTTTAGTAGTGTGTGTTTTATACTACGCATGCACAATACTTTTCAATTGAAAATTATATATTAAAATGATATTTTTTATTTTTTAGTATTAACATATTAAAACCATAAAAATACATTAATTTAAAAAATAAATTGAAAACAGAGCCCAAGCCCAAGGATCCATAGAAAAGAAACATCGGTTTCTTTGGCATAAAATGAAAAGTTTTGAGAGGTTTAAACAATTTCTAGCCCCTGTAACTTCGCCAAATAGCATGATTGACTGAGACAAATGAACAAAGCTGACAAAGGGAATGGCGTGGGATTTGTACAATTTTCGGAAATAATTGGAAGTCTGTCCGAAACAGAGAAAAAAGTGGTGAACTTGTCTTGTTTCATCAATTTGGCGCCTTAAAATTCCCAGCTCTTAACTGTAGAGGCAAAGCTTCCTATGGGACACCATGCTCGATAGATTTAGGGCAGGAATATCAGCCTGTGCTTGTAGAGTGAAGACCACAGTCAGAACCTCTAGCATGCGTATGTATAGAGTTTTACGTGTATATCTATCCCTCCAGTTGTGAAAATGCCCCTACAAAATACCTACTAGATTTTAAAAAAAAACTGAGGTTCTGACTGTGGTCTGGTGATTAAAAAAACTAAGCTTCTTCTTAAAAAAATAAAATAAAAAAAAGCATCTTTAGATTCAAATCTTTTTAATCACCAAATCTTTGCGTTGATATTATACATTAAATAAATTGTATTGATTCCACTCACGCCTTATCTACTAGTAGTAGAAGTGGGAGTGAAGTTAGGTAGGAAATGATGATAATGTGCGTGTCAAAAAGTGAAGGTCACAAAGCTCTCAGCCACCCATCTGATAAAAGATATGAACTAAAACAACCACAACAGGCAAGATCGTCATGATGTGCACAAACATTAACAAATGGCCGCCCTCAAGATTAAAAAATAAAGAACAGGTGAAGCAGAAATTATGTAGTTCTTGTTGCCAGGTGAATGATTGATACAAATCAAGGATTTACGCTGGATTAGATAAAAGTTTAACCAGTCAAATCCACCTTAACTACTTACAATATAATCAGTCTAGTCAAAAAGACGAATCCATCAAACTCAAGTTTTAAACCAAGTTTTATAACTATACGGGTTACTAGTAAGGATATTTTATTTAGCTGGATTGTTTGAGTGACAATTCAATGAATAAAAAATTTTTTATTCTCAATTTTACATCACTTTTATATATTTTTTATTTTTTAAAATTGATGTTTATTCTTTTGATTGCTATTTAGTTTATCTCAAATCAATCCTTGGGTTTTTTTTTATTTCATTCTTCATATGTTTTTTTTTCCTTTCAAATTTGATCTTCATCATTTTTATTGCCATCTTTTTTTCAAGGAATATGTTTTTTTGGTTTTTGGATAGTTGTTAATTAAGATGTTCAAGTATACAGTTTTCTTCTCCTTAGCTTCGAAAGTATCAAATTAATGGTAAAAGCTTTAGTACCTACAAAAATAATTCCAATTAATGGGACTTAATGACCCTTCGATGATAAAGTCAAATGGAAAAGACACTAAATGAAAGAAAAGATCCTTAAATTCCAAGACATGAGTGTTTGTTCTTGTTTTTAAGGATGATTAATACTTTAAAATATATGTAAGCTTTTAGAGTAGAAAAAGTTCTGAACTTCTCACCTAGGTGGTTAAGAGGGTGTTTATAACCCCTGAACCTTGTTGTCTTTAAGGAAATGAAGGATTAAAAAGTCTTTTGTTTTTGGTCGCATTAATGAGAGACAAATATTCCTAATATATTATTAATGAGATCTTAAGTGTGACAAACACCTTAAGAGACCTTTTATACATCTATAGATATAGGGATATCATTACCTCTGATATAAATAATTCACATAACTAATCTAAAATTAGACCTGGCATGTGGCCAAACTCAAATAAAAAAGGCATGGTTATCCATCAAACTCATATTACATTGGGTTTAGTTGATGGTTGAACCTAAAAATATTAGACCTGACAAATTGCTAAACCCATATTACATTGGGTTTAGCTGATGGTTGTACCCATGTGTAATGAGCCAAACAATTTGCCAAACCCATGTAACCTTGAGTTCAACTTATGGTTGAACACAAGTGTATTGGGTATGACAACCTGTCAGACTCACGTTACCTTGGGTTTAGTTAATGGTTAAACCCAAGTGTATTAGATTTAGCAAATTTGCCATATCCACTTTACATTGGGTTCAACTTATGGTTGAACCCAATCATATTCGATTTGGCATATTTCCAAGCTCAAATCACCCTAGGTTCACATGATAGCTAAAGATAAACGTATTTGGTCTGGCATATTTCCACACTTATGTTGCCTTAGGTTCAGCTGATGGCTACATCAAGTGTATTGGGTCTAGCATATTATCAGACCCACATTATCTTGGACTCTTCTAAGCCATAAAATATTGAGTAAAAAAATATTCACTCATTAGTTGCCCTTCAAGTCTTTAATGCATATAACATGTGAAGGCTTAAAAGATATCTTAGGAGATAGTTGGTTAGGAGACATATTTTCTTCCCTTGGAAAAAAGCATCTGAACCTAGTGCTGATTTGAAAGGGTTTTTTAGGGAAGATGAAACAAATATTTTAAGAAGACCATCGAAAGCGAGTAATTAATGTAGTAGGTGTTTAGCCCTACTAAGGTTATAATGGGATGTCATTTGTCCTTCATTCATTAATAGGAATTGAAGGTAATGGCTTGTTTATAAACCTTTTTTCTTTTCAATTTTTTTTTTTACTTTTGCCAAAATTTCCTTTTGTTTTTGTTAAGAGCTCTTATAAGAACAGAAAACCTTTGCAAGAGTATTGTCATTTAGTTAAACAAAAACATCTTCATCTCTTCCTTTCTTTTAATTCAAAAATTCCTGAATATTTCTGAGAATGATTTCCAAAAAAGGGAAGAAGGTAGCATCTCCTAATGGGAATTTTAGCTTTAATCTTGAAATGGGTGACATTCACTAGAGATCTAAAACCATTAAGATTTGCCCATGATTTTAAATTAGCATAACCCTACCTTTTCCTACTAGAATAAGGGAGGGTAGGAGTCCTCAAGAGGTTTCAAACCTTAGAGGTCAGGAAAGGTTGCTAAAAAGGCCGGTGAAGGAGATTTTCAAAGGGAAGTCCTTTCACTCAAAGAAATGAAAAAGGCAATAAGTGTTATTGAGTTACTAGGGTGCAACAAGGTCATTCCTTAACACTGAAGCAGAGAGGGTATGTGTTAGGCTAGGCTCGTTTCGCACCTAGTTTGAGATCAACGACATGGGTTATAGATTATATTGCATCACAGGTAATTCTTGTTTAACATTTTATTTTGGTTTTATGTATGTATTCAACTCCTAAATTTTTCTTTGTATATAAAATTTGCTAAGGCCAGCTGGATCTGAGGCCAATGAATCCTCAATCTTTATACCTAGTCATATCTTCAAATCTCATCATAGTTGAGCCCCTTCCATCCATACTCATTTATCTCATGAACATAGTCCTTTTGAAGACAACCAACCTCTAATTCATAAGGAAAGGATCAAAAAAGCATCCCTAGTAAACATTAAAGAGACTCTTGCAGTTGTCCCTTATGCTGAAGAGGTCCTTGAAGATTTCTTTCTTGTTTAAAAGGTTCGCTAGGAGGCAACAAGTAGCACGTATACCGCTATTTTAGGGGTTGCTAGGGAGCCAACCCCAACTTAAATGATCTTAGAGGCAAGCTTACGATGGAAAATGAGGAAAGTTTTCATGGCTTCATATTTTAATGTGGAAGCAATCCCTCATCCAATCCTTAGGCTCATTGGGTCTTTTCTAGGTTGAACCTGGACTGTCCTCCTCCTTGTTTTCCCAACTTGAGCATAGAGGAAAAGATCATGATGGAGTCTATTCTCTAGGGAAGGTCCACCATTAGACCTAGAGGAGTTGAGGTGATGAATGCCCTGGGCAGGCTGCTCACCCTCCTATCTGATATTGGCATGTTAATTAACCTCATCTACCAATGTCATATGGTCATCATTGGGAAAATGGCCTTCCAAGTATGAACAAGTATTTAATTCACTTTCCTTTTCTAATGCATTGATTAATATTAAGAATTTGTATCTTTATGTTTTTTTTCATCTATGTTATTTTTTTCTCTTATTTAGACCTTCATGATGTGTGCTCATTTGAAAGTCAGTGGGCTAATAAGTAAAAGGTCATGGAGTAGGCCATTGAGTTGTATTGTGCTGACAGGTTAAAAGTACACAGACTCAAGGAAAAAGCTACTCAATATGCTAAGATAGCCACTCTCAGAATTGCCTACTCCTAGATGCAAGGGGAGTTGGGAGCATAGACATCTATCCCATCTCACCCATGAGCCTGACATAGAGATGTAGCTACCTTTATTATTTTATTTTACTTGTTTTAATGTTATTGAATATTTTGGCTTTTTAAACCTTGAATTTCGCTATAAGGCATGTGTTTCTTAATTTAAGTTGGGAATTGGTTTTGTTCTATGTTTTAAGTCTTTTAAATCATCATTGTTCCTAAATATTTTGATAGGCTTTCTTAAGTAACAACATAGGTCCAAAACTCATGTTTGGTTAAGTAGCTAACATGGGTCCAACACCCATGTTTAGCAATATGGACCTTTGGCCTTGTTTATGTTGTGTGGTATTATTCATGTGGTTATTGCCCCTTACTAGAGTGGAGAAGTGGCTCTCGGCTACAAGTATAAATGTAGTTTTTTAAGGCCTGGCTAATATAGAATAGGACCCAAGACGTTGGACATCGCTGAAGGTTGTGTTGGGCAAATGCAATGTTAGAGGTAATGGGGACTATTGCCTTTATGGAGATCTTATACCTATCTCTTGGAAAGTTAAGGGACTATTGCCCTTAAAGAGACCACATACAAATCCCTTGAAGAGTTGTGCAATAACACTAGAAAGACCACACACCAATACCTTAGAGAGTTATACAAATAGCATTAAGAAGATAACATATCAATCCCTTAAAGAGTTGAGGAACTACAACACTTAGAGAGATCACATATCTATCCTTTTGAGAGTTGATGCACATAGTACTAGGGACACCACATACCAACCTCTTAGAGAGGTAAGGTATTATTGCCCATAAGAAGACTATTGTACCAAGTGTTATACAATACAAATCTAGATTAACCATTTAACAAGCAAGGTATTAATAATTAATAAGATAAAAAGATAAGGCATGTTAATAGCAAACTTTCTTGGATATAAACATCGAAGTCCATGTTAAGTTTATATTATACTTATTCTAACACCATTAGTGAAATATTTTCACCTTAATAAAATAAACTTAACTAAACATAATGAAAGAGAGAAACATAAATAAACAAGATAAGAACATAGTTATGATGAAAAGCATAAACAAAAGATTAATGAGCAAAACTTAAACATTACAAAAATACAAAGAAAGAAAGCAAGAATATGATCTTGATTTGAAAACCAAGATGCCTAAATACATGGAAAAAGCCTCTTTTTATAGGCTAAAATTCAGAACTATTGATTTGATGACTAATTGCTGAGTGGATGACCACCTCTTAACTTGGTAACAATCTTTATCTTCTTGTCTACAGAAACTATCATTGCTAACATCAGAATTTGAATAGATAGTCTTCATAAAAGTTCTGGGAAATTGTCTCAGCTTTCCAACAAAATAAAAATGAGGTCATTTGGACTTCTAGACCTCGAGATATGGGCTGAACACTAAACAGTGTCTCGGTTGCAGGACAAATTCAGGCTTTTCTATTAATGCTAAGATTTGGACTTCCAAATGGCAGAATTGAGTCTTGGACTCTCATGATTGTTTTAGGCCTATGTCTTAGCTTTCTAGCCATATAAACCAAACTGAAATCCAAGATCTACAGCTCTAGATATGACCCAATGACTGAACAGTATTCCAGTTTGAATTGAATCAACATATTTTTTTTCTAAGCTTAGCCCTCTCTTTGTCTTTTCAATTTCAGTAGTTAAACTCATTAATTAATCCTTTGATTTATATGATATACCTATATTTAAAATGAATATTTACTATAAATTAAAGGTATCTTATATTATTAGAATTGTTCTTATAAAACATGCTCTAGTTAAGGAGTTATTGATACTTCAAATGCAAAATGATAATATAAAACCTTGATAAAAATGCACTTTTAAGTAGTAATCAAAGACCACATATCAATCCCCTAGAGAGTTGTGTACATAGCACTAGGAAGACCATATAACAATCCCTTGGAGAGTTTATTAGAAATATACAGAAGTCTAATACATTCATATTTAAACATTCATAGATAGAAATATACATTCATCTTTCTACTTATTATAATATAGTTTTAAGTGATTTGAATGTCAGGCGTAGGGAAGACTCTCCCCTTCTATATCTTGTAAATGATAAGTATTCCTATATCTTGTAAATGATAAGTATTCACCTTGATTATTCTCATAACTCTAAAAGGACCATTCCATTTTGGGGTCAGCTTGCCCTTACTTTCTCCGTTGCTTATATCTTTCAGCTTTCTTAGGATCAAATCCTCAAACTTGAATCTTTTATTATTGACCCTATCATTGTGATAATGGTTGGTTTTGAGATGGTAGACGTCGCACCTGACATCACAACAACCTTTTAAAATTTAATGGTGAAAGAACATAGATCTAGTATCTTGTTTTTTTAGAAGGGAAACAAGTTTGGTCTAAGGAGTTGTCACCTAGTATTATAGTCACTAGGAACCCTTACTGGTCAACATAGATTCTATAGCACGAGACTTATTATGCAAAAGGGAAGATACTTTCACCTCTTAAGCGTTTTACTTTAGGTAGACTGCATTGTTAGTTTTGTTTTAAATTCCTAAGGATTTGTTTTATTCTATTTTTTTATGATCTACTTATAATATTTATAACTTTGGTGCTAGTGAATATTTGACTATGAATACTTGTAATTCTGACGTTGGTAAATATTACATAACAAAAAAAAGGTATTATTGATTCTGACGCTAATGAATAAATCAATAAAATTTGGATTGAAAACAAAACATATTTTTTGTATTATTTTTTTAGATAAAAAAAAAAAAAGACATGCATCGTATACTAGATTCACATTTCACAGTAAAAGTCTACAATCCAAATACTTAGTGAAGTTATAAAAAAATATGAGACACCCACAAATAAATCCAAAAGGGTCCTCAAATTTTGTTAGAATTTTATGATATCTAAAAAGGTCTGTTTGGCTAAATATTAAAATAATTAAAAGTAAAATTAAAGGGAAAGAGCATAAAGGTGTGTTTTTCCAAACACACCTTTAGTCCAAAGAAATTTGGGTCGGCTGGGCCTAGTCTCAATAATTTTTATCTTTTTTTAGGGGGGCTAGATCTAGCCTAGCTGTATGGGCTAGGCTTAATCCAGCTAACCCAACTTGGTCTTGGTCACTAGCCCAGGCGAGTGATCCACAATAATGAGCACATAAGCATCAAATCATGCATGTTTTGCACAATAAGGAGGTAATTAAAATTGTAAAACAATGGAAGAGAAGAACTTACCTAGTTCACTGGAGATGAAGCTGATGATTGTGCGCTAGCTAGCTAATGCTACCTCACCCCCCCCTCTTTTTTTGTTTTTCCTTTGTTTCTTCTCTAGTCTTTCTTCTCTCGGCTTTGGGTTTTTTTTTTTTGCTTTATGGGTTCCTTTCTTTTCTGCCTTTCTCATATCCTTTTTGTCTCTTTATGTGTCTCTCTTCTTTTCCCCCCTCATCTGGTGAACAGCCTTTCTCTAGCTTTTATAGGGCGAGAGAATACCCTGGTGGTTCATCTTATCTCTCCCAAGATAACAATCACCAACAGTCCTGCCATTGCAAGACTATTGGAGACGAATAATCCTTGCATGAAAGGAGCAACATGGAGGTGAGAGAAACTGAGGCCATTAGCAGGTATGGTTAGAAGATAAATCTAATCCATATTTTTTATTAGATTTGGTGCAGTTTTAGTTAAACCAATCTCTATTGGGATGCGGATAAACAGTTGGTTTAAAAATGACATTGCTTTTTTTTTTTTTTTACTGAAATTGACATCTTCAATTTGCCCTCTAAAGTTCTGTCATTTAGTAATCAGACCCTTATTCATGGAAATCTTTCTTCTTCTTCTTCTTTTATTTCACCCCTAGATTAATTGCAATTGAACCTTTAAATTTCAGCATCATTTACAAAACAATCATTGGTTTCAAGTTTAATCAATTTAGTCCTTAATTGACTTTTCAACTTTTAATTCTTTCAAAATTACTCCTAGAAAAATCAATTAACCCCCCTATAGTATCAATGCATATTCATTTCAGTCCTTAGAATTTAATTTCTTTTAATTTTGACCCAAATTGACACCAAACTTTGATATTTCTTCAATTAAGCCCCTGATTGCATTAATTAATTAAATCAAAGTTTAATGAAGTCTCCAAACTTATCAATTCTTTTAATTTTTAGCCAAATTATCTTCCAAATTTATAATTTCCTTCTTATTAGTCCCGAAACTTCAACTTATATAGTCTTGATGCAATTCTCAAATTATTATATTATTAGTATTATTTTTATTATTTGAAAATTCAAAAATTAGGTTGACATTAGGCTTCATTTCTAATTATAGCAGTCAGGCGTCTATGAAGTCAAGGTCGGTCTAAGACCATGCTCATTGCCTTCCAAGGTATAGTAGATCACCCAGTGACTGGGAAATCTAACCTCAGTTGGTATCATGGGTTCAATTCTATATGCGAGGAGAAAAAGGGTTTCACCTTTAGACATCTTCTAAATGGTTCTATAAGCCCATAGGATTTCATATAACATCTTTACCCATTCTGACTTGGCTTTTTTTTTTTATATCTTTTTTTAGTATTTTAAGAAGAATTATGTTAGTTAATTTAGCTTGATCATTACTTTGAGGATATGATATTGAGGAGAAATGATGATCCAATATGAAGCCTTTGATAATACTCTCTCATCTTATAATTGTTAAAATGTGTCTCATTATCTGTAATCAAGAATTTAAAAATTCCAAAATGACATATGATATTCTTCCAGAAGAATTAAAATATTTTATTAGTGGTTATCTCTACTAGGGTCTCTACTTCAACCTACTTTGTAAAGTAATCAATAGCTACGAGAACAAACTTTTTTTTGCTCATTACCTTAGGGAATGGACCTATAATGTCCATCCTCATTGTGAAAAGGCCAAAGGAAGGTTTTGGTTATCACTTTTGCAAATGGTTGTCGGGAGACTGAGGCAAGCTTTTGACATTGATCATATTTCTTCACTAATTATATGGCATTATGGAGTACAGTTGGCCAATAAAAACCTATTTGTGTGGCCTAAGCAGCAAGAGCTTTAGATCTTATATATAAGCCACATATGCCTTCATATATTTCTTTCAAGACATAGGTGCTTTCTTCTAAGGATAAACATTTTAATAGTAGAGTTAAAGTTGATCTTTTATAAAAGATGTTGTTTATAATTTAATGCCCTAATGCTCATCTAGTTAGATGGATGGCTTCATTTTTGTTTGAGGGTAGCTTCAATGGTAACACATATATAGTTTTTAATTAAAGTTCTCTAATCGTTTTCAATATTGATGGGAACAACCACTAGCTCTTTTTTACTGACACTTGGTTTCTCCAGAACTTTAACCCAGACATTGACAGAAAGATTAGCAGGATTTGAACTTGTTAATTTAGACAAGAGATTGAGCCAAAAGTTGTTTTCCCTTAGAATATGAGTGATTGAAATGCTTTCTTCTTCAGCTTTCAGGGCAGAACCTCTTAAAAATATAAATGTATGATTGGTTCTCTTGTTTCAGTTGTTCCCTAGCATTGACTAACTACCAATTAAGAATCATTATGAGCTTTGATTGGGTATGCATTAAAGGCCCTTACAAGGAGTAGTCTAGCTAAAAGAGCTTCATGTCTCGCTTCATTGTTTATGGTTGGGGATTTAAAATGGGCTTCATATTCCAATATTTTTTCTTTAGGGTTGACAAGCATTATCCCAACTCCACTTCCATTGATGTTGGAAGAACAATCTACATATAATTTCCAAGTGGGAAACATCACGAATGGGTCTACTGGAGCCTCTAGTCTGACTGAAGATTCTGTCGTTAAAGATAAACGATCAAGTGTATCTACGTGTCCTTCAAAACAACATTTAACAATGAAATCTATCAAGGCCTAGCTTTTTACAATTGTTCGAGGTTTGTATTGAAGCATAAATTCTCTCAAATCTATAGCTCATTTCACTAGGCATCCAAACAACTTTGGTTTGTGAAGGATATGTCTTAGTGGTTGATCAGTCAATATAATAATTTGATGAGTTCGAAAATATGATTTCAACTTTCTAGAGGCACTCATTAGAGCTAGAGCTATTTTTTTCACCTTTAGGTATCTTGTTTTAGCATTATAGAGCATTCGATTAGAGTAATACACTAAGAACTGTATACCTTAATCTTTCCTTACCAAAACAGAAGTTATTGTTAAGTTTACCACCCCTGGATAAAGGAATAGGCCTTTATTCTCCCTTAGTTAAGACAAAATCTTAAAGGATGACAAATGAATCTTGAGCTTTTCAATAGCCTTCTAACAATCTACAATCCACTCAAAGTTGGCTAAGTTTCTTAAGGTGTTAAAGAATAGTCGAGCAATGAACCTATTGAGAGCAGCTAATCTTCCTGTAAGACACTGCACTTCCTTTATAGTCCATAGGGGTGTCATATTTAGTATGGCTTCAATTTTTTATGGGTTTAGCTTAACTCCTTTAAAGCTCACCAAAAAAACCTAAAAACTTCTCTCCTTTAATGACAAAAACACATTTGGAAGGGTTAAGTTTCATTTGAAGTTGAAGCAATACAGAGAAAACTTCTTCAAGATCTAGAGTTGTTGTTTAAAAGTCATGTTTTTTACTAACATATCTCTCCATAATTCTCCCTATTTGATTCTTGAATATTTAATTAACCATTGGCTGATATTTTTTCTCTTAATTCTTCAATCCGAATGGCATTGTTTTTGTCACAATAAATCTCTGCTTTAGTTATAAAATGAAAGTTATTGCAAAAAAAGGACACAAAATCATACCTCATTACTAAAAGCAAGGAGCTAGTATTCCACATCGCTAAAAGGAGAAGCAAGAGAAATTGTCTTCATTATAAATAATATAGCATCCTTTATTTATTTTGTGTTAAGCAAAATCTAGGCTACACAAATAGCCCAATTATAAGGTGCAATAACCTACAAGGTATGATATGTGCAATACATTAATCTTAGTGTAATAAAAAAAGATTGAGATCTTATAAACTCAATTAAAAAAAACTTTTAGTTTGAGTGCTAATTATAGATTTTTCTAACATATAATAATAGAATTAAATTGAAAAATTAATAGAATTAAATTGAAGAATAAAGATAATGATAAATAAACAAAAACATTTATTCAAATATATTCTATACGATGAAAAGATAGATTTTGGATAAATGAAATGTGACTAATTACTTCTTATATGATTTCTTTTATATAAAAAGCAGTATATGAAAAATAAATTAGCAATAATAAGAATTCAACCAAACTAGATAATCACTCTTAGAACTAAACAGAGTCTAAATAAATATTTATTATTATAAATCAACAGGAAAAATATGTGTGTGGTATAAATACTTTAATTAATGGGAAGATAGGCTCGCCTGAGAAGGAAATGACTAATAAAAACAGACTCATAACATTTGTAAGATGACTTCTTTTTTCACAATAAATTAAATTATGAATATAGCATAACCTATTTCTATGGGGAAAAAAGTTATTTTTCACTTAAACGATGGTTTTATTTAAAGTGAGGATTGTAAGTTGCTAGTAAAAACCTCATGAATTATAATATTCATTGCATCAAAAGTTTCATTTATCCAAGTGTATTATTTTACAACTCAATATATATATTAACAAATTATTTCTTGATCAAATTAGAAATTAAAATCTATAATCGTATCACTAATCTAGGAATTAGTATGCTTTAATCATAATTATTAAACCAGATTTAGGGATTGAATAATCACAAAGCTCGGGTCATGGATTAAACAAGTTCTCCCGAGTTAACTTAAATTAATAATTTATTTTTAAAAATAATCAAAATGATGTTATTTTGAGAGAAAAAAAAAAACAATTCAAACCAAGTTTTGATTGGGTTAAATCAATTCAACTCGCTGGATTTGACACCTAGCTCGTGTTAAGCGATGAGTTAACTAGATACCTGATGAAGTTCGAGTTTATCCCAAGAGCTTGCGGACTAAGCTAGTACTTGGAATATTTGGTTAATTTTCTAATTCCAACAATCTAATTCATCCATCCTTGGAATATATGGCTAGTGAATTATACTTGATATTTGCAAAAGATTCTTTCTTATATATTTGAAGACTCTCCAACAATTAAATGAGTATTATTAAAAAAAAAAAAAAGTCATAATTTAAAAGAATGTCCTAAAATATATAAATATCTTTCACCATTTTATAGACCCTGTATTTTTTATTAATGAGAAATAATTAAAATATCGGTAAAATATCTCTAATTTTTTATAATAAAATATATTTAACTTGTGAGGATAAAATATCCATGATATTAAAAGAGCACGAGCTCAATGTTTGGTTAATCCTGAAAATAAAAGATCTAGCGGCTGCTATATCTATGTATACATGTGCTCGCTCAATGATTAATTTAGCAGGTGGAGCCTGGTTTAATATCAATGAATTCAATTACTTGTAATTGTGATCCGTTTTGCAAACCCAAAAGGAGTTGATTTTGATACATTGTATCTGTAAAGGAAGTAAAGGTCTGATTTCACTCTGACATAGATTTATGGAGACCGATCCCCGATATATATTGACGCCTAACCTGACAACCTTCTGTATACGTGTCCTTTGGCCCGTAAAATGCGGCAACGTTAACATCTCCGTTTTTGTCGGGACGGGGACCATTTACGCGCACGATGCTACGTGTCGCGACTCGGGAAACTCTTTTTCTAATTAAATTATAAAGATATTCTCGTATGCATGTTCATTAAAACCACTTTTCTCAATTGATTTGAGGGTATATCTTCATGGTGATTATAGAATAATTATTATTTTTTCTTAATTATTTTTTTGGATCTACGTACTAGTTGGGTTTTTAATATATTTGTTAAATAATAAAGGAAAAATATTAAATTTATTATCCAATTATTATGATAGTCTCAATTATGCATCTAACATACCAATTGTATCATTAAAAAAAAATCTCAATTAAATCATTCTATTATGGACTTGTTAAATATCCGTATGTTTGTTACATTATCTCCAAAAAGAAATAGAAGGGAATTTGATGCTGAAGGTTTTTTAGAAAATAAATATTTTTTTAATTATTTTTATTTTTTATTTGTATTATTAATATTTTATAGTTTTTCATTTGAAAAAAAATAATTTTTTTATTTGTATTTTTCTATTCCATATTAATAGGATTTTTAATATTTTTTCTGTATAAAATGTTGTCATGACCTTTTGACAAATGAGTAAGGATGAATAAAATTAAATGTTTTAGGAGTTTTTACATAATTATGGGTTTTTTAATCTTTGAGCATTTTGATTAATAATAAATTTTGTTATTCTTTTTCCGTGCTATATGAGTTGGTATCAAAACTCAATTTATGTTAGCTATTTGTTATGTGTTATTAGAAATATTGATAGTGAAACTTGCGATGGAATAACCCCTCATAAAAAGATTATTGGTTTTTCAACTTTCAAAGCCATGCTTGAAGAACATTATATGAGGAGATCGTATCCTATAGATAATTTAAACTCAATAATAAGATCCTTTCACTTCATAAAGATTGATGGAAGACTTTTTTTGAAAAATAAATATTTTTTTTAATTATTTTATTTCTTTTTTTTCAAATTGAAATTTTTATTTTATTTTTATTTTTGTTTTTTTATTTAGTATTATTAAACATTTCTAGTTTTTCTACTTGAAAGGAATGGTTTTTTAATTTTTATTTTTCTATTTAGTATTAACAAGGTTTTATAATTTTTTATTAAAAAATATATAAAGAGTTATAATAGCCTTTTTTACAAATAAAATATAAAAAATAAAATTAAATATTTTAAGAGTTCGTATAATTTAACTTATAACATATTTTATTATTTTTCTCTCCCAAACATGCTAGATTATTTTTTTATTAATATAAATATTCAAACTAGTTTATTCATATCTTAATTAATTTTATTAGTTTTAAAATTAATAACCATATAATGAATAGCTGTAAAAAAACTAAAACTCATCCTTTACTTTTTTTTTTTTAATAAGTTGAAAGTGCCATCAAAATACAAAATCCCAAATCTACTAAATGATGGTTATGATTACTATTTCACTAAAAGACGAGATTTTCTTCTAATTTTATTACTAGTGGGGATCACAAATAATTAACAATCTCAATAACTATATTCGATGAATTATCCTATTAAGTAATAAAAATTATTTAATGGTATAATCGATACGGAAAATAATTTGAATGTATAATTGAAATTATTTCAATGGTTGGGTGGTCAAGTTTGCCTAATAATAACAAAATAAATTCCTAACACCAAAAATATATTATTTAATAAGAAAAAAAAAAACAATCTTAAATTCCGAGACAACCCCTCAGAAACTCCCTTCAGCAAATGACCTGACGCTTCTCTTTCTTTTCACTTCCTTTATAAACACCTCTAACCCTAATCTCACATATTCACCACCACCTTTGTATAGAGAGCGAGCCGCTAGCTAGCTGCTCTGCAGGACGCTGTTCTTCTTGAGAATCCACTCTAAGAAGGATTTGCGGTATCATCTGCAGCTATATATACATATATATACACGAAAACCATAAATAAAATGGCTCGCTCTCTCCCAAACGCTAAGCTTCTTGTCGCTTCTCTTGCCGATGGTCTTTCCCTCTCTGTTTTCCGGTCAGTACTCTTGTTGTTATTACCTTAATTCGCTTTGTTTTTGTTTCCATAAAGGGAATTAGATTTCGAAGACTCAGTCAATTTGATGAACATCTATATGATCACTATTTTAAAAAAGGGACTGAGATTTTAAAAGTGGGCTAAATGTCTCTTTCTGTGTACAGGAGAGGTTACGCGGCTGCTGCACCGATCAGTGCTGCTGTAACAGCGAGCTTTGGCAGGGGAGGGCCAAGGACTAGTGCACCGACAGGGAAAATGGAAGATGGGGCGGTGACCAAAGAAGATTCCGAGGCCTACTCTGCATGGGCTCCTGATCCAGTTACTGGGTATTACAGGCCTGCTAATTATGTAGCAGAGATTGATCCAGCTGAACTTAGGGAAATGGTGTTGAGCCATAGGGTTAGGCCACAGTAGAGGTTGCAGGATATGGTTCTGTTACTAGTAGATGGTGGTGGCTATGGGTTTGCTCGCGTCACGCTTTTTGTTATTTGATCAGAGATTCAGAGACATCAATAATGAATAGTAGCGTGGCTTTATTTGATACAGAGTATGTTTGTTTTTAATTTTGAAAAAATTTGAATTATTTTTTTATTTGAAATTAATTTTTTTTGTGTTTTTTTAATGTAAAAAATAATTTTTTAAAAATATCAAAAAAACTATTATTTTAACATATTACAAGTAAAAATTATTTTGAAAATTAATTATTATTATATTTTTAAATAAACCTCTAATAACGGTTTAAGCTTTCTTGTTTATATTAAATTTTTTTATATTTTTTGAGAAATTAACAAGAAATTATTGGTTTTCTTAGATGTTATACTAATTTAACATGATTGATAATATTTATGAGCTCATCTATATAATTTATTCATGATACAATTTCATTGTCAAAACAAATAAATTATTAGGCAACATGGTAACTAAAAAAATTATCAACTTATATATATTTAGTTTGAAATGATTCTAAATTTATGGGTGATGGTTCTGGTACATTGCAAAACTTATATGCTTTGGGGTTTAACGCATAATTAAATTTAATGATATTAGATTTGGAAAAGAGTCAAGCTCATGTTATCTAGGTTTGGTTTGAGCTTGGGGTTCTGTCAAACCTAGATATATTGAGTTATTAACACTAGTTACTTTGATAAATCACTAGTTTTTTTTTTATTTCTCTCTTATAATAAGCAAGCATTAGTTTGATTTTTCATGTTATGTTGCAAGATGAAGCTTTTTTTTTCTTGATTTTTCATGTTATGCTGCAAGATGAAGCTTTTTATTTTTCTCAACACAAAAAGGAGTGCAGTGTTGTTAACAAATATTTTTACCATCATGAAAAATTTTAACTGCAAATTAAAAAATCTAGATGTGTGTTTAATAAAATAAATTAATATATATATATATATGTTAATAAATAATAATAAATTTATTGGTTTTAATCAATAAAATTAAATTTTATTTTGTCAAAACGAACATTAACTTGACGTCAACTTATTTTTAAAATCATGAAAACTCCATAAAAAATCAACCCGATCAAACATACCAAAACCACTCTCAAGTTAATTTAATGTGAAACGATTAAACTAAAAATAAAAAAATTCAAATGATAGAAAAAATAAAAAATAAAAAACATTATGGGCACCTGTTGTAATCCAAAATGAATAGTGTATTTTTTCCATCTTGGCTTTTATATTCATGATTCTAAACAGCATTTCATAGTTTTTCGAGGATTAATTTTGTAAAATCAAGCTATAATTTTTAAATTGAAAGCAAAAGAACTCAATGAAAAGAAAATAATGAGAATGAAAAAAAAAAGGCACCCAAAGAATAAAAAGTTTGAGGTGGGGGTGGTTGGCATCAATCAATGGATGCTAGGTTAATCGAATTTTAATTTTGCAAAATTAAACTACTGATGGATGTAAAGTAAAATGATTTAATATAAAAAAAAATGTGCATGGAAAATAAATTGAGGTGGTTCGTTGTTTATATTTATTTTCATCTCAAATATTTTAATGTCTTTGTTGATAAAAATTTATTTTTATAGTAGTGTCTTGAAAAAAGAAAATAGTAAATCTCAATAATGTATTGATGAGCTAGGCATTTGCAATTATGTTATAGGATTCAGCCATCAATTAATGCCCACTAGTCCATGTTGTTCAATTTTCGCAATGCAAAGAACCATTAACCCTAAATAATTGATAACACAGTGGAAGGTCAAAGAGAGTTCATTGAGAATTTTTCTTTTTCTTTTGGATTCATGTATAGCTAAATCCAATAATATTAAGTCTATAAAGCAGCTAGGCCTATGTCATATGAGCTTTGCCTTCTTCCAAGCCTTGATATGTTAAGTATTACTCTGTCTTTATCCCTTTTAATCATATATTTCTAAGCAAACATATCAAAAATACATTGATGCATCACTAGTTTTTCCTTTATTTCTTTCTCTCTCTCTCTCTCTCTCTCGTAATAAGCAAGCACTAGTTTGATTTTTCATGCTATGCCGCAAGATGGAAACTTTTTTTTTCAACACAAAAAAGAGTGCAAGTGTTATTAACCATTTTTTTTACCACTAAGAAAAACTTTAACGGCAAATTAAAAAATATAGATGTTCATTTAATAAAATAAATTAAAAATTATATGTGTCAATAAATAACAACAAATATGTTGATCCCAACCCAAGATTGAGTCGAGAAGCTGAGATAAAAATGTTATTTCATGAAGATAAAAAAAGATTGAATATTTATTTTAGTTTAAAGTTAGATCCCTAAAGTTTTAATTAGTTTTAATCAATAAAATTAAATTTTATTTTTGTAAATTGAACATTAATTCAACATCAAAACTTAATTTTAAAATCGTGAAAGCTCCATATAAAATCAACCAAAACAAACATACTAAAACCAATCATAAGTTAACTTAATATAAAAGGATTAAACTAAAAATAAAAAAAAATCAAATGACAAATAAAAATTAAAAAAAAAAACATTATTAATAATCGTTGTAATCCACAATAGATCGTGTCTTTATCCTATGTTGTATTTTCATTATTTTTTAATATTTTTTCTATCTTGCATTGGCTTGCGTGTTAATAATTCCAAACAACATTTCATAGTTTTTCAAGCGTTGATTTTGCAAAATCAAACTACAATTGTTAAAGTAAAAGCAAAAGAACTCGATAAAAAAAGAAATGTGAAAGCAAAAAAATAGAGCACTCAATGAAAAGAAAGTTTGAGGTGGTTCATTGTTCATGATCTAAACATCATTTCATGGTTTACATAGTATTAATTTTGTAAAATCAAACTACAATTGTAAGATGTGAAGAAAAATGACACAATAAATAAAAATGAATGTGAACGAAAAATAAATTGTGGTTTATTATTTATATGAATAGTATTTTCATCTCAAAATTTTAATGTTTTTGTTAATAAAGATTTATTTTTATAGTAGTGTCTTGAAAAAAGAAAATAGTAAATCTCAATAATGTATTGATGAGCTTGGCATTTGCAATTATGTTATAGGAGTCTGCCATCAATTAATGCCCTCTAGTCCATGATGTTCAATTTTCGCAATGCAAATAACCATAAACCCTAAATAATTGATAACATCATGGAAGGTCAAAGAGAGTTCATTTGAGAATTTTTGCCAAGTTATAATTACAGAGAGAGAGAGAGAGAGAGAGAGAGAGAGATGATTAGCCTCGTGAACAAAGAAGTGCTCGGCATAAATACGGAAACTATAAAATTCATGATGATCTCCGGCAGCCGGAATAGATCCTTGGGGCCAACTCTCTACTATAAAAAGTGGGCTAAAAATTGAACTGAAAGAACAATTTCAATATTTTCAAGGCATCTTGAGCGGACATTGGAGCCCAATTGTGAAAGTCCCGATATTCCCATCAAAAACCATCCTTGCTTAGTTATCTAGACTCGCGCTTAGGTTAAATATTTTTTTATATATATAAATATATATATATATATATATAATTTTTTTAATATTTTTTTAGTTTGAAAAATATAACAAATCAAAAGGTTTATGCATATATGTGATTAAATAAATTCAAAATTATATGTGCAAATAAACAAATAAAAAATCATTAATGACACCTAAAAACAAAACTTGAAAAATTAAGAGGCATGTGTAGATTAAGATATTTAATCTTGAAAAATAAGATATTAAATTGATTGAATAAAAAAAAATGAATACCATGTAAGGCTACACATATTAAAAATATCATTTGAAAATAAATATTTGTTATTTTTAAAAACATATTTATCTATACAAAAGATAAAAACAAAACCATAAATAAATCAAAAAAAAAATCTCTGAAAACTAAACACATAATCAAAAATTCAATATTATTTAAAAGAGGCCCTCTAAACAAAATAAAACAGAAAAGGGGTATTAATATAAATATAATTAAGGTTTTTAAAAAAACAAAAGAGCATATATAAAAAAAATAGA
Organism: Populus tomentosa; assembly: GCA_018804465.1. Classification (NCBI taxonomy): domain Eukaryota; kingdom Viridiplantae; phylum Streptophyta; class Magnoliopsida; order Malpighiales; family Salicaceae; genus Populus; species Populus tomentosa. The sequence goes on along the minus strand of CM031987.1, from coordinate 1,421,072 downwards.
GGAAAAAAGGATTAGGCGCTACTAGGCCTAGGAAGCTAGGCCAGTCCGCCCCTTAAAAAAAACCAATCGACGCATTGCATGTTCTACGCAGATTAAAATCAGAGCCTATACTATTTCGATCCAAAAAAAAAATTTCAATTTGTTTTTGACCCAAAACACCTTAAAAACCATAACAAACATATCCATAGCCTTAAAAAACTACCCAAAAAATAAAACCTGAAACCAAAAATTAACTCGAGTTCAAAATTATTTTTTCACAAATTTTCAAGGTACAAAAACACCTAATATAAACTCTCATGGCCAAATGAAACAATTTGACACAAAAATCTCTATTTTGATTGCCTAAATCGATGTCAGCAAGTTTCTCTCTCTACCACCAGAATCTGGCAACCCCTTTCTCTCCTCTCTCTCAACCAGGGACCAAAAAATAACAAAAATAAACCTCTATATTAAAAGGAATTGGAACAATTTTGAGGGACCAAAATTGTTTAATTTGAGTGATTGTTTAAGTTGCAGGAACAAAATGCATTTTTTTAAACTTATGGTATGTCACCTATGTTTGCCGTGTTTTTCATTTCAGTCCCCACTCTTTCAATCCAACCATTTCATAAGAATTTAAAATCAATTGCTTCTTAAATAAGACTGAATTGTCCAAAAACAAAGTTTGAGATCAAATTGAAAAGATACCAAATTTTGCATAGTGACTAAAGCACAATGAAAATCCCACGTGTTTTCGAGTCTGCTATAACTAGCCCTCTTTCCCCGCACTCCATTACATGAAGGATTAAGCGCTAAGTTTTTTTAATGTAAAAAAAAAATTATGAGCATTGTCGATTCGTTATATAGCTTAAGGGGACTATAAAAGTAGACGTGTGTATTTAATCAAACAAATTGATTAAGTTGATAAAAAAAATGCCTAGAAAATTAAAAACAAATAAGAAAAAATATATAAATCACTAAGAGTTGCACACATAGTGACTAAAGCACAATAAAAATCCCACGTGTTTTTGAGTATGCTATAACTAGCCCTCCTTCCCCGCACTCCATTGCGTGAATGATTAAATGTTAAGTTTTTTTAATATAAAAAAAGAAATTATGAGCATTGTCGATTCGTTATATAGCTTAAGGGGACTATAAAAGTTGACGTGTGTATTTAATTAAACAAATTGATTAAGTTGATAAAAAAAATTGCCTAGAAGATTAAAAACAAATAAGAAAAAAAAATCACTAAGAGTTGCACATAAAAAAAACACTTAACAATTTTATAAATAAGATATATTCAAAATGATATTTTTAATATATTTTAGAGTTATTTATTTTCATAAAAATTAATTATAAATAAATAAAATGCATAATGGCCCTAATATATAGAAGTCACGCGTCTGAGCCTAGGTTGCCTAACACATATAGTCTAATTAAAGAAAAGGGTACACAGGTGGGTTCCTTATGCTCGGCCTTTTTTGCTTTGGCAAAAAGAGTGACTGAGATATCATTCATATATATATATATATATATATATAAAACAAATGATATGTTGTCTTCCTACCTAGTTTTTGATCACCAGAAAGGTGGTTGGAGAATACAACAGGGGGTTCAAAATTTTATTTTTCAACCTATTTTCACTTAAAAACACATAATAAATATTCTTATCATGTAAATAAACTAATCTCTCATCTCAAAACACCCTTAAATTGATCAAAAAACACAAAATTAAATTGAAAAAAAAAACTCTTTCAATCACGATCTATTTTTTAGTAAGATGAAGGCCTCAAAACACCTCATTGAACTTCTTCTTGTCGAATAAAACTCGTTGACACCAAGATCATCATTTTGTTTTATTGTTGGTCATTTGCAGTTTTTTGGCGAGTTTCACCGTCGTCTCCCAAATCTAGTGACTAAAAAATAAAAAAAAATAAACGTCTAGTATAAAATTAAAACTCCAAAAACTAAAAGGGCTAAATCGGAGTATAAAGAAAAATATGGGGGTTGGAAAGCACTTTTTACTGACTTTGAAATTGGGCACATGCTTTTCCCATGTTTTACATTATGGTTCTCTCTTTTTTAATTTGATCTTTCAACTACGATATAAAACTTTATCTCATGAGATTAAGTAACAAAATGATTAAATTTTTTTTAAAAAATGTTCACCGACTTTTAAATTAGCCACTCATTTTCCTTGTGTTTTACATTATGGTCCCCTCTGTTTTAATTTGATCTTCCAATTATAATTTGTGAATTCTCAAAGCTTTTATACATAAACCTTCTTCAAATTTTATATTAGTGAAATAATTTTTTTCAAAGAAATATGATACCATGACGGTTTTTATGCCAAAATCATTTAAGAAAAAAAAAAGAAAGAAAATGATGGATCTCAATTTTGATCATTATAAGGTTCATATAAAACCCTATAAAGGTCAAATTCTCCCTAAAAATGATGAATAGGTTGAAAGGTTGATAATGCTGGATTTGGATAACAAAACACCTATAAAACAAGTCTCATATCGGTTTTAGGGCACCTTTGATGCTTAAGTTAACACCACTGATGGAGAAAATAAATCTTAAAAGACTATGTTATGTGTGTTATAGAACTTAAAGAAAAAAAAAAAACATAGCTTTATTTCAAAGATGATTGTAGAGGAAATGATTGCTTAGGAGAATCTGAAGATGGCTTGTCTTAGTGTTCAAGGTTGTTTGTATAGCTTCGAACCCAGATAAATGTGTTTATGAAAGGAATAGAGTGGTCAATATGCTTGTCACATATATTTTTGGACTAAGAGACACTGGCTTATAGTGATAATTAATCAGTAGAAACTAACTACGTTTTGAATTTTATAGGTTATATATTGTTAATGAAGATAATAAAACTAATCTCTAAGAAGCACATGGTCAAGAGATGTGTCTTTATTTAATGCATGTACATTCTATCTGAATGGTTGGTGACAACTAAACCAGATTTGACCTTAGAGTCATATACCTAAAGGTAACACTAAGGTTCGAGGTGTATCTGCTCATCTGAGATTCAATGTAGATGTGATACTGACAAGCCTTTTATCTGAGGATGTTGTTCTATTGGGTTTTGTGGATAACCCAGGTCCAGTTCGGAGACAAACACAACGTGTTTGATGGGCCTTCAAGCCACCAAGAGGTCCAAACATGATCCCAGTAACTTCCATGGAGTATGGAGCCCTATCGTACAACTAGGCCCGAAAATGTGAGGGCTCATTTGAGGCTTGGGATTTTCGGGGGAGCTCCATGTCTAATGATTGCTTCACATCTTTGTATCGTGAGGCCTAAGACTCGAACTATGAGACATGGGCCAGCAGCAGCAATGGATCAATATTGACCACCATACATATACTCCGTACAAGAAATGCGGCTAGGGATGAACCCTTTCCTGTTCCTTCTTTCTCTTGGTTCCATATCCTGAAAGCAAAATTACACAGAACGTGAGTGAGTGAGTGAGCCCAAAATTGCAGAGTTAAGCACAACTTCGTTTTCCCTTGCAGGATCTCGAGAAGATTTGCACTTTCCCAATGCTTCAAAGTCCAAAAGAGTGCTCCGCAAGTTTTTTTCACCTCTACAGGGCTTGTGGGCACCTAGCAAACGGGCAAAATCTAAGGCTTATGGGATTAAAAAAAAGTACATGTATCAAGGGTCCACTTTTATTAATGTTCTGAGCCAATAACTGTGTCGTGTCCCCCTCCCCAGGCAGCCTTTTTTCCCGTCTTTTTGCAATCCTGTACTTTATCATGCACCATCTTGTACATCTCTTTTCAGATTTTATTTTTTTTTAATTACAGTTGTTTGGATTATGCATATTTTAGCTGATATCGCAAGATTTTTTTAACTCATATTTTAACGATCGTACAAGTCTTTTGATTAATCTTTTGAGGCTTTATGTAAGTTTTTAACAAACCTGAAATTTATAATATTTAAATTAATAAATTTTAAATAATAAATTTATAACTTGATTAATTAAATAAACTTAAAATTTATGATACTTAAATTAATAATTTTTAAATAATAAACTTATATCTTAACCAATTAAGCTCTTTTTATATTTTTCTTGAAGTGTATTTGTGCCCCCAAAGTCTGCAAGCTTCATCGAATTTTATCAAATAATCTCCTCTTATACTGTGCCAGTATTATTCAAGCAGTATTGGATTGGCCGAGTATCCACGAGTTTCGTTTCTTTTAGGTCAAGGCTCCTTGTTTATAATAATTTTGCATGAATCTTTTCTAAAAATATATAATTTATAATTTCTCTCTTAAAATCTACTTTCTATGAGACTGCTAAACACGCTAACACAGATCATCTTCCTAAGCGTTCTGAAAAAACCTACCATCAATTACAACGTAAGTTGACAATTTCTGAAAAAAAAATGCAATGCCTGCAATATGGCAGGAAAGATACCACAGGTTAAAATTAATTATGAACCTGACAGTGAAAAACTATAATACAATTCCCCGTGAACGAACAACTGCACAGCAGTATCTTGTGTTTTACAGTTGTTCATGACCTGGTTTGAAGTTCAGTGGAAGCTTTTTTTTCCTTAAAAATAAAAAAAAAAAAATTAAGTTAAATAAATTCAAAAATTTGTGAAAATACAATTGTACAGCAATGCCATATAAGACTCAAGACTGGCAAAAATTTATTGCCTACTTTTAGTAGCGAGACAGGATTATGCAGTAAACAGTTGAAACACCTACCTCCTCTACCCAGTTCAAAAGATCAATGGAGTTTTGTCCAAAAACAATGATAAAACTTTGACCAAATCTCAAACGGCTACGAGGGTGGTCACCATGACAGCATCTTAAGCTTATAGACCCTAGCTAGCTAGCCATGTGTCCAGCACCACCGAACGTGCGTGCACATGCTGTGACAATCGACAAGTCTTCGGCTCTTAGCTCCATAGAAAAACATATTTCTTTGGCATTACATCAGATCTTACAGCTTAAACAATACAGGATAATTAAACATGAAGACCAAATAGAGCACAAAAAAACCCTGGCAAATCACAGGAAGAGAACACAAGAAGACAACTAAAAATATTGCACACCAACATTTCTTCTCCTTCTCCTCCAACTCCAAGCAGTCTACTGAATCACCTAGGTTATGATGATATTATGTAACAACTTAACAAGCAAACTGTCTAAAGGGAAATTCATTTCCAAATGTAACCATAAATTTCAACAAAATTAAAAAAAAAAAAAAAGTGTAATGACACTAGTGACAGAACTGATCAGACCAGGATAGATGGTGAACAGCAGAGATTAAACGAACAAGATGATAATGGAATGTACTATGTGTATTGTAGCACCAACAGTCTCAAACTCTTCTACCTTAGCCTCTCACAGCTAACAAAGAAGGAATAGCAGACAAGTTTGGAGTGGTATGCTTGATGTTTCTTTTTCCATCTTTTGAAGAGGGTTTGCTGCCAAAAGCTCTCATTGGGCTAGCAAAAGCCCAACCCCAGCTCCTGCTTCTTCCATGAGCAAGAGGCCCAGCTCCTGATGATTTCCCATTCATGTCTTCAGCTGATGATGAGACCCAGTAAGATGATGATGATGAGGAAGACGAGGAAGAGGTTATGTTGAACCCACCGAAGATACCGCCACACCTGACCCTCTCTTTCATGTGAGAAGCCTCAGAAGTGACCTTTGGCTTGCCTTCCCTTTGGGACTCCACTCTTCTTAGAGTGCAATCACCAAACCCAGTAGAGATTCTCTCAAAGAAGTCACCAGAGAAGCTCCTGCTCCCACACCCAACAGATCTAGACCTTGATACCTTTCTCTCAAAAGTGGAAGCAGAGGCAGTTGATTGGCTGTTAGGACTATCATCATCATCCTCCACTACCACAATACTGTCACCTTTCCTTGACAAAGAAGAACCCAAACACTTCTCTTTTGGCCTCACCGTGGACCCATTTGTGGAGGTGGTGGTTATTGCTCTTGTAGTTACAGCCAAAGAAGACACCTTTTCTGTTTTCTTAGTTGAAGTACCGGGCTTCGAAGACGAGAGATAAAGAAATGACCAAAACCCTCTCCTTCTTGGGCTAAAATCCTCGCCATCATCAGTAGCAGCATCCAAGAAATAGCTTCTCCTAGGCGTAGTAGTAGATTTGCTTCTCTTGAAAACAATATCACGATCTGATGTTGATGATGCTACCATGATTTTCTTCTTCTTTTTAGCCAAAAGAAAAGGGATTCTGGCCCTCCTTGTGTAATATTCTTGATAGTGACTATTACTGCCACCATCATTTCTACATTTTGTTGTTGTGGGACGCGCCGCAAGGGATAGTGAAGTACCTGCACCACCGTTGCTAGAGCCACCAACACCAATATCAGATCTAAAAGAAGGGGAAGAGGAGGAAGAGGAAGAGCCACGTACAGGTAAAGGAAACGAAGAAGAAACAAGCTTGCCAAGCTTTTCTTGAAGACAAAAGGCACAGATACCACCTGGGTTGTTTCTGTAAGGATGGTCACTGCATTGCATACCATCCCCCAAGTCTTCTTCACCTGCACCAACTCTTCCTCCTCCAACACCAACTCCTCCTTTCATATCCATCATGAAAATCTACGATAATACTGCTGCAACACAGCCAAAATCTTTATGATTCCTGGATAGAATATAAATCTTTTTCTTGATGTCTTGGTCTTTCTTGGTCGAGGAGCTCTTGACTAAGCTTTTGGTGTTTTTGAGAGAGATGTGAAGAGAGATAGAAACAGCAGGAAGGGAACATACGGTCAGATTCAGGCAGTGTAAATTCTAATTTGTGATAAAAATACCAAGTGCATTCAAGAGTTTAGAGGGGGGGGGGGGCTGAGGAGGGGAGAGTCCCCAGGAGCACGTGGAATCCTGACTTCGCCAATATATTTTAATGAGTGCTAAGCAAGACAAGCAAAACCCTAATAAAATATACTATAAATCTATAATATCTCATCTCTCTTTGCCACTTCCAAACACAAAAGAATCTATAAAAGCCTGTCCTGTCCTTCTGAGACTGATCATAGGCCTCTTAGCTCTTACACAGTTACACTTACTCACCATTTCTTATCATTAACAGTAGTAACTAGGTTACTTCACGTGGATATAAACAAATCTGAAGGCAAAATAATAATATCTAGGTCACAGAAATTTTTTTCGCAGTTAGCAATTTATCATTAAGTCCGGTATAATAAATAAAACTTGACATTATTTTTTTTATCTGATCTATATTTTAAATTATATTATAAAAAATTTATTTTGATATAATATTGTTAATTTTACTGATTAAAAAAATTCAGGATAAATTATCAAACTAATAATTTAGATTATAAACTTCATTGTATTCAATTAAATTTTTATTTTATTTTATTATAGGATAAAAAAATATAAAAACCATTCAATAACAACCAGATATTAAATAAAAAAATAACAAAATAAAACTCGATCATTTTGTTTAGGCAAGCTTATAGACAAAACTCATAATAATTAAACTCCTTTTATCAAATAGAAACTATTTAACATTAAAAACAACGAGTTTCATTATCAAAAAGTGATTAACCTAACTGCTTTCTTTTTTCTTATTGATTTCAGGTGAGTTTTTTTCTCTCCATTTTATCTTGGAGATTGAAAAATAGAGAAAATAAATTTTTGAACCAAAATAAAATTTGTCGCTACTATGGGGTTAGTTATATATTTTCCTTGTTTTTTATATTTTGATTCCCTATCTTTTAATTTTATATTTTTACCATAATTCCAAGCCAATTTCTTCTAATTAGGCTATAGAAGGGTTTTATTGAAGGGAGAAAACAAAATTCAAAATTGAAAAAAAAAATTGGTTGCTTTATTATTTATATGAATAGTGAAACCAACCTCCTTTGTTTTAGCTGTTACCAGCTGTGAAAATAATATTTGACTAAGCAAAATTTTAAAATAATATATATTTTTTAATATTAAAATAACAATATATTGGATTGACCTTGTTTATTTTGGGTTAATGTGTTAAATTCATGATCCAGATTATGAGATTATAATAACCCTATAAAAAGTAAATCAAAATAAATTATGAAGGTTAATTTTCGATCAACCCAATATTAAAGGATGAAATTAAAAAAAAACCATAAAAACGACCCGAATTAACATGTTAAACTTGCAACTCAAGCCATAAAACAGAGATAACTTCATGAAAAGCAAATCGAAATAAATTATGAATTTCAATCCCTAACCAACCCAATATTGAAGGATAAGATTAAAAAGGAAATCAATAAAAAACAAACTGAATCAATCCACCAAACTTATAACCCAAGTTATCAGACCAAGATAACCTTGTATAATTTTTTTTAAAAAAAATAACCTAATTTAACTCAGATTAACCTATTAAATCCGTGATTTGGGTCTTAAGATTGAGATAAACCCCATAGAGATAAATTTGTAAAAATATAAATTAAAAAAATGACATAAAAAATAAATCAAGTTAACCCTAGTTAATCGTTAAGTATTATTACCGAGTCATGAGACTAGGATAACCTAGTGAAAAACAAACCAAAACAAATCATGAAATGTAATTCTCAATTAAACACAATATTAATTGATGAAATTAGGGAAAAAAAAAAGTCAATTAAAAAAAGAGTCAGTTGGGTTCACCTGTCAAACCCATAACCCGAGTTATGAGATGGGGACAATCCAATAAAAAACAAGTTCAATGTTGAAGGATTTGTGACCTAGGTCAAGAGACTGATATAACCTTTTAGAAAAAAAAATGATCTAATTTAATCAGGGTTAAAATGTCAAAACCCATGACCTTGATCTTAAGACCAAAATATTCTCATAAAAAAACAAATCAAAATAGATTATGAAACTCAATTCCCAACCGACCCAATATGAAATGATAAAATTAAAAAAAAATCAATTAAATAAAAAACACAAAAAACAACTTGAGTCAACCTACGTTAACATGTTAAGCACTATTCTAAAGTGACGAGATCAAGATAACCTAATAAAAAATAAACAAAATAAATCATAGTGTTTAATTTTTAATCGAAGCAATATTAAAGGATAAAATTGAAAAAAAAATAAGAAAAAGAAAAACAATTTGAGTAAACTGGGTTACCCGTCAAACTTTAGATCCGTGTCATAAGAGTACGATAACTAAATAAAAAAATAATAATATTAAAGGATGAAACTAAAAAGAAAAAAACATTGATTGAAAAAAAATCAAAGAAGAAAAAAAAAATAAAAAGCAAAGCAAAATACTATTCTAATAAAGAGTGCATTATGAGGAGGGGTAACCCCCTCCTCTTTTAGTTTATAGTTAAAGTTTTTTTAAAAAAAATTAGCATATTTTTTTTCAAGTTACCATTATTATTATCATTTTTTTTATGTGTTTCAATTGCTATTATTATCTATTTTTTATCATCTAATTAAAATGAAAATAATTTATTTGACATGGTCTGGTCTATGACTTAAGTCATGTACTTTTTCTATCTTTCTTTAAAATGTGTTTGCGTTACTTGGATATTATTTTTAACATGAAAACATTGCCATGCAGTGTTGTCTATATACACAACTAATTATACCTAAAAAGCCATATTTGTGCATGAAATTTTTTATATGGAAGATGATGAAATGATTTTTCATCTTATTTCCCTTTTGTGTTAGCTAACCATTAATTTAATTAAATTGTTTTACCATTTGAATTTGTCATTTTAAAGGAGAAAGAAAATCACCAAAGTTCAATATATATTTTTTATACAAGTGGTTTTAATCAGTCAGTTATAGACCTGCCATACTTGAGCTATATGGATAGTTTTATAGGGATATTTATGGATAAGTAGGATAAGATTAAGACCAAGAAAAGACTTTAATTGCTTAGAAATATGACTTATAACTTCTAATCTGGTCATTGAATCGTACTTAAGTTTTACTAATAAGTTTTAAAAGCTAAATTCTATAAAGAAAATTGTTTTTTGTACCTAGTAGAGGTATAAAAGACCTCTAGATTAGGCACAAAAAGCGTTGTTGGGTCTCTTTTTGTTACTTTTAAATCTTTATTTTTTGAATCTCCTAGTTTATATATTTATTTTATTTAAAAAGGTTTAAGCTTCTTAGAGAGATAAACTATTTGAAGAGAAATTTGTTTAATAATACAATTTTGAATTAGAATTTTTATATGGTGATCCATTAGATGCAATCTTATGTTGCTTATGCTTATTATCTTTCTTGTGTTATTTTTATTTATATTAATTGGTATCAAAGCTCCATGATTTTTTGGTGATTAGTTATTATGTGTTGTTGAATAATTATGGCTAGAAAAGGTTACATAACATGACATTTCCATGTAAAAAAGGATGAGGAGGTTCTTTATTAGAAAGATGATCGAAAAGATAAAGAGATTGATTGTAGAAGTTCCAGAGTAGATAAGGGTGAAGCTAATTGCCATCATTTTAAAGGGGGGAGCTTGTGTTTGGTGGGAGCAATTGAAAAGGTCTCAAAGAAGACAAGGCAAACAAAAGATTAATGATTGTGAAAAAATAAAAGGGAAGATGAAGAAACATTTTTTCTCTTAAGTACACTTGGGCTTTAAATGAACGACTATATTCATTGAGATAAAATGGAATGAACGTCGACGGGTATACTAATGATTTTCACTAACTAGTGGTTAGGAATGATCTATTAGAAGTGGAAGAACAATTGGTTCCCAGTTACCTAAATTGATTATGATAATCCATCAAGAACGTGTTTTGTTTGGATTGTTTATAGACAACTTTATAAGCCTATTTAAAGGCTTTGTCTATGAGAATAGTAAGTTACCAGAGTAACTAATAAAGATAACTCTTGCTCCAATCAAAATGATAAAGGATGCACACCAACAAAGAGAAATTATATGTTCAACTTGAATCAATAACTAAACAAACCATAGGTTAGAGTTCTAGTTTTGGATATAGTTTTATATCTTGGTGCTTCATATATTATGAACTGGGTATCGAATTTTGAGTACTATAAACTAGAGAGTTATTCGAGTAAAAATATATTAGTAGAAAAACCTGATGAAGAGACAAGTGATCTTGTTTATGATGGTTCAAATGGTAATGGGAAGGTTTTGTAAAGAGATAACAGTGATATTCTAGTCATTCAAAAGGAGATTGCTTGCTTCTAAGGGTGATTTATACAAGGATTGGCTACACACTAGTCTCTTCGACTCAACTTGTATTATTAAGGATAAAGTATATAATATAATCATCAATAATAGTAGTTGTGAGAATGTGGTCTCGGATAAGACAATAAAGAAGTTACATCTCAACATAAAAAAACACCATAAACTTTTTAGTTTGAATTGGTTGAATTGAGACAACAAGGTAATTATGGACAAACACTATCTTGTTTCATTTTTTATACGCAGGAGAATAATTTTTTTATAGTGTTTGATATGATGTGATGTTTATAGATATATGTTATCTATTATTAGGTACGTCATATCAATACGATATAAATATCAAATACGACAAGCAATTTAACATGTATAGCCTCAATATAAAATGAAAGTATATAATGTTGGCACCTAGGAGAAATGGGTAGTTATTTAGAGTAAGTAAAAAATATTTGTCTTTATCCTAGTTTATGGAGAAGAAAGAAAATAAGAGGAGTATGAAGAATCATGATGATTTGAGAAATGGTAAGGTGTGGAATAAACCATTAATGATCAATGATTGTTCTATAAAGATTAGGAATGCTCTAGAAGGTATTCCAAGCTTACTTTATTAGAGCATGAATATTGTACAGTGCTAGCATGCCAAAGTTTAATGGAACGCAAAGGCACTAACATCATTTTTAATGGTCGACGATAATGGTAGTGTAGGCAAATAAAAGGTCAAAACTTGAAGATGAGTTGTTTTCAACCCCTGTAGACTAATACACATGATTATGATTAATCAATTGCGGATATTCCATAGCCAGGCTACAAAACCGTTTGGGAACGCGGTTGAAACAACATTCTCAAAAAATTCAATTTTTTTTGCTAAAATTTAATATGGTTTGTATGTTTTAGATTGTTTTGATGTGCTGATGTTAAAAATAATTTTTAAAAAATAAAAAAACATCATTAGCATGCATTTCGCCACGAAAAATTATTTGAAAAGCAACCGCTATTACACTGCTAAACATAGTCTACATGAATAACCTTGCACGGATATTTATGAATCGATGGTATAAAGATAAACCCAATAAAAGACTCGAGTTATGCAAAATGACCAACTTGATGAAAGGGCTTATAACTTTCAATATAATTACTGAATCGTAGTTAGATTTTACGAGGAAGTCCTAAAAACCTAGTTTTACAAGGGGATTCTATCCTTATTGTTTATTCATGTTAGTTTTGTTATTTTTATTTTTGGATTTTTTATTTTGTTTATGTAAGTGTTTATGTTTATTGGAATATTCATAGATTTTTTAAAGGGACAAACTATTTAAAAAATATATATATATATATATATATAGTAATAAAACCTTGAATTAAAATCTTTATACACGATGATTTTATTTGCCATAATTTTATATTATTTATATCTACTGTCTTTTTTATATATTATTTATATTCATGTGGATCCTTCTAAAGTACTATTTCTCCTTACTCGATGTACTCCATGTAAGTAGATAATGGTGGAAGGTAAATTTGTTGCTTGTGTTTTGTATCACTGTTATTGGAAGTCCTCGAGCATATTCTTGATTTTTTGATATGAACCGTTGGATAAAAGGATTGCCCGTTGGGATCTTCACTCTTTCTGTCTCTTCCGACCTTGACCTCGTGAAGGTAGCCGATGATAGAAAGAGCAAATTGGTTGGACTTCTTTCGTAATTTAACACTAATAGTAGAGAACTAGGTTTTGATGCCTCGGTTGCCTGCCCCTGAAAATTTCTGATGCCGCATGATTAGAGAGGCACCGTTAGTCAATTCAATGATTTTTATGTTATTTTTTTAAAAAAATAAAATTAATTATGTTTATGTTTTAGATATTTTAATTATTAAAGTAAAAAATAATTTTTTAAAAAATATTATTTTAATATATTTTTAAATAAAAAACACTTTAAAAACAACTATTAACCATTATCTCATACATTCTAAAAAATACTTATCCTGTCATCGTCAATCCATCCAAGGATTGCCTATAAATAATTTTAAAAAGTAGATTAATTAATGAGGTTTTAAAATTTATTTATTAATAATTATGAATTTAAATTTTTTTTATAATTAATAAAAATTTATATAATTATTAATTTTAAAAATTATAAAATTATTTAAAATACACAAAAATGATAAAATGATAGGTGATCGGGGTATTAATTTAAAAACAAAAGGGTTGCCTATAGATTGTCTTCTTGCAGTGGACATGACCGCTCAACCGTACCACCAAATTAGCCTCCAGCCACTTAATTAATTAATTAAAGGCTTGCATTAACTAAGAAATAAATCTAATAATAATAATCATCATCATGTTCTCAATTCTAACACATGACTTGTCCATGTTACCCTGTTCATCAACCTCAATTATTGTCTTTAAAGAAAGAGTCCATGCAAGGTCCAATTAAATCAATCGATTTGGCCTCAAATAAGTGTGAATTGTCAATTCTAAAGTGTCGAACCAGACATTAATATACAGTTTCATGGATCTGTTCACCTCAGGGTGTTTGTCCTGCCAGAGCGATGCCTTGTGCTAGGAGGAGGCTGCGATCCTTGACTAATACAAGAGGACAAGAGGATTTTCGGTGTTATTTTTTAGACTTTCAGGGGACCGTTTATGCTCTCAGGGCGAAGACGCACGGTCATGCTAATAGATGTAGAGAGGTGATTTGTTTATTTGCATGAACAGGAAGGAGCATGATGACAAGGCAGCTCTCTAGTCTCCTCCACCACCACCACCCACCGCCACCACCACCACTCGTGTTGTTTCCTTGATGAAGATAAGGATTAATTATGGGCGTGAACGACGCAATTACAGGTCCACAAGCTGCCATCAGAATGGATTAGACATGATGGGTTTTTTAGCTCTACTTGATCACTGTGGAAAATAACAATACAATGCTGATTGATACAAGAGGTATTAGAGATAACTGCCGTTCAAAATGGGCTCGATGTGTTCCCTACGTGGCCTTGGAACAGTAAACCGTGTTTTCGTGTCCTGAGAAAATAAATTTTAAAAAATAAAAAAAATATTTTAATATATTCTTTTAAAAAAATACTTTAAAAAATAATTATTATAATAATATTAAACGAACTCTTCATCATCTTAACACTAAGCAATAAATAAAACAAAATCATGAAGTAAAATTCATTGGTTTATGAGATTAAAGATTTGTTTATTTTTATTGTGTAATCTGTATTTTACTTCAATTATAAGTTTGAAAGTATTTGATTAATCAGTACATATCATACTTTTATTCCAAACTCTCCCTGTTAAATAGAAATATAATTTAATTTGTATACATACACACACACACACACACATATATATATATATATGTATATGTATATAAATTTTAACCATAAAAACAACCCTCCTAATATCGATACTAAACAAATCCGAACTCCTGTGGAGATAAGAAATATAATTGTGACCACATATCCATTGATTCAACATCTCTGGGTCAGGGCATAGTTGCAAATTGATGATATATATATATATATATATATATATATATATATATATATATATATATAGACAAAGGTTTTAACTTGAGATTTTTAAATAAAAAGAACATTAATATCAGTCGAATTGCAACTCATTAAAGAATGATCATATCTATTAAGATTTTGTCACTGCTTTCTGCTGGACTGTCATCCTAATTAATATTGTTCTAATTAAACAAAATCTTAATAGCTATGATCATTCTTTAATGAGTTGCAATTCGACTGATATTAATGTTCTTTTTATTTAAAAATCTCAAGTTAAAACCTCTTTATATATATATATATATATATATATATATATATATAATCTTTTTTTCTTTTTAATTATTGAGAAGCATGCGTGAGGTTACTTGTGCGCTGGGCTGTGCAGCCTTGACTTAATTAAAAGCTCGACTTCCAAAAATGAAAGGTGGGAGATGGGTTCCGTGGAGTCCAGAAGCCATCCCAATCCCCAATTAATTCCTGCTATGATGGTTCGGCTACGTTTGATCACACTGATAACAATGTGGTTTGGAGACACTGGGTTTTTTTTTTTTTTTGGTTATAAGGTGATAGTAGATATTCATTGATTTGATTTTTTGATATTTTTATTTTATTAAATAAAAAATTTAAATATTTATAAAGTATTCATTATCTATTATTATTTGTTAATTAATAAAAAATTAAAAAATTTAATATATATTTAAAGTGTGAATATATAAATTAAATGATAAACATTATTCCATATTATATTGTATTAAAAAAACTAAATATTCTACAAATATATTTAAATAATATAAAAATATATTTTAGGTTAAATTTGGACAGGTTTTAGATCAAGTTTGACAATATTTATACTTTATTTATTATCTATTAAGTCAAAAATCACTATCTATTGTATTAAATTTTCATCCCTAATTATAATATAATATGAAACTTAAAGTGTTTTTTAATGCTTTCCCATGTATTTCTAATTATAATATAATATAAAACTTATAGTGTTTTTTAATGCTTTCCCATGTATTTTTTTTATGATTATAATTTTTTAATGTCAAATTTTAAAAATAATATGAAAAAAATACTTTAATAAATATCTTATACTGTAAAAAGTTTTGAGTGTTTTATTTTTGTTTGAAAATTTTTTTTAACAAATAACAAATTTGATAAAAACCTTACTAAGAAAAGGTGCAGCCAAGTGATTATTTTTTATTTGATTCGGTTTTTATCAAAAAAATAACCAAATTGGTTTTTTTTTAAATTAAAACCGGTTCAAACCGACAGGTTTTAGTTTAGTTATTTTAAAACAAAAACCAATTCAAACCAACCATATTTTACCATATTTTATGCTAGAAACAGCCAAAAATATGGCAAATCAAGGTTCATCACCAGAACCTCAGAAATCACACACACACAGGTGAGGGGAAAAAAATAAAAATCACCAATGCTCGAAACTATTCAATTTCCATTAGCATGCCACTGCCCCATCAGCTGCATAGAGGCAAGTCAGGGTTCAGATTCACCACACTGCTTACTGTTTATATATTAACATCTCTCAAGATCAATTATGGTCATCATTCCCACGTTAGTAAAATAATCTTTGCTTTAAGATTTTAATTTGTATTTATTCGCCTGATTATAAATATTATTGTCTAGCTCTCACATTTTGTCAACTTAGCATAGTCATTTCACCACACGTATATTATTTGGCTCATATACTGAGAGCTCTAACTAGCACGACGGAGGAAAGGGAAACATCCACACAAGAATTTTCCAATAGGTGGCAATGCATCTGGCGAGTAAGATCTTACAGCCGAGACTTTGCTTGGTCCACCGGAGAACTCTGCAACAAAACAGAGCAAACATCATTTGAGCAATGTATAGTCGTGTAAAAGATCCATCGAGAACACAAACTTGTTGCATGGTTTTTATTTGTTTCAGTTATTTAAAATAAGTCTGCTTCTGAACTGGTGGGTATGGTTTCAGAAATGTTGGGAGAGAAATATGTTATAATTCAGGTATAATTCATCTGGCATGAAGGTGTTTCTACGGTTGAGCGATGATCTTCCTTGAGTTTTGATTATTTCTATATCAATCGTTTGAACAGTTTATATGGCTATGTATGTTTTTTTTCGATGTACAAGCTTGTTTCCTTTTTGTTGACCTTCTAGGTCTTTTTTTGGGTATACCTCTCGTATCATGTACTTTTTTGGATCTATACAACTTAACTTTTATTCCAAAAAAAAAAAAAAAGTGTTTCTACAGCATAAGTTCTCAGCAACGAGTCCTAGGCAATCTTAAGGGCAAAACAGATGATGAACCAATGCACAATATGTTATGATTCATCTACAAGTCGTACTTTCTAATCATGTAATATGCATTTTTCATAAATTCAGGTCTCTCACCAGAGGAGCACCCTTTGCAGCTCGCTCAGCCAAGAAGGCACAGGGCTTAAAGAATCCTCCATACGTCTTTGACCATTCCTCCAATCTTGAATAAATGTACTTGGATCCAAGAGAATCAGCCCAGAACATAATACCCCCCCTGATCCAAATAAAACAAATTGATTAAAGCAAGAGCCTAGAATGTGGAAAGAAACCCTTTCACTCTGTAAAAACCAAACCTGTAAGGTGGAAAACCCATTCCCATTAGAGACGAAATGTCAAGGTCTGCAGCTTTGACTGCAATTCCTTCGGCAAAGACTCGACAGGCTTCATTCACCACTGGGAAAAATATCATCTCTACAATGTCCTTCTCTGGCAATTTTGCAAGCTGTAACAAAAAGATTAATGACCAAGAGATGGATCCACGAGCATATGCTTTTTGTTATTTGAGGTTAGGATCCATAAAGGTGGAACGAGAACGACACCTAAAACTACAAGCAGTAAGCGAGAAAAAGGAGAGATAATACCTTGGGGTCATTGGCAACACCAGAAATGTTTCTTGCTTTCTCAATGTATTTCCTTAGTTCAGGATCTGGCTTAGCTTTACGCCTATCATCATACAAATAGAATCCTTTGCGAGTAGTTTCACCTGTAATTTACATGGTAATTATGGAATTGCTTCAGAGACAAACAGTCGTTAAGAAAATCCTATTAAAAAGTCAAATCATGCTTCTAAGCTTCTACAGCTAAAGTTTTACATTCTATTCATGTTTCATCTGGAGGAAACTAATTGATTAACCAGGTAGGAAAATACCAGCTCTCTTATCCTCTTGCATTAGTGGGATAAGCATTGATTTATAGGTTCGCTCAGGGAAATTCACAACAAATTGCGTGCCAGTTGCAATTGCAACGCCAAACCCAACCAGGTCAACCAACCTGCATGAACAAGTGAAAGAATTGGAGCTCAAAATGTGAAAAATTATAAATTATACATTTTATGAAGCAATACCAAGATGAACTGAAATATATTTTCACAAGCAACAAGGGAAAAATGGTTACATTTTCACAACAAATTAGTTACCTGAAAGGGCCCATCGGCATTCCAAATTTGGTGATCACCTTATCGATCTGATAAAGATCTGCTCCATGTTCAACAAGTAGAAGAGCAGCTTGGGTGTATGGAAAGAACATCCTGTTGACAGCAAAGCCTGTGCAATTTCCAACCACAACTGGAGTCTTCCTGATTTTCTTCCCAACATCTAGCAAATCCACAATTACCTGAGGAGATGTCTGCTTGGTACGAACAATTTCCAAAAGTGGCATAACATGAGCCGGACTGAATCAGAAGCACAAAGGATTGGTTAAGCCAAAAACAAAAGGTCAGAACACAGTTCATTAACAAATCATAGAAGATAGCTCTACACCAGATATTACCTAAAGAAATGGGCTCCAATAATCCTATCTTGTGACTTGGTCTGCTTTCCAATCAAGTTCAAGTCAATAGTGGAGGTGTTACTGGCAAGTATACAATGAGGTGGGCAATATTTTTCTAGATCAGAAAAAATTTGTTGCTTCAAAGAAACATTTTCAATAACAGCCTGTGTCAAGCATCAAGAACAAATAATCAAAATAAAGTTGTTTAATTTCAGGATATAAAATTCAATGGCACCAAAAGAGAGTTAAATCAAATGAACAAGTATACCTCTATGACCATGTCCACGTCTTTAAAGCTTTCATAATCAAGGGCGCCCTTGAGAAGAGACATGGTTTTTTCAAACTTTTCTTGTGTCATTCTTCCTTTCTTGACACGACTTTGGAGATTGGCTGCATGAAAAAAGAATAGCTTGTCACAACCATAAAACTTCATTAAGTAAAACCAAAGGAGAGCTGGGTTACAAGATGACAAAATTAAAAGCTGATCTCAAGCCCCACCTCTGACTCTACCAATTCCAGCCTGCAAGAATTGGTTATTTACTTCTTTCAGGATCACTGGATAATTACTGAGAACTAATGCCGTTGCTATCCCTGAACCCATCAATCCTCCACCAAGCACAGCAACCTTCTTCACTCGTCTAGGTACCAAGCCCAGATCAGTAATTCCTGGAACCTGTTCAAAATCAAGAGCTGCTCAAGATTTTGAAGTGAAAGCATGTGAAGTGTTCAAGTGCCCAGACCAAACTTGAACAACAGACAAATGTCTTCCACAAATTCAGATTCCAGAGAGTCACATTACGTGTATTGAGAGCTCTAAAAATTCAATTGCACCAATTTCTTTTCACATCAATTCTTGAGAAAACTAACTTTGGTGCACACTCAAAGAAAGAACTTATTAACAAGAAACAAACCCTCTATTGAAACTCATGGCTTCAATCAGAATGAATGAACCTACTTGTTTACTTCAAGGATTAAAAAGAGCATCCACAAAACACTTTACGACAAGATGACTTAGCAAACTTGACCATGTATATCTTGCTAGAATATCAATGGTGGCAAAACCATATTAATATAGCTGGTAGAAGCCATATTATATCTACTGAAAATTGCAGATGAATAACCAACAATTCCACGAGTAAAATTGCACTAGCACCTTGGTTGTTCCTCGCTGAGCGAAGAAGACGTGGATCAAGCTCTTGCAGGTGTCAGAATGCAAAAGTTCATGGAAACTTTCAAGCTCCTGCCAACATCAGACAACGTATCACACGGTTTAACTGGCTATAATTAGAGGAAGAAGAAAAAGAAATGAGGACCGGTAAGGGACCTTGTAGAGTCCATCACGTGGACCCGAAACTATGCCGTGTTCAACAACATCAATGCAAACTATAGGATGTGTGAGATTGGGGGCTCGTTTCCGGACTTGTTCTCTTGCAAACTTGAATATTTCCCTTGCCTCACCAAGGGAATCTAATTTTTCGGTCTTGTAAAGACTAGCAACCCATGGTCTCCTACGCTCCAAGATATCCAGGGCCCACTGACGTGCAGTGCTTACCAACTCATTTGGTGAAACAACAGCATCCACAAGACCCAGAGCATGAGCTTCCTCACCTTTAACTGGTTTTGATGTCTATGAGCAGGGAGGGGAGGGGAGGATTGGTTAGATATTATACAGTTGTGAAACTATAGAAATCACATGGATCAAGCAACTAGAAGACCTGGCTACAACATACCAGCATCATTTCAAGGGCCTTTGAGATACCCACAAGACGTGGAAGTCTCTGTGTTCCTGAGCCAATCAGATACATGAGATTGGAAGTAAGAAAAAAAATCCCTTTTTTGAGGAAAATGAGTCCAATCAATAACCATGTGTGAAATCCGAGATGTATACTGTAACTTTGTTGAAGGAAGAATTGACAGCTAATGGGCAAACACTAGTTCATTTGCTCTACTCCGCCGCAGGCCAAACATTATGAGCGCAAGGATTTTTTTTGCAATGCTATTAAACCCGTGCAAGAAGATCAATCTTTTAAAGCCCTTAACTTAGATCTTTGCCTATCGCAAGCTTCCAATTAAACTATATAAGAACAAATTCGATGTAAATTGGTTTATTTTTAAAAAATAATGTTAAACAATAAAATCAGGAAAAAAAACAATAAGGCAAAAAATAAAAGATGATGTCACGCCACGTAAACTTTTCAAACCTGTAATCCAAGATATTAGATCAGAAATGCCACACATGGAAAAGCAGTGAAACTCAATTCCTAGCAAATTTAACCTTGAATGATGAATCATTACTATTATAATTATAATTATAATTATTGTTATTATTATCATCATTACTACTACTATCACTATCATTACAACTATCACTATTACTATTATTATCAATAAGTAATATTTTCATCATCATTATTAGTAGTATTATTATCGTGATCACTATCACTATCATTATTATCATTATCATCATCATCATCATCATCATCATTATTGTTAATAATATTGTTATAACTATTATCATTACCACCACCACTAATATTACCATTATTTTTTTTCTTATCACTATAATCATTATTATTATTACAGTTATGACCACCATTACTATTATTATAACAAACTATTACTACTGCTATTATTATTGTTAATCGTATTATTATTAGTATCATTATTATTGTTATAATTATTAGCACTATTATTAGCAACACCATTATTATTATTGTTATTATTGCCACGACTATTATCACATTACAACCAATATTATTATTATTAGCCCTATTAGCATTGTTACTATCCATTATCATTACTACTATAAATAATTATTGCTATCACTATCACTACAACCATCATAATAAAATATTACTATTACTATTATTATTATTATTATCACAATTAGTAATATTATTACTATCATTATCATTATTACAATCCTACTAATATTATCATTTGTTATTATTATTACTATCACTATTATTATTACCATTGCCATTACTATTAATAGTGTTATTACTATTACTATCATAGTTATCATCATCATCATCATCATCATCATCATACACTTATTATTATCATTGCAACTATTATTATTGTTATAAAAAACTACCTACTACTACTATTATTATTATCAACATTATTATTGGTTTCATCGTTTCTATTACTATTAATACTATCACCATAATAATAATAATAAGAAGAAGAATAATAAGACACTAGTATGATTACCACCAGGATTAACATTATCATCACTCATTAGTAGTATTATTACTAATATGGTTAGAATTATTATCATTGTTGTTATTACAACTACTACAATTACCATTATTGTTGTTATTG
>CM031987.1:1373608-1399019 GCA_018804465.1 Populus tomentosa | reverse complement strand
ATAATAAAAAGAAAAATTAATGAGTGTAAAGAGTGCAGATACAAATTTTAAGGTTGCATATTTTATTTAAATCATCCTCACGAGGTTTATAAAGTTTTAAATAAATAGAAAAACCTTATTCTAACTAGAAAACAAAATAAGAATTCAAAATTATATATAAAAAAAGCATAAAATCCAAAAATAACAAAAAAATCATAAAAATTATCAAAACCAGAGCTCCAAGATAAGATTTTAATTTTAAAAAAATAACTTTCAAAAAATATTATAAAAATTTAAGTATGATTTAATAATTAAATAAAAAATTATAATAATTTGAACCATTATTTTAATTTGACGTGACTAAATCACCTCTTAAATCTAAATATATCTTACTAGTGAATAAATATATCAATTAAAGTATTTACATAATCTATCTAAAATATATTTTTATTTAGTTATAATATTTCTACGCCTAACTATCTAAAATCAAATTCAACTGCATCCCTTTCCCTTCTTAGCAATCACACCATTATTCACTGCATCAATGACATAAGAACCTTTAATTGTGGTAGCCGATGAGCATTTACAACGGCCGTTCTGTTCACCATAACTCTATCTAATGCTTCTTTGTACTCGACGCTCTGACTCTGCATGCATCCACCGCACTCGTTGCCGCATCAAGTTAAAAGGATTTTGGGATTCTCGACCACCGCCCTAGCGGCTATCGTCTGCTTCTTCCCTCCCACAGTTGAATTCCTTGTTCACCTACAATGGTGTCATAACCCTGTGTTTCGCCTAGTTGAATTCCTCGATCTTTCCCCCCCTCTCTTTCTCGGTATTTGCGTCAACCTTACAATTTTTCAAATCAGCTACTAAACTTCTCTTTCTTATTGATTAATCCCTGTTCGTTTGGTTATTATTTGTTTTCCTTAATATTATTTGAAATTGAAATTTTATTTGAATTTCATTTGAGTCTACACTCTGTGTCAAAAATATTATGGTCAAAAGTTTGATAAGGATATTTGAACTTGATTATGAGGGGTCTTCTTGTTCGGTTCATATTTACTTGGCATTAGAGCGAAACTGATGCATCTATGCTCGAGAGATATGTTAGGTTTGTTGCCATTACATGTGCAACAAATGGTGGCTACAACCATTGATTTTGGTAGCCACCATTGTTGAAGAAGAGAAGAAGTTGGCAACCACATTTGTTGAAGAAGTTTGGCAAGTTTGGCAACCATCATTGTTGACAAAAGAGCATGAGAAGCTACAATGGATGCCTATAAAAGAGGCATGATCTTAGAGAGCAAAATGTGAGAGAACATGAGAATGAAGTGAAGAGAAAAAGGAGAGAAAGAGCTGCTGCCCCCTGCAGCCATTGCAGCTGCGTGAATAGTGAGTTGAGTTGAGTGGATGTGCCTCCTCCTCCATGTATTTATTGTATCCCTTCTCTATCTATAATAAAATGACTCTCTCCCGTGGATGTAGGCGGTTTTGCCGAACCACGTAAATTATTGTGTCTCAGTGTGCTTACTCCTCCGATGAGTAATTATCAGTACATCACCGGTCGCCGGATTCCGCCCAACAATTGGTATCAGAGCTTATGGTTTTAAGTGGTGTTTGATTTTTGCTCAAAAATGAAAGTTGTCAAAATAGTGTTTTGACCATCCCACTGTGTAGAGGAGGAAGAGACGAAGCCACTGGTGAAAACCGCGTCGAAATCGGACGTCGGACATGGCCGCACTCTCCATCACTCTCCGGCAAGCGTCTGCCCACGCGCACAGACGCACCCCACGCGCCCCACGCGTCTTCTTCACCCGGAAGAGTTGACCCGACCCATGTGAACAGTAGACATGAACAGTGACGACATCATGAACAGTAGACATGAACAGTAGCATGCAGATTGACCAGTCAACATACATGTCAGCATTGTGGGACCCACCTGCCACGTCATCAGCCGCGAGCCGAGCCGAGCCGCGAGCCGAGGGATAGGATTCTGTGCAGCAGAGTCTACGTGCAACCGGATCTGAGATTGAATCTGATCCGTTGATCAGGCTAGAATTGTTTTGATCAAATCTTAGCCGTCTGATGTGCGATTTGGACGATTCAAGACATGTTTCCAGCTAATTTGATCGTTCTGGATGCAATGGTATGGTCCGATCGTTGAGATTCAAGACCAAAAATGACGGTGGTGAATTATTAAAGAGAGATTGCCCGATCAGGAGGCATCTGAGGGTCTTGATGGTGGTCGATGGAGATAAAGAAGAAGAAGATACATATGTTTACCCAATTACATGTGCTGAAATGTTAAGTGAGGAATGTAATGCCTTGATGGAAGACAAAATTGGGACACTCTGGACACCCGATTATGTGGACAATTAAAGGTGGAGAGTGAAAATTGACGAAGACCAATCTTGACGAATCTAAGCACTAGTAGTCTTGCTAGATGTTGAGAAATCATGTATTAAACCTGTATATTCCAGATCACTTGTAAAGGAAAGCCGCAACAAAGCTAGCAAATAGTTGTATATACGGAGAGACAGTACGATGGATAGATATGGCCTAAGAAGTTCTGTCTAGGAGATTGGGTTTTAAGCGGGACCGTTGTGACCCCTCCAATCTTTCCTGGGAACTTGCTTAGTGGAAGGATTATCCATACGGTACTATTTTTTTATATGTGACAGTTTGTAATGAAAAGGTTGAAGACTAGCAGGATGACGGTACAAAGGAACAGTTGGGTTCCGTATGATCAAGGATCTGATGGAGTGTGATTTCTCCAAAGAAGTTAGATTCGGTGACTGTGATTTCTCGAGGGGAGAATTGATGAAGACCCTGAAAATGGAAGAGAATGGAAGAGAAATACAGCAATGGGATAAAGATTGGCACCCTATTTTGACTTGGATAGGTGTTGTGACAGGATGAGCTGCTGTCAAACATAAGCAAGGAATAAGGAGAAATTTGGAGAACAGAAATTGCACAAGGGCACACGGAGATTGTGCAAGAGTACCCGTCGGATCCAATGAGGTACTGTAATGAGACAACAGGTGCAAGGAGAAGAAGAGTTCCCAAATGAAGCTCAGAGCAGAGACTGTATACAATAGGAAGTCTCTTGATGCAGACAACAGGCGAGGACCTTTCCAATGCATGCAAGGATGGAAAGATGAGCTGTTGCAGAGGCACCTAATTGAGGGGGTGCAAACGCCTGTGATAAAAGGCGGCCGTCTATGATAAAAAGGCGAAGACACCAAAGAGAGGTGGTGTAGGTGGAGCTGTCAAGCAGAAAGATGCAGAAGCTCCAAACATAGAAATCGAGGTGGAGGATTGCGAGGAGTATACCGCAACTTTCTCTTTCTATGTAATCAGTGGCAGTAATCTCTCCCAAGTCCACATGGTGGTAGAGAATCTTGAAGCCACTAGAGTCATCCCGATGAAGGAGGATGAGACCGCTCCACGACGAGCGGAGACACCTCGGATGGAAGGTGTGAGGGCCATGATATGAGCCCAGATTCAGACCGCCGCATGACGACGAGCGGAGACACCTTGGAGAAGGTATGGAGGCCAGGATAGGAGCCCCGGTTCAGAACGCCCCAGAGCCGATATGATGGCTAGATATAAGTGGACAGATGGATAGCCAATGAAGTGGCTATGATGAGTATGAAGACAAATACAGGATTGACTTTCATGGATATTGCCCCCATGCTAAAGATCAATGAGCTAGAAGACATTTGCCTTGGACAATAAGTGTGTGACTTGTGGAGCATTAAGACGCGGCTGCTATGAAGGAGTAGAGGGCATGCGCAGGTTCCGGGAACGAGTTGACTCTTGTCAAGGTGGTGAGCTCGGTAATGGCATTATAATACTCAGAGTATGAAGATATATATGGATCAACCTTTAATGGGCTGCCCCCATGGTTAAAGGTGGAGAGCTACCTAGACTCTTACGACTAAGAGCGAGAGACTCACGGAGAAGTAAGACGTGGTTCCTACGGTGGAACAGAGGGCAGGCGCAACTCCTGGATGAGTAGACTCTTGGAAGAGTGGTGGGCTTGTGATCATATTGAGATACTCAGATAATGACTGTCGCACTTGAAATATCCGGTTGAGGGGGTGTTGTAAGCCTTGGTGTGAGGCTTGATAAATCATTCCGGACCGAGCATGATTGATACGCTCGAAGGGGAATGTTCCCAGAGATAAGCGTTAACACTCTTCAGATGAGATGTGACAAACCATCTGGTTGAAGTGATCCTTTGGAGTGAGCAAAGGGGTGCTTGAGTAACTCTGGTGATTGAAAGGTTTGGCGAGTACCTATAAACTTGGTCAAAGACGCTCTCGAAATGGTAAGCTTGGAAGAGCTGCAAGATGCAAGCTTGTGCTAAAGAAGTAAGAGGACAATTGCCCCACATGAATGGCAAAGGGGGTGATTGTTAGGTTTGTTGCCATTACATGTACAACAAATGGTGGCTATAACCATTGACTTTGGTAGCCACCATTGTTGAAGAAGAGAAGAAGTTGGCAGCCACATTTGTTGAAGAAGTTTGGCAAGTTTGGCAACCATCATTGTTGACAAAAGAGCATGAGAAGCTACAATGGATGCCTATAAAAGAGGCATGATCTTAGAGAGCAAAATGTGAGAGAACATGAGAATGAAGTGAAGAGAAAAAGGAGAGAAAGAGCTGCTGCCATGGGCAGCAGCCCTGCAGCCATTGCAGCTGCGTGAATAGTGAGTTGAGTTGAGTGGATGTGCCTCCTCCTCCATGTATTTATTGTATCCCTTCTCTATCTATAATAAAATGACTCTCTCCCGTGGATGTAGGCGGTTTTGCCGAACCACGTAAATTATTGTGTCTCAGTGTGCTTACTCCTCCGATGAGTAATTATCAGTACATCACCGGTCTCCGGATTCCGCCCAACAAGATACACACTGTGAATTTTCTTTTTCCTTTTTTGTACTTCAGATGGCTGTTAATCAAACAACTTGATAGGTAGCACATCCAACATGTGTGTTTTCATGACATGATGATCTGGATGGAACTCACTTTGAACAGAGCTCGTGCTAGAGCTTAACTTCTGTTAGAATCAACAAAAAATACTTAATCAATCAGGGGCATTATATGTTAAATTCAAGCTTAACTCTTGAGATTTTTGTTTGAATTGATGACTTTTTCAGTTTATGGACAAAGATTTTGATTATTTTAGCTGTCTATTTTATGGATTACTGGAAACGGAATATTGATTAATATTTCTGCTTACAAAGCATCTCAAAGTTTCAGTTTATCAAAAAGAAAAATCAAAAGTTATATCTTGAAGCTGGTGTTGAAGGCCTTTTACTTGCTTTAGTTTAAACACTGCCTCCAGTGGGGCTGCATTGCCGATCATTTGGTGCTGTATAACATATATATTGATGAATATGAGAAAGAACAACAACGCAGAACAGAGGAAATAAACAGTGTTTAGGGTTTTACAAGAAAACTCTACTGCTTACTTGCCTGGATTGCAAATAGGTTTGCATATATTTGTGTGTTTTCTTGTTTTAAAACCAGGTACAGCGCTAATCAGCCTGAATTTGCACTAATCTTGCTGCTGTCCAACTTGAGTTTTGCCCTAGCTGAGCTTCTCATTTTTTCTAAATATAACTTCTGGAATGATCTCTGTTGGAGCTAGTAATCTCAGCTGTAAAAAACTCCATTCTTATAAACAGACAATGGCAAGCAAAAGAAATGGTGATGTGTGGAAACGGTTTGTAAACTGTGGGCAGACCATCACGCGATCATGGATGCATCCTTCAGTTCTGATTTCACCATGGAAGTGGCACCTCACCTGTTCATGATCATGCTCTGAGTTTCCTGAAATCCTCCATGAGAATTTGTGTGAGATTTCCGTACAGAGGAAAATTAGCTTTTAGATGGTCAAAGATGAAAGTAATCCTTGTCCTGTACTGGATGTTCTGTTGTCATGCTTCAAGAACACGTATCCCGTGTTCGTCGAGATTGGTGCATCTTAACTGGGTTATGCGCCTTGTGTTATCTTATTGTTCTCACTTCATTTCAGTTCATCTTACTTTGTTGGAAAACGAGAAAATGCTCTGATTTTTTTGCATGTATATATATTTAATTTATTAATAAAAACTTATTTATTTTTAATATTCATTAAATATTTTATTAATAAATCTAAAATAAAAAAAAAGTTATTGGAATAAAAATAATTTGTAAAAAAAATTATAAAGTTGTTATAATTATGGGATTCATATTGCATCAAAGCATTATTTTAAAATGTTTCTTGTCAATGCTCTAATAAAACTGTATATTAATTAGAGTTGTTGAGATTGATACATATTATGTTCTTTTCTTTATGAAATGAAGCTGTTGTTCGCATAAACTGAGGTATGAGGAATACGTTGAACTAATATGTAGATATTTGTCAAATGACATGTACATTGAACTGACTTGCATGAGAATTCCATATAGAGAGATCACTTGTGTTCATGGAAAGGTTCATGTAACGGTTGTGCAAGTGATCCTTATACTTGAGATCACTAAGTTATCTTATATAAAGAATATTATATTTTGATCATGCTACAAGTTGTCCTAATCAAGAGTAATAAATGGACATATATTGGGTATAACATAAACTATATGAAGATATTTAAGTAATCAAGAGATGATTCATCACATTTAGTGAATTAAAGAAAATGTTTAATCTATTTTTAAATAGTATTGATTGTAAATCCTTGTATAAGGTGCAATGAAATTTGAAAATAATTTCAAATCTTATTCAAATAATCAATGATTATAGTATTGATAACAAATATGATTTGATAGAATAGACACACTCCATTCTATAATATTTAAATCGAAACATTATTGATGAAGGGATAATAATTACACTAAGAAACTGATCATTAAAAGGTTAAGTCAAAACTCTTATGACTTTTATAATATTTAGAGGATCATGACAAGTTGCAAAACATTTTACTTGATCTTCAAATATAAATCAATCAATTATTGAATTGATAATAAATTAATTTATTTAATTCTATTTTATTTAGGATTGTGATTTATATTTGTGCCAATTTATTAGGAAACTTAATGAGTCACACACATAAAAACTATTGATCATAAATTAAAATGAGATAATTAATCAATTGTGACTTGATTGTAAATAAATTTTAGAAATTAAGAACTAAAATGTAATTAATACAAAGAATTATATTTATAGACCTAGAAACAATCAAGTAAGGATTTTATTGAATAAATTTTTTAAGTTAATCTAAAATAATATGTGATATTATTTGAGGGTAAAATTGATATATGTCATTTATAGGATTTTTAGATTTCCCTATAAATAGAATACTATACCTTTTATTTCCTTTGAGTAGTGATGTAAGGGTGAGTAAAGTACAATACATAAATATCTAAAATACAAAAGAAAAGACCTAAAACTCTAAGATATAGGGTCTGTTTGTTTGTGTGGTTGCTTCTGTGTTTGAAGCAACCACAGCAACTCAACCATTTGGTAATTCTCCAACAACAAATTTGTACTGGTGGGGCCTGCCATAAATTGTGGCACAGCCACAGGTTTACAAGAAGAGCTGCTTCTTGTGTTGGAAAAACTTATGAACAGTCCTCCACTTTTCACGCTGTTCACATGAACAGTACAGCATGCTCCATTGTTCATGAAAGAAAACCATGAACAGTAGAGCCATGCTCCATTGTTCATGGGTTTTTTTCCATGAACAGTGGAGCTATACTGTTCTGGCCGGACCAGTCCGGTTCAAAGCTAAAAATGCATTGAATCGGGTCCAATCTAATAAAATAATTTTTTTATTTTTAATTGTGTTTTATTCAAAAAACTAGTGTTAAAAAATATTTTATATAAAGTATTATTTATTTCATGATATAATAGTAATAGTTAAATCTACAATATTTAAATTAAAAACCATTAATATTAATATATATTTTTTAAAATTATTTTATAACTTCAATTTTAAAAGCATTCTTAACCAAACACATTAAACTATTTTTTGTTCAACTTCAATTTCAACCACAGTTTTAACCAAACATATATTTTTCCAAACCAACCTCAACTAAAAGTACTTTTTATAAAACAACTTTTTTCAAACCACAACAGCTACCACAATACCAAACACACTGATAATCGCCCTCTCTTAAAAGAGTTTAGGAGATTTTTCATTGGTGATTCGTGTGAATTACCGTTAGACGCTGAATATTTGAATAATTTATGGTTTGCGATAACTCAGGTTTGAAGCAATCATTCAAAGATAAAAAGAACATATAATCTTCATATAAACCCTAAACAACTCTAGATCTATCTAATAAGATACTTGAAATTCTTAAATAAATTTTTAATTTAACATTTTCTCGTATATACAAAAAGAAAAACCAGAAAAAAAAAAATCTGGGTTAACGCGTCAAATCTAGAACTCATGTAATGAAAGTTTAATAACTAAATAGAACAAAAATTTAACATTAACAAAAAAAAAAATTAAACAAAAAAAATATTCATTAAAAAAAACAAAGAAAACAAAACAGCTTCAAAAAAAAAAAAGCAAAAAAGAAAGAAAGAAAAAAGCTTCAAAAAACAGAGCAAAAAAAAAAAGGACAGCTAAGTGTTTTATTGTGGACTGTACTCGAAAAAATTAATTAAAAAGAAAAATCAGAAAAAAAAAATTTGGATTAACCCATCAAACTCGAAACCTGTAAAATTAAAAAAAAACAAAAAAAACAACTTTAAAAAAAAAAACAGTATAAAAAAACAAAGTAAAAAATTAAAAAAAATAGCTTAGCATTTCACTATAAATTTATATAGTGAAATACTGTGCAGTTTTAGATATTATTTGTAATATATCGTGTGAGAAATCCAAGAATTGATCCACCAGCATTATCACATACTACAAAATTGTTCCCCTCTCAGTGCGTAATCCATTGTATTGTATCCCCTCTACAACTACACTAAAATGCGCATCTGATCAGAAGAAACCAATATTTTAACCAAGTTCCATTATTCTCTCATCCTAGCTCTTGTCAAAAAAATCGAAAGACATCTTAAACACTAAAACAAGACTAATCATTCGTCTCCGGTGTGTTTGTAAGTAAAATAATCATGTATTTTACAATTATTAATGTCTATATCATCAATAATGAGTGAGTTTAACATATAAATTAGCAAGATGATTGGAGTTAATTTTTTTTTTAAACAAGTTTTTTATTTGAAACTACATCTTTTTTAAAAAAGAACTAAGATTATTTTAAAAAATAATTAAAAAAAAAAACTTGATTGTATGGCACTCAGGTTTTGATCAGTTATATATTGACCTGTTGAATCATTTGTGTTTTAGCAGGCGAACTACATGACTGATTTTGAAAAAAAAGAAAGATTTTAAAAAGATAAATCTATTTATCTTTTCAATATATATATATTGTTTTTGTCCCAAGAAAATGAAAACTCTAATTAACCTTAGTAATTAATAAAATATGAAAAATTGATTCAAAAACCAGAACTCGGTGTATCAATTAATCACGTTTAGATGGCCATAAATACATTACTGTCCTTACTTTCTGGGCAAGGAACCCAGGGGCTCCATCCATAGATATGTGGGGCCTAAGAACTTATAATTACATACCCTCCTGTGCTTCCCAGTTGGAGCAAATCGGCAGGGGACAGCAATGTCATTACAAAAAGCAACAAGGGCAAAACTGGAAACAAAAGACCTGTATCGTCAAGGCTTTCATCAGTACGCAAAACCACCCTCTCGGTTCCTTGTGCCTTTGCGGTGACGGGAAGCAGCAGTTGAAGAAGCACTTTTAGCAGAAGCAGAAGCAGAAGCACCAGTTGGTTTCATTGCAGCAAATGAGCAGTTCTCTTTCCTCAGTGTCTCTTCTTCATCCATAAATATCTGCCTGCACCTGCACTCCACACTGCAAAACCCCCTGTCTCCTCTATACTCCACAAATCAAGAATATATTCAAATCAAAAAACGATATAAAGATCTGGGTCTGTACAGAAACAAGAAACGATGAAGTCTTGAAGGTTAATGAACGCATAAGCAAGATCCAGCGCATTACTTACTTGTACATGTAGATATCCTTGCCAGGCAAGAGTTTCTGTCCACAAAAGAAACACTGATCAAGAAAAGTGGGGACTGGAAAAGAGAAGCGTGGGGAACGATTTCTAGAAGAAGAAAGACCAGGAGGCGAAGTAGGTTTGCTGTTGATCATCATGGTAACTTTGTTGATGACTTGCAGGGTACTGCCACTCTCTGGGGTCTCCAAAACTATGCTTAAACCCACCATATCTCATTATAAAATCAACCTTCAGAAAAGGATTATGGTTTTGTGGAGGTGAAGGAACAGGAAAGTGTTTTTCATTTTTCCTTCTAATTTAGGAGAGATTTTAGGGAAATAAATAGAAGGGAATGGGAAAAAAGGGATGGATTGGCGGGTCCATTCACAGCCAGGAAGAAGAAGAGGAAGAAGATGTACTCAGGACGATTTGACTTATAGTGCTCGTTATTTGCCACGTACCTGTTTCTAGTTTCCATTTCATTTTCCATTTTCTTTATTACTCTTCTCTTATCGTTTGTTTTTTTGGCCTTTTCTGTTTTTTTGGACCTACTCTGATATATTTTGAATTCCTATTTACTGCTTTTACTGCCACCATTCAGTTTTCGAGGGTACGTTAAAGTAAGGTGTTTTCTTTTATTTTTTTTATTTTTACTCAACAAAAATATTAAAATAATATGTTTTATAATTTTTTACAATTTATTTTTGAATCATCACATAAAAACAATTCCCAAAAATACTAAAATATAAAAAATTAATAAAATTTTAACAAAAAACAAGTTAAAATTCATTCTCAAGTACTCATATTATCTCTCATAAGTGTCATAATTCGTTTGTTTTGATCTTGATAAAGTTATTAAGCTTGTTGTTTAAAATTATTGTTTTAAAATATATTAAATTAATTTATTATTTTTTTAATGTATTTTTATAAAAAATAATTTTTCTTTTAAAAAATATCATTTAAATATATTAACAATTTAAAAAAACTTTTATAAAATCATCTTCAAACAAATTACTAAACAAACACTTAGGTATTAGTGTCACAATTCTGATTAATGTAATTTTTTTTTATTTTTGTGGATTATAGAGATGGGCTTCACGAATACGGATTGCAATTATGTTCATAAGGCTAGCCTTCATTTATTTGAATGAGGGTAGGTAAAAAATGATTTTTATGTCTATAAAGGCTGAGACCGGGATAGACTCATCACGAAAGTAGATAAAAGTATCCTTAAATTTGACGGATCTCCGTACCCGAATTGTGTTATAATAATCATATTCTATATATACTACATTAACTTTGCTTGACATTACTTTTAGGATAAATTCATGGAGATAGGGATGAAGGGTGTTTTCATAGATTTCTTTTACAATTCAATTCATGTTCATGATATGATGTTGTATAAAATTCTAGCAAGGACCAGTAATAATGATAAAGATCAAAGGAAATTCTTAGTGTTAGTTTAATTTGTTAAATTTTGAATTTATTCTTTAATGATTATGAGTTTAAGTATTTTTATGACTACTTAAGACTTGTATAATTATTAATTTTAGTACTCGTGAGATTAGTTGGGATGTGAATAAATCAACTCAGACATCCATATTAATTAAAAAAATACATGAAGGAAGCGACAAGATACATGTAAAGGGTGTTTTCCAAACCATGTAATATGATTAATTAATTACACAAAAAATATTTATTTTATTTTATTTTATTAATTAATTATACTAATGCATCTAATTCGTAGAGATTATTAATTTTAAA
The DNA here is from genome assembly GCA_018804465.1 of Populus tomentosa. Classification (NCBI taxonomy): domain Eukaryota; kingdom Viridiplantae; phylum Streptophyta; class Magnoliopsida; order Malpighiales; family Salicaceae; genus Populus; species Populus tomentosa. The sequence continues at coordinate 1,387,197 of CM031987.1, read as the reverse complement.
AAGACGTCGTTTTCTATCCTTGTTTTATGAATTAATTAAGTATAGTTTTGTTTTTGTTTTTATTGTATGCTCTATTATTAATCTTGACCATGCACGGGAGGCAGCACACGCTATCGAACCCTAATAGCTAGCGATGGATCAATCCTTTTTGTGTATTTTTTCAACTTTTATTCCATAGTTAGACCTATCATAGACTAACACGAGAGAAAGCATTGCATGAAAGAATACTAAACCATGCACACGCGACATTAATACACAGTAGGCTGTTCTCTTACTCTTCATTTTCATGCTTATCGAAAGTTGATTAATGTCTGCAATCATGACACGTACTCAGCCAGTTGTTCTCTGAATGAAGATTATCGCCACCTAATTCAAGAAGCCACGTCAGTTTTATGGTCATGAAAATGAAATCTCTTTGAAGTGAAAGAACGAGCTTACCTAATTAAGAGTTTTTGAAAATTGTTTTACCAGGAAAATGAAAAAAGGTTTCATTTTCTATGGGCAATTACAAAATTTGACCCGTCATTAAGAAGAAAACCCATAAAAATTATCGATATGGTTACGTGTTTCTTGAATGTAAAATTGTCTATAGAAAAAGAGAAAAAGGAAGAGAACCTATAGAAATCTAGCTTAGATGAAGTTATTGTATCTAAAGTAATTAACCCCCAAAAAAAAAAAAAGTGATTTGTAAAAAGAGGCGCAGTATAAACTTTTTTTTATATATATTATAACTAGATTAACCCGTGAAATCTAAGATATGTATTATAAAAGTCTAATAACTAAATAAAAAAAATTTAATATTAACAAATTAAAGTAAATAAAAAAATTAATTAAAAAAAAAATCCGGGTTAACTCGTGAAACCAAATTAACTTGTTAAACCCGGGATCAATGTCATGAAAGTTTGATAACTAAATAAAAAAATTAACATTAACATACTAAATTAAAAAAAATTATTAAAAGAAAAAAAAACTGAAAAACATAAAAAAACAGTTTTTTTTTAGAAAAACAGCTCAACAAACAAAAAAAATAACAGTTCAGCATTTTATTATGGATTATCATAATAAAAAGCTGAGCAATTTTAGTATATGTTCTAATTAATATTATAAAAATAAAATAAAAATTAGATAATCTTTTTTTCTTAAATAAAAAAAGAAAGAAAGAAAGAAGGAAAGAAGTATGATTTAATTTTCCTTTCCGGATTGGATGGAGAGAAAAAAGACAACAAATGATAACAGCAAGAGATGCTTGATAAAGGCAGCGAGGTAGTAGACATCGATGTTTTCCACGAGCAAGTGACCTCCTAAATTATGAAAAGAACAAAATAAAAATAAAAGATAGACATGAAAGAAGGATGAAACGTTACAGCAGAATGGAGCTAATAAACAAGAAAAAGGACATCACTTTTTTCCAGGCTTATGTGTCATTCATACATACGGCTAGTTGCTGTATAGACGGCAGAGCAGATATCCTTGCTCCTGCTACGATTCATCAATTTCACAGCTCAGCACTGATTCTTTTTCTTGAAGCCAGTGATCTTGCCAGCAGTGTCTGCCCAATCATTTTTTTTAAATGTATTTAGAATTTTTTTATAAAAAAAATACATTTAAAAATATATTAAAATAATTTATTTTTTTATTATAAAAAAATTCATCCCTTTTAGCCCACCTAAAGGTTATGATCGCCATATATTTACTAATAAAGGGGGCGTGGGATGATCACGGAGCCTGCGCCTTTAGCAGCACCGTACAATCACTTTACAAAGGGTGTGAAAAGGTGGGCTCCGATCAAACTGATACAAAAACCTCTTTTTAAACCATCTTCTTACCTGGAAACATCTATAAGTTATAAAACACCAAAAAGACCGTAATAAATTGATTGGTAAATCTCATATAATGATTAAAAAAACATCCTGGAGGCCTGATGAACCTTATTTCCGAAGATGAAGGTCTAGTTTAAAATCAGATTCTAAAAGTCCTAATTTTTTTCAATAAATAAAACTTAATTTTATTTTATAAAATTAAGCATTGACTCGAAATCAAGACTTATTGCTGATGCAGTGTGGGGCAATGTTAAATCAGCCAAAAAAAATTCACTAAAAACAATTTTAAATTAAATTAATATGAAAGAATTAAATTAAAAAAAAATAAAGTGATTAAAAAATCTCAAATGACAAAGAAAAAAAAAAGGATGAAAATCAAAACAATAAAGATTAAAATTAATGATAAAAAAATATCACAAACCAGTTCGTATCATTTGATGGAGTAGGCATTAAATAGAGGAAAGAAGAAGATATAAAATAAGAAGGGCCCTCTAGAACCACTTTGTGGCTTCTCCTCCACCACGCACCACCGCTTTTCAAAGCCCTCACCGAGAAGATGCACACACCATCAGAATAATCGCCTTTAGAGGTTATATGACCCTGTACACGCTACCATCATGCGACATTTTTTATAATATATTGGTGCGTGCATTGCAGCGCCATTTAAATTGACTTGCTTGTTCACTTTGTTCATTTTTAAATTTAGCCCCGAAGCCTTAATTATTATAAATCCCCGACCTTGCCTAAAATGGGATGAACATTTGTTTCATTCTTAAATTTGGTCCCCGAAACCTTAATTATTATAAATCAATATAAATAAATTTTATTTTGTCCAGCCAAACATTAATCAAATGTCAGAATTTTTTTCTTAACATCGCAAGATTCCTATGTATAGGTAACCATAGCAAAGTATCAAAGTGAGATCTAAAATAAATGCGACATAAAATGATCAAATAAAAAGAATGAAGCGATCAAAAGCAAAATCAAAAGTTCCAATAAAAAAGGGTTGAACATTTTCCCATGTTCGTCTGATTTAGTCCCTCATGCTAACCAATAAAAGGGGCTAAGAATTTATTGAAGCTTCAAACTCGATACCCACAGCTTTAGTTGTTTTAAATCAATAAAACTTTGTTATATTTTGTCAAACCAATTATCAACTAAGCAATGAAAGCTTTTTCCAAGACCGCCAGATCCCCATACCCAGGCAGCTGAAGAAAAATATCCAACCCAATTTCAAATAATGAAATATTAAAGTATCAAATAAAAAAAAATTAAGCGACAAAAAAAAATACAAGATAAAAAAATAATAAAAAAAGAGAAATCACTCTAGAACACTGTTATAATCTACAATAATTTTATCTCTTGTGCTACAATAATTTCAATAGCTTATTTAGGTTTATATATATATTAGTTACTATTATTTTTTTATCTTTATTTCTCTGTGTTTGTAATTTTTCCAATGTAAATCTTGAAATTTTCAAATTGTTTATGTAATTCTTGACAATTAAAAATGTGAATTAAAGGAATTTTTTTTTATTATTTTTACTTGGAAACAAAACTTTATGTTAATAATTGTATTTTTTTTCTTAGCCCCACTAGTATAGAGGAAAATTTAGACTTGTTTTCCCTAATTTAACATTAATTTTACTTTGTTATTTTTTTGTTTGGTTAGAATTATACTTTGACAGCATATTTCCAAATAATAGTTACAAGGCATCTAGATATGAAACTAGTTAGTGGGCCATGGTGTATCGTGGAATGGATCAAAAAACATTAGACACAAAAAAAATAATATATAGATGTTTTCAATTTATGTTTTTATATCAAGAAGCAAATTTACTCGTAAATAAAAAAAGTGATGCATATATTTAATTAAATAAATTAATAATTATTTTTGATAAAAGATAAATAAATTTATAGGTGTTTTCAATTTATGTTTTTATATCAAGAAACAAATTTACTTGTAAATAAAAAAAGTGATGCATATATTTAATTAAATAAATTAATAATTATCTATGCAAGCAAATGGATAAAAAAACTCATTAATGATTACCAAAGACTAAACTGTAAAATAAAAAGATAAATATAGATTAAATTATTTGATCTTGCAATACAGGCTATTGAACCGGTTATGTCTAATAATTTTATTTTTAAAATTTTTTTATTTAATCAAATGATAATAAGAAAAGAAGTACAAAATAAAAGTGATTGAATAGAATCCAAAGAAAAAAAAAAGACTATTTTTTTTGGGAGGGGAGGGTTGCACAAAAAAAAATGCCTACTAATATATATATATATATATATATATATATATATATATATATATATATAAATGTTGTAGCCTTATTCGTAAACTAAGTAAAAATTAAATGATATTTTATTAAAAAACCAAAAATAATTGTTTAATTAATCTACATGGAAATCAAATACTTATAGGTCAAGCATCCCATACATGCATACATTTAATTAATTTATATTTAAATAAAAAAACTATATTAAAGCTTAAAAAGAGACTAAATGTTTGGGTCTAGGTGGCCTAATATGTCCGGCTTTTCAAAAAAAATTGCCGCACAAATGGGCTTGCAAGGCTATGACTGTGCACTTGGCCTTTTCTTTTCTTTGTTTTTTCATTGGCAAAAAAGGTGATGATATGATGTACTCCTTGCTTCTTTTTTTCTTTTTTCTTTTAAAAAAAACAAACAACTTGTTGCTTACTTGTTCAATTTTTGACCATCGAATAGGTGGTTAGAATCGATGGTCAAAAAATTAGTCTAGTGTTTTTTAACCTAAAAATATTATTTACAACTCATTTTCACATAAAATACCTAATAAACATCCTTATGACATCATTAAACTAATAAATTAATTCAAAACACCAAAAAAAAAAACATGTTTAAAAACACAATCAAACCAAAAGAAAAAATTCTCTATCAACATTGATTTTTCCCCCCAATAAAATAAAGGTAACAAACTCATCTCAATGAAACTTATCTCATCAAATAAAATTTGTTGACAGCAAAAATGATATTTTTGTGATCATAATATGACTAACCAATGACTTACTCCTTTTTTTTTTATCATTTTTCGGTGACTTTCTCTCTTCTCTTTGAAACCTAGCGACTATATTCTGCCATGTTTTATATTTTATTCCTCTATTTTTTAATTATTTCAGTCCATAAAAAATATAAGAAATTGACCATAAAAGAATGCAATCAAAGAGAAAAATATTTGATAATCAAAATAAAAAAAACTAGAGTGCACAGTGTATAATAGGAGTGTAGTGTGCAAAACCCTGATCTCTTACTAGATTTTTTTGCTTGCGTTACGCTATGAGGCGAGTCAATTTTTTTCTAACATAAAAAAGATATTCCATCAATGATAACTTGAGTGAACTTGGGTTAATTTGACTAATTCGCTATTCGAGATAACCTTAGAGGAAGTAAAGGGGAAAAAAAAGTAGAAAGCTCATGACCCAATATCCTAATGTCAAAGGATGAAATTAAAAAAAATTAAAAAATCAAAGTTAAATCAGACTAATCTTTGAAACCAACAACTATAATCATGAGACCAAGATGACCATTAAGAAAATTAAAAAAATCTTGAACAAAATTCTTAACCATAAGAAAATTTTAAAAAGAAGAATAGTAATCAAAACAATGAAAACCAAATATGATATAAAAAATAATGAAAAAAAAATATTGAGGGACTTAATAAAAAATAGAATAGAAAAAAGATAAAAGATAAAAAAAAAAGCAATTAAAAGAATGAGAACCAAAATTGGATAAAAAAACAAATGAAATAAAATGATGAGGGATAAACTTGGAAAATAAAACAAATAAAAAAAATGATAAAAAAAATGAGTAATTAAAAAAAATGAGAACTAAATCTGAAAAAAAGAAAAGAAAAGAAATAAAATGTTGAGGATTACAATTGAAAAAAAAAACCAAGAAAAAGATTTAAAAAAAGCAACAATCAAGAAAATGATTACCATATGTAATATATATATAAAAAACAAAATCAAATTCAAAGGGATAAAATTAAAAAACAAAACCTAAAAAAGAATCCAAAACAAAGAAAGACCAATAAAAACAAAGAAGATTATAATTCAACTTTTTCTCCATTATGTTTTTTTTTTTTATCAAAATAATACCATTTTTACTTTCTAGTTAAATAAAAAATCAAGCGATTGGCTAGGAAAAAATCATGTTAACACCCATTAATTTTGCTTTTCCCATTATTTTTTTTTAATAAAAATAATGTCATTTTTACTTCCTGCACAATAAAAAATCTGTTTGACCTTGATAAAACCCCGGTTATTCCACTCGAATCGTGACTCAAGACATATTAGGTTGGCTCTCAAGTTAGGTTTTAAAAACATGATAAAAATAAGCACCAAATATGATATGAAAATTTAATAAAATAAAACAATAAGAGATGAGAATACGAAAAGAACAATTAATCAAGAAGATAATTCAAAATAAAAGGAATTGTAATTATAAGAATGAGAATTAGAAAAGAATTAAAATCAAATGATTAGAGATTAAATTAAAAAATAAAATCCAATAAAAAAATTTAAAGCAAAATAAACAAGAATCAAAAGAATGAGGATCAAATTTGATTAAAAAATATAAAAAAAATCAAATGTCAATGGATGGAATTAAAAAACAAATAAATCAAATTCGATACAATTAAGTGATTAAGGACCACTTTACAAGGTCAGCACACCTTTTGAGGTGGAGGAGAGAGAAAAGAGGGAGGATGAGAAAAATTATCGACAAAGCTCTTCTTTGCCATGGTGACCAACACGTACCGGTCCATCGTATAGAGGAAGGCGTGATGCTTCGGACAGTGTTGTGGAAGGCTACAAACAGCCACCGAGAGGCGCCGCACACGCCACTCGAAGGGCGCAAGCACCTCTGATTTACTAGTACATTTATACTTTCTTTTAATTATAGAAAGATTAGAATATCCTTAACTTCACAATATAATTCCAAGAAAACCAAGTTTAAAAAACTTAAATGCTCCTTGACCTTTGACAAAAAAGCTGACACAGGCGCAATGTGGTAATCAAATCGTATAAAAAAGTGAAAATCCAAAAATATCTCTTAAACATTAGCCGTGTTGTTTTTTTTAAAGTGCATGAAAATAATTATACTATGCAACAAATATATGAAAATACAGTGCTACTCCAAAGTGGGTGTTTATTTTTTTTTGGTCATTGAAGAGCTCATGTGGATTGTACTGTATACAATTTATAGTAAAATAACGATGAGTTTTAGCTTTATTTGGCATAATATTGGAGGGTTTTTTTTTTTTTTTTTAAAAGGTGGAGATGCTTGTATTTGGGATGGTGGTAGAGTGGTTGAGCAATGGAGGGACGAGCTGTGGTGGTGCTTTTGTTTTTGGAATAATGAAGTTTGATCTCCTTAAGTCGTCTTTATGATTGTGCTTGAAGATCCAATTAATGTGAGCTCATGATTCTATTTTATTTATTTATTTTAAAAGTATTTTTAAAAAACTTTATTTTTTTTTATTTTTTTCTTTGCTTCAAATTAATATGTTTTTGGTATTTTTAAATAATTTTGTTAATTGATATAAAAAATAATTTAAAAAAATAAAAAATATTAATTTAATATATTTTTAAATAAAAAAACTTTAAAAAACATCTATAGTAACATTTCTTATCCAACTCTAAACCTGATATTTATAGCGAATTAGGAGGCACGAAGATTGCTGTGTGGAGTTGTTGGAGGATGCATAGCTTGTAATCCACCAGCCAAAGATAGTATTTACGATGAAACGAGGGGTGTTGAGAAAATCTCAGGCATGTGACTTGTAATTTATTTAATTTGTCTAAACCTATTTTTTTTTTCACTTCTGATAAATAAAATACAGAGAAAATCACATTTTTTTACTTCTATTTTTTTTTATATATATATATTATAGATATTAGTATTTACATTCTGTTTAAAATACTTTATATATATATATATACATATATATATATATATAATTTTAAATAATGAAATAAACCTGTTTAAGAAAAAAAAAAACAATAACCCTTCATACTCTATTTTTGGTATTTATAGTGTGGTGTGGTTGACCTGTTTTTAGATTGATAATTTAATTTTTTTTTGTTTTTTATTGCTTTAAGATTGTTTATCATCTTACATTATAATAAAAATTTGAGTTTTAAAAAAATATAATTTATAATTTTTTTTTTCAAATAAAAACTATCATAGTATCAAATAAATATGAAGTACGTATTTATTTTTGCTGTAGAAGTTATCTTTTATAAAATTTTGAAATTTTTTTTTGCTTAAATGTTTTTTAATGTTATTTGATCGTTTTAATAAAATGATATTAAAAATATTATTTTTAATTTTTATATATTTTTCAATAAAAAATTATTTAAAAAACAATGAATTATTCTCTTAAATACCTTAAGGTCACATTTGTTTTTACGTTTGAAAAGTTTTTTGAAAAAATTTAAATTTTTTTATTTTTTTCTTTGCTTTAAATTAAGAATTTTTAATATTTTTAAATTATTTTAATGTGATAATATAAAAATAACTTTTTTAAAATAAAAAATTATTATTTTAAAATATTTTAAAAAATAATTATAGTGAATATTTCTTACCACTTACAAGTTACAACTCAATCGAATCCCGCTCCCACTATTCGTGGGTCCCAAATTGAAATGGCCATTTTTGCTGGAAGGTTTGAATCATGAGCAGTCGTTCCGCCACGTACGCCTGATAAAATGATAGAAGGTGAGGCCTCGTTATAAGAAACTGGAACCGAGCCCACTCGAACATGACATGACATGACACAACTTTTGTCATGACCCTTTATACTGTTCATCGCGAAGTTTTAAACCCTACCACGGGTCATAATAATTTTTTTAGGATTAATATATCAATTAAATAAAATTTTAATATAATACTGAGATAAAAAAAATAATATTTGATTCACTTAAGTTAATTTGGGTTGAAAGGCTTAAACTCTTAGTGATAATTTTTTTTTATAAAAAAACTTAATTTTAAATTAACTTAATATTAAAAAATAAATTGATGAAAAATAAATTGATTAAAAAACAGAGTAAATTTAAATCAATCAAGCAAACCCATAATAAAAGTTATGCATGTCATTGGATAAAATAATTTTTTTATTCTATAGATTATCTTTTATTTAACTACATAACAATAAAACACATGATATTTTTTTTTTCAAAACAATTTGTTATTTAAAAGTAAAAAAATCATGATAAACACATGGAGCTGATATAGCATGGGTATATCATTGACAACAAAAAATAAAACTGTATTATTTTAGGTTTGAGTTAAATATATAAAAAAATAGATGATCAATAAGAAAAGATGAAATTGTATTTGTTTTAAAGTGAGAGATAAAAAGAACATTAAGCAAAAAAAAATAATAATACCCTGGAAGTCTTGGATTAACCTATCAAACTGCTACTTTGATAATAGACTCAATTTAATTCAATGGTTTTTTTTTTTAAAAAACCAAATATGAAACAGGAAAGAAAAAAAAGGAGCTCAGCCACGTGGGTCTAGGCATTTAAAAACAAGGCTAGGCGTAAGGGCCTTCCAGTTTATCTTATGAACATCGGCCTTCTAGTTTGTACACTTGGGTCTATCTTGTTTTATTTATTTATTTCTTAAAAGGGCAAACCATTTTTTTAATTATAAAAGACAATAAACAACGTATTTCAAAAACCTTTTTCTAACCAAAAACACCTCAAATACCTTGATAAACTTGTCCATAGCCATTAAACCCCAAAAAAACATCTCAAAAAGCCAAAATCAACTTGAAACCAAAATAATTCTAGAGGTCAGATCTACTTGCTTAAGCAAAAAAACAAACACGTAGGTCAAACTACACTTTTGAAACTCATTAACATTAAAATAACACTCAGATTAGCCCATTGGCACGCAACATGCAAAAAAGTAAACATGACCAATCTTAAAAAATGTAGGTTTCCTAACATGTCTTTTTTAAAAATAAAAATATTTTATTCATGAATTTAAATTTATTTGTATATTAGACGATATTTTTATTTAACATTGAGAAGTAAACACATTGGATCAACTTAGGTCTTTCTAGTTGACATGCAAAAATTACAGGATAATCTTGAAAAAAACAAACTAGGAACACAAACCTCAAATTAATTCAATGTTGAAGGAAAAAATTGATGGAAACAAAACCCATTTTTGTCTTCAAAAAACCAAATGAACTTAAATCAATCAACTAAACTCTCGATGCAAGTCATGCACATTATTGGATTCAATAAAATTTTATTCCATGAATTATCAATGATCTACATGACAATAAAGCGAATGCAATATTTTCTAATAAAATATTTTTTTAAAAGAAAAAAAACATGACAGGTACTTAAGACTTAAACAACAAAAGCAAATCGTTTAGAACAAAGGGTGAAATTGTATTTTTTTTTTAATTTTAAGTTAATTAAAAAAATAGATCATTGATAATAAATGGTGAAATTGATTTTTTTTTTTTATGAAAAAAGAAATTGAGGTACTAAAAGTCCATTAAACAAAAGGAAAAATAACAATAGATTAGATGTTGTGGCTTAACTCGTCAAACTTGCAATCCGAGTCATGAAACTAATTGTGTTAATTTTTTTTTTCTGTATATAAAAAAGGATAAAAAAGCCTAACAAGGCTGGCCTATGGCCTAGTGCATTGGGCTTTTAAAAGGAATAGCCCAGTCATGTGGGTCTTTAGGCTTAGACCGGCGCACTTAGGCCATTTTTTTACGGAGCGGACGATATTTTTTATTTTTTTCTTTTGAAATATAGATACAATATGTCATCTTTTAGCCTAGATTCCAGCCGCCATTGTAGCGGTTGAAAAGTCAAGGCCATGGGTTTTAAACCCAACAAACCAATTTTTTCAACCCATTTAAAGCCAAAAACACCCAAAAACCAGTCTTAGAACATGTAGAGAGCAATTTAACAACCCGATAAATAATAATAAAAAAAACTCATATAATAAAATCAAACTGAATAAGTTTTCTCATCCTTGACTTAGATCTATTTTTAGACAATATCGAAGCTTAAAATAGCTGCCATAAGACTCCCTTTATTGAGTGTAACTCATTGACATCAATTTCAATCATTTAATGGTCAAAATAGGTGTAAATAATGATTTTCTCTTTATAAGCCGAAATCCAACAGGTTTTTCTATCTCCTTTTATAAAAAATAATTGAAAATAAGATAAATGAAATTGGGTACCAGAATCAAATTCTGAAAACTAAAAGGACTGATCACTTGTAAACTCTAAAAGATGGGGAACTAAAGTAAACTTTTTGTATGAAATCTAAATCTACCACCTATTTTACCTGCATTTTTCACTTTGGTCCTTTGACTTTCAATCCAACACTTCCTCCTTAAAAAATATGCAACTAGGTGGAAATTTGAGTTAAAAAGGCTTAATTTTGCAAAAAAATAATTAAGAACCACATTGTAAATTTAAAAAAATGACAATTCCAATCCATAATAATTTGTGAGAGAGTGCAATGTGAAACCTACTATTGTAAAAGAGCCACATGTTTGAGTGTATTATTTGTCGCACCTTCATGGACGTTGCGGTGGGGACTAAAATGTAAATCATGTAAAATTGAAGTCACCACTTAGTAATTAGAGGAAAATAAGAATTCTAAAGATACAAAGATTTAGATAAAATGTTAGTTATACTTAAGGAAAGAATGTTGTCGCCCTTATAACATTTTTTTTTTATGAAAGGTAACCTTTATTATGTGTTTTATGCCTTTTTGATTGCCATCATAATTATTTTTAGCATTTTTTAAATTATTTTATAAAAAAATTGACGTCGATCCCTAAAAATAGAAAACTCGGCAAAGATGTTGACGTTAAGTCCTATAAAGGAATTTTGTTGAAATTGCTAAAAGTGGGTATAACTCTTATATGATTTTAAGATTTGGACATTGTTCCCTTTAAAATGTGACATTTAAAAATGATGCCTATCTCTAGAAAAAAAGGTTACATCAAAGTTGCTAAGAGTGAGCATTGAGCCCATATGGATGATAACAATTGGGTTTTAACCTTTATTAATAATGTGAGACTTTGAACCCAACTATTAACTCCATGGGTCTTAATGGGGTTAGGGCTTTGGCCGATTTCTTTTCTGTTCATTTTATTATATCATTATTTTTATATATTTTTATATTTTATATTTTTTTTTCATTATATGAGAATATCACTATAAAAATATTCATATTTTTACAATGTAAAAGAAAATCAATATACATGAAATTTCAACACACAAATAACAAAGTATTTATTTAGGGTTTGAAATTTAACTTTAAGGCAGGAAAAAATTAGAAATCAATGAAAAATAACCCTAGATCACATGACACGTGTGCAACTCATGCACTGGCCAATTAAGTTTCGCCAAACTTGAACCACATGCTCGCCATACACCTAATTAATAACTTGAAAAATAGTGAATTATTTGGCAAAAGAAAGGAAAACAATTCCCTTCACTTTATCCCTTGTTTCTTTTTCTTTTTCTTTGACTTAGCGCTAACGGCTAAATGGCAAGGGAGGCTGAGTGGACCGTGGGTGACACGGGGGACACTGCCTTCATTTCTTCCTTCTGGATTATTTAAAATAAAACTTTTAATTTAATTAAAATTTTACAAAATTAAAATACTTTTATTGTATTTAACCAACATTGTAGACTATTTTTCATATAAGATTATTGAATTATAAAACTTTTTAGAAAATATCAAAGCTTTTTTTTTTTTGTTTCTCTACAGTTTTGAGTTGTAACCTTAAAGCTTGACATCCCTATTTTTTAATTCATGTTATATGCAATGTCAATTAGTATCATATCAAGTTGTTCTTTTTTATGGAAGAAAATGATAGAAACAATTCACCCTACAACACAAAAATAGAGGCTATCTAGAGAGTTATGGAGGCACATAAGCATAAGCTAAATTGTTTAGAGCTAACAATGACAACAATATCAAATAGCCTGGACTATTTAGTTTAGATAATAAGAGGTATAAATGGGTTCTACAAAGAGGAGATAAAAGTACCTAGAGACTTATCTTGGGATAGGCCTAACTCCAGTCCAACTTTTGAAGATCAACATAGACAACTATTTTTATATATGGAGGTTATTGGTGAAGATGAACTTTATAGTGGTTGCAAGACCTTGTCTGACCAAGATAGACATCACAACTCAAGAGTTAGAAATCGATCAACATCATTAAAGGGTAGTATTAGCAAAAACCTTCCAAAAAAAAGGGTGAGATGTGCGATCTTGATGGAGATGATGAAGAAGATTTGTATAAGTATGATGATGATGATGATTGTCGCATCCGACATTGTGGCGACCTTTACAACTTTCAATGTGAAAAAAAAAGATATCTAGTATCTTGTTCTTAAAGAGAAAATGTCTTATTTAAGAAGTCGCTATTTAGTATTATGGTCATTAGAAACCCTAACTAGTTAATAGAGATTCTATGGTACATGACTAGTTATGCAAAATGAAAAATATTATCACTCCTTAAATGTCTTACCTGAGTTAGATTGCATTGCTAGTTTTGTCTTAAATTGTTAAGGGTTGGTTTTGTTTTTGATGGTCTGTTTATAATATTCCTGACTCTAGCGCCTATGAATATTCGACTACAAATACTTCCAACTTTGGTATTGATAAGTATTATGTGAAGAAAATGTATGATATTCCTGACTTTGA
>CM031987.1:1348274-1373411 GCA_018804465.1 Populus tomentosa | reverse complement strand
GATGGATCAACATACCTTTCCATACTCAACCCCTTTAGGTTTGGCTACATGCTAAGCCCAAACACCTATAGGTCTAGCACCTCGCCAGACCCAATCCTCTTGGGCTCAACTACGCACTAGACCCAAGCGCCTGTAAGTCTAGTACCTCAGAAGACCCAACCCCTTTAGGCTCAGCTATACGGCGAGCCCAAACATATATGGGTCTTACACCATGCAAGACCCAACTCTTTTGGGTTTAGCTACATGTTAGGCAGAAGAACTTGTAGGTTTAGCACCTTGCCAAGCCCAAGTGCTTGTAGGTTTGGCACCTTGTCAAGCCCATCCCCCTTGGGCTTGGTTACGTGCCAAGCCCAAATGTTTATAGGTATGGCACCTCATTAGGCCCATTCTTTTTAGGCACGGTTATGCTCTAAGCCCAAATGCTTGTGGGTCTAACACCTTGTCAAACCCAACCCCTCATAAGCCAAGCCTTTCTTCAGGAACAAGTGCTCGAAGTAGGGATCTACGGTCATCACCTCCCTACCCCCTTGTAGGTCAAAAAGTCCTCTAAAAGGCTATTCCTGCATCAAATCAATATTAATATTGATAATAAAGGATGATCTCATTAACATTAATATTGTGTATAGATTGACATATGATCATCTTTCATAAGCAAATGATATTCTTAACATTAAATGAGGAGTAAAAAGACATTGACCATCAATATTAATATTGATTGTAATGGTCTTCCCTTCACTTAGATGAAGAACAAAAAGAATTACAACCCCTTGAATAAGAAAGAAAAAAGGTTATAAATACACCCTGAACAACCCAAGTAGGGGGTTCAGAATCTTCACTCTCTCAAAATTTATTCTTAGCATTTATGATACATAAACAAAAAACAAACATTCTTGTTCTTAGAATTTAATACTCATTTACTGTAAATTTTCATAATAAAGTCACTAGTTAGGGCCCTAAAATCCCTAAAAAGGATTGTTTTTGCAAGAAATCCAGTCTTTGTCGCCAACCTCTAAAATATTCAATTATGAAGAATAGAAGATTGACCTGAATTTATGATTATCCATCGTCTAAACACAACTTTCACTTCCCTATTATTCTGAATTTGTATTCAATATAATAATTAAAGCTCCAACTTGTTGTCTACTCATATAAATTAAATAATCCCATGCCGTGAATATATACAAATTACAAAGATATATTTTTCTTCTTTATAAATAAGTCAATTTATTTCTACCAAAGGCTACAATAAATACAATGCTGTTATCCCACAACTGTTATGTAAATACATAATTTTCCATGTAGCTCGTCATCGACATAGCAGTCCATTTAGCTCAGTTTCGTTGTTCCTCTAAACATGAAGAAATTTCTGTTCCTTGATTTATACACAAGCTTTAATTTAACTTTTTCCTAGGTATGACTGTATCTAAATTTTCAGGAGTAGAATTTAAAGACAATAAAATAACTACTTAATAGTAGAACTCGAAAAAAATAATGTAAAATTCAAATAATAGTAATAATATTATGTGAAATTAAAATTAAAAAAATACCTTCTTTTCTTTTAGATTTATCCGCATGCTTTGAGAGTGTATTTTTTTATTATATATTTATCTATTCCTAAGAAATAATATTAAAATTGTTTTGTATAATTTTCATGTAAGAATAATTGAAAATAAAAAAATATATTCTGTATATCATGATGTTATATTAAAGTTTCAAATCTTTTTGTTTTCAAGAGAGAGAGAGAGCGCTTATTTTTTTCCTGCAATGCACTTAAGCAATTATTTCAATTAAAAAGACCAAAACTATCTTGTCATTTTTATTTAAAAATAAAATTATTTTTCTTTTATGATAAAAAATATAAAAGATAAATGATAAATACAAATATAAAATAATTTTAAAATCTTATTTTGATTACTTTTATTTAGTAATATCTATAATTGAAAACACACTTGAAAAGGCTCCAAAAAGAATAAAACTTGACAAACTATTGGATCTGATATGTTGATATTTATAATTTAATATTATAATATTAAATAATTATATGTATTGTGAATTACTTGGTTTAAAGCAGCTCTTTGTACAAATTAAAGCTATATATAACATCAAACATAATTAAGGTGTACAAATTGAATAAATATTTTATTGAGAGCTCCATTAACTATTACATGATAACATTAGCATCATAGTTTTTATAAATTCCTTTCTTTTTAAGAATTGATTTCATTATATGTAAGTTAAATTTTAATAATTTAGAAATGAAAAAACAATTATGCTATCTTTTAACTCAGTAATTTTTTAATATTTGCAAAGTCTTTAATTCTAAAGGTAAAATCATTTTGCATAATTTTATCCTTTTTTATTTTAATTATATGTGGGATAAATTAAAATTTAAAATATAAGAATGAATATAAATTTTAGGAATTATATTTTTGAAAGATTGATTTTGAAAATAAAAAACAATATTAGTAGCAATTGTAGAAAAGAGTAAACAAAATAAATTTATGAACCATTACATTTAAAGGAGTCATAGATAACGTCCAAGAAAAACCGAAGATCCAATAAAAAAAAAAAATCATGTTTAATAAGCAATTTCGCTCTTTTTATGGATTTCAATTTAATTTTTTCTTAATATTTTTAAAGTTTTGATATTCAAAATAAATTATCAATAAAGCACTATATAAGTTAAAAGTGATTTAAAAAGCTTATTTATTATGAAATAGTCCTAATATATGTAAGATTTCTTTAAAAGATATGATATTTTTATCGAACCAAATATTTCAACACAAAATTTCAAGAGTAGAATAAAAGAAAACATTTGAAATTTATCAATAAATTCCCTTTTAACATATATGATGGTTATTAATGTTAAATAATATATTTTTTATTTATTAAGGGTAGAATAGTATTTTCAGTTTAACTTATATATAATCTCTTTGTATTTATATTAGTTCAAGCACTTTAGAATAAATAGATTAATGAGAATTTTAGCCTCCTCTTTTATGTTCATATTTATTTTGTGTTAATCTGGATTAATTTTTTTTTGAGTGATATTGGTTCTGTTTCTGCAAATCTAGTATTTCATCTTTCCTTCAACTTCTATAATTTGATATTTACATTTTATTTCTGTAATTGTTTTGGTATTTCATCTTCCCTTTAGTTTTTGTAATTTGGTATTTGTGTTCAGTTTCTACAATATGTGTTGTGTTTTCGAGTAATTGTATAATTTTGAGAAGATATTTGTTTAGTTTCTACAATATATGTTCAGTTTCTTTAATCTGGTATTTTGTCTTTCGTTATTTTTACGTTCTGGTTCCTTTTTATTATTAATTATAACTACCAAAAGAGATGATTCACTTCAGTTTGTGAGTGTGAGGTTGGATGGCAAGAATTATTCGTACTGAAGTTATATAATGATAAATTTTTTAAGGGTAAGAAGATGTGAGGATATGTTAGTGGAACTTATGTGATACCCAAGAATACCGAGGAGGGCAATGTCCGCTTTTCCTTCCATAGGTCAGTTGCCTCATAGTTCCTCAGGTATGTCACATTCTAAATGGGTCTTAGATTCTGGTGTTTCATATCAGCTGTCTTCAAATTCTTCATCTTTTACCTTTGTGTCGCCTTTGCTTTCCATTCCTGTTATGACTGCTGATGGCATTTCTATGCCCTTAATAGGTGTTGGTTCTATTATCACACCTCACTTGTCTCTCCCTAATGTTTATTTTATTCCAAAACTCAGATTGATTCATGTTTTCGTTGGTCAATTATGTGATTCTAGTAATTATTTAGTCATTTTTTCTTCTTTTATTGTGTATAGGATCTGCAGTCTTATAAGCTATTTGGGACATGTCGTAGGGAGAATGAACTATATATTTTGGATGAGTTAAAAGTGTTAGTTGCCGCTATAGCTACCTCCACTGCTACTACTATTGTTGATTTGTCTTCTTTTCATTTGAGTCCTTCATCTTCTGGTTTTTATTTATGGCATTCTCATCTAGGTTATGTTTCATCTTCTCGTTTGAGATTTTTAGTATCCATAGGAGCTTTAGGAAATTTGCGAACTTGTGATATTTCTGATTGCAGTGGATGTAAATTGACAAAAATTTTTGTTTCACCTTTTAATCGAAGTATTTTTGTTTCTCCTTCACCATTTGACTTGATTCATTCTAATATATGAGGACTGTCGCAGTGCGGCGTCGTGGTGAAATATTGTTCCACTTTAAATCTAAAATGTAAATATCTATTTGGTAAATATGGGGAGACAAGAAATTCTTGTCTTTTATCGGTGGCAAATGAAATGGGAGTCGCCACCTAGTATTTTGATCACTAGGAACCCTAACTAGTCTCAGAGATCGAGTACGGGGACTGATTGCGTAATGGAAAGGTATTAGCACCCCAAATACTTCTTACCTAAGGTAAGCTGCATTGTTTGATTGTCTGATAAAAAGCTAAGGTGTTATCCTATTTTAATTGTTGGTATGTTTGTGGTTCAAGAAAAGTTCTCCTTAATAAGGAGGTTCTTATCTTATCGAGTAAAATCGTAACCATTCTAATGTCTATATATAAAAACTATATTTTTTTTATATCAAGAATACGTTTTACGAATAAATTCATAATTTCAAATACTAAAAGAAGACAAATTTTTTTTTAGAATTTTTGAAATATTAGCCTAGTTCTCATGGCTCTAACAAACTTCTTGTTAAAGCCAAAATACATACTAATACATATATTTTTTTGAAATTTTCTTTGTTGTATGAAAATATGATGTGATGATTTTTTTTTCTTTATTTTGGAGAGACTAGGCCGTATGCATGAAAACAAAACATTTTTTTAGATGTCTTGACGAAAACCGGGTATTTTAATACTGGATTTGTATCTTTATGGTATAAAAATGCAAACCAGTATTAAGAAATTTTGATAAAAATATGCAGGAAAATCAACAATTTTTTAGAAGATTTTTCAGAATTTTGAAAACAAAACATTTCCTTTTATTTTATATTTTTTTGATGTCTTGACGAAAACCGGGTATTTTAATATTGGATTAGTATCTTTACGGTATAGAAATATAAACCAATATTAAGCAATAAAAATATGCAGGAAAATCAACAATTTTTTAAGGATTTTTTAGAATTTTGAAAACAAAACATTTTTTATTTTTTATTTTTTTTGATGTCTTGACGAAAATCGTGTATTTTAATACTGGATTTGTATCTTTACTGTATAAAAATACAAACCAATATTAAGTAATTTTGATAAAAAAATGCAGGAAAATCAACAAATTTTTATTAAAGATTTTTCAGAATTTTTTTTTATTTTTTATATATATCTATGTATACACACACACACACACACACACACATAATATAAAAACATTATAATATTTAATATATAATACTAGGTGGGCTGGGCTGGGCTGGGCCGGACTCAGCCCAAAAGATTGGTACAATCTCGACCCAACAGATCTCTCTTTTTAGTCTAGGCCAAACCCGACCCAGACATTAGGGTTGGGCCAGATTTAGTCTGGCCCAAAAAACAACATGGCTGGGCTAGAACCAGCCTGTCTCAGAGAAGGAAAAAACCAATAAATGCTGGGCCAGAATCATCCTGGCCCAGCAACATAACTGACGAGGGGGAATTATTTTTCCCCCCATCCTCCTGCATTCAGAACGAATTCTACATGTAGGAGGAAAAGCAGCCACTGAAACAAAATGATAGGGGAGTAGAGTCACCTGGCGCGGGGAAGGCGACGCCTTGCTGGTCTGCCTTGTTCGCTGGAGGTGCTGTGGAGGCCGATGGCGGTGTCGTGGCTCACGAACGGCAGCTCCAAGAAGCGATGTTACTGTTTCAAGCAACGAAGAGAAATTCTTCCTCTTCCCCTCTCCTCTAGTTTTTCATTTTTTCTTTCTCTGTGTCATTTTTTAGTGGTTTCTCTTTATCCTCTCAGTTCTGTGTTAAAACTTTCTCCCCTGTTTAAAACTTCCCCCTAATATTTCCTTCCTCTCTCTATTTCGGTCACTCTCCTCTTCGTTTCCTCGGTTCATCCTCCTCAACAGTTGGTATTGAGCGCGGCATTTATAGGGCAAAGGGGAGCGGGGGCATCCCTATCGCTACCCTATTGCAGCGCATGGGGAGCAGGGCTTTGCTGCCCTGCCACGGCGTCGGG
Source organism: Populus tomentosa (assembly GCA_018804465.1). Taxonomy (NCBI): domain Eukaryota; kingdom Viridiplantae; phylum Streptophyta; class Magnoliopsida; order Malpighiales; family Salicaceae; genus Populus; species Populus tomentosa. Next base: position 1,367,248 of record CM031987.1, on the reverse strand, counting down.
CGAGGTGACCAACGGGCGTAGTTTGCAGGGCACGTCCTCTGGCTTTCTCATTATGAGGAGGCGTCGTGCTTTGGGTATTTGGCAGAGCACGCGGGGAGAGAGAGAGGCAACAAAATTAAAGGAGAAAAAAAACAAAACTTTTCTTTCTGCCCTTGCTGCATGTCCAGGGGAAGAAGAAAGAGGAACAGTGTCGTTCAAAATGACACCGTTCTAGTCTCTTTTTTTTTTAACATGAAACGGTGGCGTTTTGGACAAAGCGCGCCGTTTCATTTAAATAAAACAAGGTGCCAAAACGCGTCAATTTTCAAATCAGCCCTCAATTTATCCTTTGTTTATTAAGTCCTAAAATGTAATTTTGATTTTAAGAATTACTTCAATTGCATCCCTGGCAACTTCAATCGTCGCCCCTATAGTTAGCCGCCTTTTTCACTTTGGTCCTTGATCTCTGATTTATGCAATTTGACCCTCAATTGATCAATAAACTTTCAATTTCTTCAATTTGGCCCCTGATTTGGTTCATTACAGCCCCTCTATTTACGTGTTTTTTTCAATTTGGTCCTTGGTTTCGGATTTCCTCAATTAAGTCCCTAATTGGCTATTAAACTTAAATATTTATGCAATTAAGCCCCTGATTTGATCAAATCAACTCTTAAAAATTATAATTTGACTCCAGAACTTTAATTTCTTCCAATTAAAGCCCAAATTGACTTAAAAATTCATTTTTCTTGCAATCAAATCCTCTATAAATTCAATTAACCTTCAATAAAATCCAATTAAATCCATAAACATCTAATTTTGAACTTTTCTCCTCAAATTTCAATTTTCTTTTCCAATAGGGCTCTCATCATTCAAGAATATACTATCAAAATTTCAATCTTTGTATTTTTAACCTCCCTAATCAATTTTTCTAACCATTTTCTGAGTACTCCCACCTCCTATTATTTTTTCTAATTTCTTCCAGCTATATATATATTTATTTATTATTATTTTATTATTTATTTTATTTTATTTTATTATTTATTTTTTTTTTTTTTTGTGGGAACCCAAAAAAGGGTTACAACAAGGACCTTCTCATGTTGCCACAAAAGGAGGGTCTCGATAATATATTTTATTTATTGATAATCATATTCGTTATTATTGGGTTTATTTGACATATATATAGCCTTTCAAGCTCTTATCAAAACTCAATATTCTGTTGTAATCAAATGCTTTAGGTGTGATTTGGGTGGAGAATACACCTCCAATAAATTTTGTCAGTTGTTTGCCTTAGATGAAACCATTCACTAAACTTCATGTACAGATACTCCTAAGCAAAATGGAGTTGCTGAAAGAAAACATAGGCACATTGTCGAAACTGTTTGTTCTCTCTTATTGTCTACTTTTGTTCCTAGTGAGTTTTGGGGAGAAGTTGTTCTTACCGCTTTAAGTTTGATTAATATCATTTCATCATCTCATAGTTTTCTCCTTTTAAAAAGTTATATGGGTATATCCCTGATTATTCCTCTTTTAGAGTCTTTGGTTGTACTTGTTTCGTTCTTTATCCTCATTTAGAACGTAGTAAGTCATCCTCCTAATCTGCTATTTATGTCTTTCTGAGTGATGTTGAAAGTAAAAAGGGGTTTCGTTATTTTGACTCAATAACTCTGCAACTTTATGTGTCTTTTCATGTTGTCTTTCTCAAGCAAATACCTTTCTTTTCTTTTCCATTCACTAATCATAATATGACTAGACCTGATCTTATTTGTATAGATTCTTTTTCTGAGGATTCTGATAGTTTATCATCTAAGGTTCCTAGTACCTTAAATACTCTTATATGTGTTCAACCAATTTATACTCATAATTCTGCAAGTATTGACACTTTACTCTCCAACACACCTAAAGCTCCACTCTCATCTACAACTCCTTAAGCTTCATCTGAGATTATGGATCCACCTCTACGCCAATCCATACACATTTGTAAGTCCATAAAGCTATTAGATTTTACTTATTCTGAACCCAAATAGTTAATCAAGTTTTATATTTCTCCTCCCACGTACCGGTAATGCCGATGTTAAGCAACTTGGCTAAGATCATTAGCCTCCCATATCTGGGACATGATAATCAAATTCGAAAAATAGTCATTCCTAAAATTCATTGTTACTGTTCATTTCCTCCAAAAAAACCGATAAATTAAATATAGTTCTTCATTTCTATTTTCCCGTCATTTAACCTTTCATTTCTCCATTTTATTTTCCTCATCAATACGCACCAAATTTTTATAGTTCAATAGTTGGTTAAAATAATTATTAACTAGAGGAGATATAGGTATAAAGTTCCTACCTGCTATAGATGTTCAACTTGCGTTCCCCTGTGGTTGCTGCACTTCTCCCGCGGTTGCTCCTGAAACAACAAACACCTATTATTATTCCATATTAGTCCACATATCACAACAAAACAACAACAATGGCAATAATATTCATTTCTCTTTTACCAATCTTTTCTTTCTCACTTACATTCCTCATTATTATCCTTTAACATTTTCAGCTCATTAGTAGTCCAAGAGGACATCATGAATTCAATTTTGATCACAGTTTATTCCTTTTTTTAAGATCAAGACAGGATGTTACACACTTTACGAAGGGCAAGAGAACAAATTCTACCTTTAATATGGCTAAATTTCGCAGTTATATCGACTTGGCCGAATCTGCCAACAGGGGTGGCAGCTTGACCTCTCGTCAGAGTTTTATTTGTATCCGGAGTTCCAGAACTCCAAATTAGACGGGGTTATACTCGTTGGAAAGCTAACACTCCTAGCTACAACTTCTATGAGCAACCCTCCTTGGATTTTATCATCTTCAGGTCCAAATTCCCTCAGGAACCAGGGCAACGAACCTACCCTATTTTTATCAATGGAGAAGGTATCTCCAATTTATCTTCAATCCTTACTTCCTCATCAGATATAGCCATGCCTTTCCTTTATTCATGGCAACCCGTCTCATTTATGTCCTCCCAAAGGCATTTATACGAAGTTAATTAATTAAGCAATCATAAGTTCTCCTCCCCTCTTTTCTTCCCTTCTAGTGGCCGGTCACCCTGCATTTGTTCTCTCTCTATTTTTTTTATTCCTTGCATCCCTCTACATTCAAGACCATTTCTATCACTAAATTATGCATCAAGAATTACTTAATCCACCAGAATTTCTCTCCCCTCCCTTCATTGTCTCTTAGTTGAAATATGCCCAAGGAAACCAAGAGTTCCCTTCTTCTCTTTTATGCACTCATTTCATTTTTTTTCTAAGGCACTTAGACTATTCTAGTCCACTTAATTTCAATCATTTCTACATTTTCCCAAAATTTTATGTTCAAGAACCCTAATTCCCAATTCAAGAAAATTGAACTTCTAATCAAATTGAAGTTAGTTTCATAGAAATTGAAATTAGAACTCCTTACTTGAAAGAACTCTATACTTTACTTCATAAACTTTAAAAGAATATTAGCTTTCTTCTCCTTGCATATAGCAAGCCACTCTTCCCTCTTTTTTCTTGACATTATCAGGTGGTCATGGGTGAGAGAAGGAATGGGTTTTTATAGTCCTATTTCTTCTTAATTTCATTTTGGCCCCATCTTTTGCCTTTTTTCTTAATTAAGCCTTTTTTTTTCTATAATTTGTTCTTGAGTTTCACATTCTCCCCTCCTAATAAAAAATTTATCCCTGAAATTTAAACTGCATATTTGTCTCAAGGAATAGGTGGGGGGTATTTTTCCTTAATCTCCGATTCTCTCTCCCACGTTTCTTCCTCTATTTGGGAGTTCCTCCACAACACTCTAACCAATGGCATTCTCTTATTTCACAATGTTTTTTTCACCTCAATCCATGATCTTGATTGGCCTGGTCTCGAGTGTCAAATCTTCCCTTACTTCAATGGGAACTGGAGGTAACACTCGGGAAGGATTCATTTCTGCCTTCCATAATAGTGATATATGGAACACATTATGAATCTTTTTTAGGTGTGCTGATAGCTTCAGGCGGTAAGCAACTGATCCTATCCTATCTATCACCTCAAATGGGCCAGTGTACCTCGGAGCAAGTTTTCCTTTCATTCCAAACCAAATCATGCCCTTCCATAGTGCCACCTTTAAGAATACTCTATCCCCTATTTGGAATTATAAAGGTCTCCTCCGTTTATCTAAATAACTCTTCTGTCTATCACGGGCTTCTTCATTCTTTGCCTGATCACCCTTACTTTATTAGTTGTTATTTGTATCATTTCAGGACCCAGAAGTTTCCTTTCTCCAATTTCATCCCAGCAATTTCTCCCATAAAGGGCTTCATATGAAGCCATCCCGATAGAAGTTTGGTAACTATTATTATATGTGAACTCTACCAATGGCAACAAGTCTTCCCAGTTTCCCTCAAACTCTAGCACATATGACCTTAGAAGGTCTTCAAGTGTTTGGATAGTCTTTTTAAATTGGCCATCTGTCTAGGGGTGGAATGTCGTTCTCAGGTTCACCTCGATTCCTAAAGCTCGTTGTAAGCATGGCCATAGCCTCGAGGTGAATCTTGGGTCTCAGTCTGACACAATTGATAAGGGCATTCTATGTAGTCTAATCAATTCATTCACGTATAATTTGGCCAACTTGTCTATGGGGTTCGTCATTTTGGTGGGCAAGAACAGAGCCAACTTTGTTATTCGATCTAACACCATGTATATAACATCATTGTCTTTTTTCCCTTTTGACAATCCAGTTATAAAGTCCATGGCTATATTTTCTCATTTCCATTTTGGAATTGGTAGCGGTTGTAATTCCCCTGCCGGTCTTCGGTGTTCTATCTTCATCTGTTAACATATCCCATATCTTGACACATATTTTTCTAGCTCCTTCTTCATATTTAGCCATCGGTAATACTCCTTAAGATTCCTATACATCTTAATGCTCCCAAGATGGGTTCCAAACTAAGATTCATGAGCTTCCTTCAATATTTCACCCTTTAAGGCCTTATTCTTAGGTATATAAACCCGTTTCCCCATCGCCACCAACCCTCCCAGCACAACTTGAAAGGATAACTCTTTGCCTTGCTCTATTTTTTCTTTGATTTTTCCTATACCCTCATCTACCAACTAAGCTTCTAGAACTTTATCTCATAGCATTGATCTAATCTTTATATGAGCTAGTAGTAACCCTTCAGGACCCACGTTTAACTATAATCACATCCGTTTCAATTCCATCAAATTCTCTTGTTCTGTAATTTCTGTATCACCCACCACTGCTTTCCCTTTTTGACTCAAGGCGTCCACCACTATATTGGCTTTGCTAGGATGGTAGTCAATTATGTAGTCATAGTTTTTTATCAATCCCACCCACCTCCTCTATCGCATGTTTAACTCATTTTACGACATTAAATACTTCAAACTCTTATAATCGGTGAAAATCTGGACTTGTATTATATACAAATAATGTCTCTATACTTGTAAGGCAAATACTACTGCTGCAAGTTTCAGGTCATGGACTAGGTAGTTCACTTCATGTGGCTTTAATTGTCTAGAAGCATAGACGATCACCTTCCCATGTTGCTTTAGCACACATCCCAAGCCCCTCCTCGAGGCATCACTGTAAACCATGAACCCTTTTACTTTGGAAGGAAAGGCCAAAACGAAGGCTGATGTAAGCCTTTTTTTCAACTCCTAAAAACTTTCCTCGCATTCCTTGGACCAATTATACCTTACTTCTTTACGAGTCAATTTGGTTAGAGGCAATGCTACTATAGAAAACCCTTCGATAAACCTCCTATAACACCCTGCAAGACCTAAAAAGCTTCGGATTTCGGTCACATTTATGGGCTTCTCCCACTTTAGAACTGCCTCTACTTTTCCTGGGTCCACACATATTCCCCCCGCTGAAATAACATGTCCAAAAAATATCACCTCTTTGAGCCAGAACTCACATTTATCTAGTTTTGCATACAATTTATTTTGTCTCAATATCTCCAACACCTTCCTCAAGTGCTTCTCGTGGTCCAAATAAGAGCTCGAATATACCAGTATATCATCAATAAACACTACCACACATTTATCTAAACAAAACCAAAACACTCGATTAATTAGGTCCATAAATACTGCTGGGGCATTAGTTAACCCAAAAGGCATCATTAAAAATTTATAATGGCCATAATGGGTTCTAAAGGCAATCTTCTGTATGTCCTGTTCTCTTATTCTTAATTGATGATAACCCGATCTCAGATTTATCTTCGAGAATACTCTCGCACCCTTCAATTGATCAAACAGGTCTTCTATTCGTGGTAGCAGATACTTATTCTTTACCATCACTTTGCTCAACTGATGATAGTCAATACATAACCTGAATTTACCATCCTTTTTTTTTACAGATAACACTAGGGCTCCCCAAGGTGAATTGCTCGGCCGTATGAAACCTTTGTCCAGCAACTCGTGAAATTGAATCTTCAGTTCAGCTAGTTCTATAGGGACCATTCTATATGGGGATTGTGCTATAGGGTTGACTCCCGAAAAAGTCTCAATGGAAACCTCAATCTCCATAATTAAAGGTAGCCCTGGTAACTCCTCTGGAAACATGTTCGGAAATTCTTTTACAATAGGGATATTTGTTAATTCTATGCTTCCCTTCTTTAATTCTCTTACATGAGACAACTAAGCAGGGCATCCCTTTCTAATCAATTTTCCAACCGTCATGACCGAGATTATAAAGTTTGGAATCACGCTCCTCTTTCCCTTGAATACTACCCTTTTGCCACTCACATCTTAGAGGCTTACGATCTTTGTGAAACAATCTACTTGTGCCTTATATCTACTCAACCAATCCATTCCCAGAATCAAGTCAAAATCATATAATTCTAAAGGCATGAGGTCCACCATTAGTTTTACCCTTCAATGTATAGTATCACTCCCTTGTATACCTCATCAATGTTTATATTTTTCCCTAAATATGTATTAACTACCATCCCTACATTCAATCTACTTGGTAACACATTTCAATTATTGATAATTCGATGGGACACAAAAGAATGAATGGCCCTAGGATTAATTAAAGCATAAACTTGTATTAAACCCAATTGCAATGTACTTGCTACGACATCTGGCATTGCCCCCACATCTTCTTGAGTCATGTGGTATATCCTACCCTAAGTCTTTTCCTTCTGAAATCTAAGTCAGCCTTTATTAGCATTTATCCCTGACTGAGTAGGTCGTACAGGCCGATCAACTATCACTGACTGTTGCTGGCTTTGGGTAGCCAACCCTTGTCCTTGTACTCTTTCAGTGGCTCTATGAGGATATTTTTTCTTTTTATGACATGTTTCCCCACAATGGAAACAATCTCTTCCCAAATACTAGCAGTCCCTCCATCGATGCCCTTCCCCTCTACAAACATAGCATCTTCATAGTGTGGCTGAACAATCCTCGGGGTGTTTCTGGTTACATCTCATGCATAATGGGTAGACAGGTCCCCTTTACTCCATGGACCCCCTATAACACTTGTTCTTTGGCGGGTCTAACCTCCCACTAATCCCCAGCATTAACGCGTCTAGCACCTCTTGAACTCCCACTATGAATAAAACTCCCTTCTTTTATCGAGAGTGGCCCAAATGATGACCCGCTCCTTCCTTTCTTCGAAGAAGGATTCCTTCCTATAAGAGGTTGAAATCCCTTCTTTTTAATCCCTTAGTTTGAATCTGCTCACTTGTTAACCTGGGGTGCCATTCATTACTCTTTCCATACCCTGAGCAGCTTGCACTAACTCTCGAACCAACTGAAACTACATAGCCACCAAAATTAATTTCAGCTCCCACTTGAGCCCTTCCCGAAACCGTTCCACCCCGTGATGCTTAGTGAGAAGATAGGTGGTGGTAAAGATAGACAAGTCCTGAAAACTCCTCTCATACTCCAAGACAGTCATATTCCCCGACAGTCATATTCCCCTATTTCAAACCCAAGAACTCCTGTTCTTTCTCTTTCCGGTGTTGCCAGGAGTATTACCGCTCCTCAAATTCTTCTTGAAAGTGTTTCCACCTTAATTCTTTTCCTGCCCTTCTTTCTCTACTAATCTCCCACCAGAGTGAGCACTCTTCGTTAACACCTGCGTCACACAGTCTACTCGAGTTTCCTTTAGCACTTGCATCTGATCTATGACCTTTTCTACCTTCCTCAACCAATGTTCTGCTTTTTTGGCGTCTTCTTCCCCTGAATAGGTCGTGTAACCCATTTCTCGTATGCCCTACAACCATTGAACAAGGGTGACTACTCTTTTTACCCGAAGAGTGGAATTGGATGCACCTACGACCATCCCTATTGCTACTGCCTTGACCAATTGCTCTAGAAATATGAGGTTCGAATATGGATTCGGGGTGACCGTTAGTGCCACTGGTGTGGCCTATCTTCTAGTCTTTGACCACCCGCTACTCCAGCAATAACACTTCTGCATGATGAGAGGCAAGGTCATCCTGATGCCTCCCTAATTCTCCTATCTCTAAATGGGTCGACGCTGCAGGTTGGTAGGAGGTTGTGTCCATCAATAGGTCCCCTTCATTTTCGTTCCTATATAATGAGCCATACTCTCTCCCCTACATAGGGGACAAGTCTACTCTTGCTTCTTGTCGTGTACAAGCCATCCTGCAACATGTTTCAAAATTCACATCAATTTTTCAATCCCTGAAACTTCAACCAATGGCTCTGATATCAAATGTAACAACCTCAAAAGTTAAATCAATTTATCCATTTAACTTCCATATAAAGGGTAAATGGAGCATAATTTTTTTTTATTGAGTTATGAAAGTTTAGCAGAGTCTCCTATATATCGAGAGGTCCTAAGTTATCGATAATTTACCCTGTAGGCAATTATATTCATATCCCACATATAATCCCACCTATAATCACATCCATAATTGGTACAAATCAACCATTTAATTCATTTGAGAATATACTCAGGACAAATCTTCATACTTAATCTCCATCTCATATCACATGCATAAGTTAGTATTTAAAAGAACCATCCAAGCACTGAAATTTCATATATAAGCATAACACAGTTTAGCATTCTAAACATAAGTTAGTACATTATAATTTCCCAAATATAGATTAATACATTCATATTCCAAAAACAAAATAATATAAAGAGTATACTATACTATTCAGGTTACATGTTTCCTGTATAACAAAATTACATGAATAATCCCTAAGTACCTAACTTATACAAAAAAGGATCAAGGAACCTAAATTCTACTCCTGACGTGAATGGAAGGGACCTGCAAAACATAAATTTTCCATGTAATTAAAAATAACTAAAATACAAACAATTCATGGAAGAAAATTTATTCAACTCATCTACCTACTTAAGTCATATACAATTCAATACACCACCACCAACCCCTTTTAAGGATTATCCAATTTATTTCATTTAACTACTTCTCCCTATATTAGGAAGACTATTGATGACACTAATGACCTTCATTAGTGTCTTTAGTTGCCCGTCTTAGGGTCAACTAATCAAATTCATGAAAATGCCGACACTAACATAACCGTTGGTGTCATTAACTATTTTTGGACCGAAATAGTTAATCAATGTTTCATGTTACCTTGAGAGGTCCTCATGTATGCCGATGTCAAGGATTCTTGACATAATTAGCTATCAACTTGGAAAGCTAATCAAGGCTATAAATTTTGCCGATATCGACTTCACTCGCCAATATCATTAATTATTCTGAACCCGAATAGTTGATCGAGTTTTATATTTCTCCTCCCACGTACCAGTAATGCCGATGTTAACCAACTTGGCTACCATTATTAGCCTCCCATATATGGGACAGGTTAATCAAATTTGAAAAACAGTCATTCCAAAAATTCATTGTTATTGTTCATTTCGTCCAAAAGAACCCATAAATTAAATCTAGTTCTTCGTTTCTATTTTTCCATCATTTAACCCTTCGTTTCCCCATTTTCTTTTCCTCATCAAAAGGCATCAAATTTTTATAGTTCAATAGTTAATTGAAATAATTATTAACTAAAGGAGATATAGCTACGGAGTATCTTTTATGCACTCATGTCATTTTTTTTCTAAGGCACTTAGACTATTCTAGTCCACTTAATTTCAATTATTTCTGCATTTTTCCAAAATTTTATGTTCAAGAACCCTAATTCCCAATTCAAGAAAATTATGAACTTCTAATCAAATTGAAGCTAATTTCATAGAAATTGAAATTGGAACTCCTTACTTGGATGAAATCTAAACTTTACTTCACAAACTTTAAAAGAATCTTAGCCTTTTTCTCCTTGCATATAGCCGACCACTCCCCCCCCCCTCTTTTTGAGATGTTATTAGCCGGCCATGGGTGAGAGAAGGAATGGGTATTTATAGTCCCATTGCTTCTTAATTAAGCCTCTCTTTTTTCTTGGTATAATTTGTTCTCAAGTTTCACACTATTAATAGGAAATATTGTAAAATAGGAAATATTATGTTTCCTTTTGTATAGTTCTATCATGTGTAATAGGTTCCACCATAACTTATGTACAATGCTCTCCTTATATAAATAGTAGAGGAGTTACCTTGATTTAGGCACTCACCAAATTATTACAAAGCTTTGCTTTTACTTAGTATCAGAGCCTCTCTACCTAAAATAGGTTTTGGCTTTCTTCTCCTTGGCATGGTCGGCTCTGTTTGTTCTGTGATTTAAGTTTGTTCTGATTCTCTACCTATAAAAAGATGTAAGTTTCTTCTCCTTCTACCGCAAACTAGTGTTCTTCTCCTCGACTGGCACTGTTGGTCTCCTTTCTACCACTGACCATTGTTCTTCTCCTCTTATCTCTACCACATACATGATCTCACTGGTTTGTGCTTATTAGTTATTCTACGGGATCAATAAAGACGTGCTCATCTTCTTCCTCGTAGTCTATTCTATGATAGTGGTTCGTAATTTTCTTTTTCCAACAGGTGATTGCTACTATCATCTTATCTCTCTCAGTCTTAGCTTCTATCATCCTACTATGGATCAATCAGTTAATGTTGCTGCTAGCATTAATGTCAGTTCTCCTTCTTTAAGTTCATTCTCTCTAGTTATTGGACTCACAACAACAATCAACACATCCATGACTTCCTCTATTGTGAGAATTCTTATCCCCCTCTGCAACACCCAGCAGGTTATCAATCTCAAACTCAACAACAATAATTATTTGTTTTGCCATATGCAGATGAAGTCGTAACTGATTAATCAATAAGTCTTCTCATTTGTTAACGACTTAAATCCATGCCCCCCTTCGCACGATCTGTCAAATACAACCTATGTCGTCTATGTTACCTTCAATTTTGGCCCCTGCCAAGCATTTCTAACTTGGAAACAACAAGACCAGCTCATCTTTAGTGCTATGTTATCCTCTCTTTCAGTTGAAGTTCTTCATCTCATGGTTGACTATCCGACTTCTGCTAGTGTTTGTAGTACCCTGGAACTTGCTCTCGTCTCGCCATCCAACTTTTGGATTATGAAATTGCATGACTCTCTTCAGGATCTTCGACAAGGTGATGATATTGTCACTTTCTACTTGCAACGCGTAAAAGGTTTGTTTGATGAATTGGTTGCGGCTGGTAACCTATTTCTCTCACCGAGTTCAACTTATATGTGTTTTGGGGACTTCGCGGTGACTTTCATGAATTGGTTACGAGTCTATCAAACAAAGCTAACCCTTTTCCATACTCTGAGCTCCATAGTCACTTGTCTACTCATGAATTCATACATCGCAGCTTGTTCCCCTCTAGTCTTCCTACTACACCCCTACTACCCACCCCTGCATAGCCCCTCTCGGTCTGTGCTGCCCAGCTTGGTTTTCTGGGTCTAATAGCAGTGGTTTCACGGCTCATCGGGGTAGAGGATGGTGGAGAGGCTAAAGGCATCCTTGCAACAACTTTCCTCAGCCTAACGGTCAGTTCTTTCATGGTGCAATGTTTTATAATTTTGTCGTGGAATTTTTTTTTTTTTAGTTTCACTCTTCTGTTTTCTATGCCAAGGATCTCATCACCAAGGAAGTCTTTATTTCTGGTTGGAGTAAAGATGGCCTCTATGTCCTTTCAGAGTCTTCTACCACATCTCCACTACAAGCTCTTTTGTCCACTAGCATAGCCACTTCTGCCGTTATTTGGCATCGTCGCCTCGATCACTCTAGTTCCCGTATTCTTAGTCTCTTAGCATACAATAAAAAGGTTTTTTGTACCTCTCATCATCTTAATTTTCATTGTCAAGCTTGTCCGTTAGGAAAATCTTCTCGTTTGTCCTTAGGACCTACGGGTCATACAACGTCAACTCCTCTTAAACTTATCTTTAATGATGTTTGGGGCCTTGCTCCTATGCTATCATTCGATGGTTTTTGATATTTTGACATATTTATGGATGCACATGCAAAATCTATTTGGTTTTATCCTATTGCTGTAAAGTCAAATGTATTCAATATGTTTCAACAATTTCAAATCCTTGTTGAATGTCAGTTTTCTTGAAAAATAAAAATTATTCAAACTAACTAGGGTGGTGAATATTTTAAATTGAATTCCTTTTTCAAAACCATCGGTATTCACCATCATTTTATATGTCCACATACTCATTAACAGAATGATGTTGTTGAGCGTCGTCATCATCATATTGTTGAAATTGGTCTTACTCTTCTAGGCCAATGTAAGGCACCTTTAAAATTCTGGAATTATGCATTTGAAACCTCAGTTATCTAATTAATCATATGCCAACCTCGATTTTAAGCAACAAATCTCCCTTCGAATGTTTGTTTCATCACACGCATGATTATGCTTTTTTATGTACTTTTAAATGTCTTTATTTTCCTTTTCTTCATCCTTACAATGCTCATAAGCTAGACTATCGCTCCACTCCATCTGTGTTGTTAGGCTATAGCTCGTCTCATCTAGGTTATCGTTGTCTTAACTTGTTGTCTGACCATATCTACATTTCCCGTCATGTTTGATTTCATGAACGAGTTTTTTTGTTCATTGAGTCTTTCCTCCCGCCTGCCCCTATCATTCAATCTACCCCTGTCTCCAGCCTACCCTCTCTCACCATCTTTCCCTCTTCACCAGTCTCAGCTTCACCTCCCCTTCCTATTTCCCTGTCGGTCCCCTCGCCATCATCTCCATCTATGTCTTTTTATTATTTTGAAGGTTTAGTAACTACGGTGCTAGTAATATATTTATCATATTTATCCCCTACTGTAGTTTCTCCAACTTCACCGTCAGTAACTTCTTCTCTATCTGGGCACTCTTTTCAATCCTTGCCCAGTCTAGACTTATGCATGGATCTCTTCACATATTCTCTTCTACAACAGATCTACCTTGTTCAGCCTTCTGCTCCACCACCCATTCAGCAGCATCCTATGGTGTTGTATTCTCAACAGCAGAAGACTACTAACATCAGCTCTGCCTTTGCTTTCTCTCCGCCAGTTTCCACTCTACGGGTAATGTCCCTCTCTGCTTTTGAGCCTATGTGTTTTAAAAAAGTTGAACAGTACTTGTGTTGGCATACTGCCATGAAGGATGAAATTGCAACCTTACATGCCAATGTCATTTAGTCATTGGTGTCGTTTGATCCATCTATGAACATTGTTGGCTGCTTATAGGTGTACAAAATCAAGAGCCGAGCCGATAAGGACATTGATTGTTACAAGGCTCGCTTGGTTGCATGAGGGGTCACCCAACAGGAAGGTATAGATTATTCAGAAACCTTTAGTCCTGTTGTTAAACCTACTACTATTTGGGTAGTCCTCATGATTGCAGTCTCAAAAGGGTGGAAGATTCGGCAACTTGATGTTCATAATGTTTTCCTTAATGGCTCCCTTTGCGAGTTTGTTTACATTCAACAACCCCCAGACTTTTTTTACTCTGCTTTTCCCACTCGTGTCTTTCGCCTTCACAAATCTCTTTATGGCTTAAAAAGGCTTCGCGAGCTTGGTACATATGACTGAGTGATTTCCTCCTGACTATTGGTTTTCGGGCTTCCAAAGTTGATACCTTCTTATTTATTCTAAATGTGCATCATGATGTCTGCTACTTGTCTATATGGATGACATATTACTTAGTGGTAATAATTGTACATTGCTTCATCGCCTCATTACCTTGCTAAGTTTGGAGTTTAAACTTTATGACTTGGGACATGCACATTATTTTTTAGGGATTAAAATTGCTCCCACCAGTGTGGGTCTTGTGCTCAGTCAACATAAGTATGTCCTTGATATTCTAAGTCATGCGGGTATGTCATCATGTAAACCTGTTAATACACCAGCTTCTGTTTCCAAACTTGATGTGCAGTCTACTGGGTTGTTTTTTATCCCACTCATTTCCACCAAATTATTGGTGCTCTTTAGTATCTCACCTTTACTCGACTAGACATCTGCTACGCTGAGAAAAATAAATGTCAGTTTATGCATGCTCCTACCGAAGGCTATTGGACTGCTATTAAGCGTATCCTGTGATACTTGAAAGGTACATCCTCTTTTAGTCTTCACCTCACTCTTGACTCTTCTCTGTCTCTATATAGTTTTACTGATGTTGATTATACATGCAGTATTGATGATCGAAAATCCATGGGTGGTTACATTGTCTTTCTTGGCACCACTCCCATTTCATGGAAATCTGGCAAGCAACGTATTGTTGCTCACTCCTCCACTGAAGTAGAGTTAAGGCCTTAGCTGATGGTACTGTTGAGGTTCTTTAGCTTCACTATATTTTGTCATGTTTATTTTTCTCTCCTAGTTTTGCTACCACTATCTAGTGTGATAATTTGGGTGCTACTTATTTGTGTGTTAATCCGATTTTTCATGCTCGTACAAAGCATGTTGAGATCGATTTTCATTTTATTCATGTTGGTTTAAGAAATATAATTCTCTACTGTGATCTCGTCTCTTGGATTTGTTTCTAGTAGTCATGATTCTACTATTTTTATTAAGTGCACTGATGCAGGTTGTATCATTCTATCTTTATATATTGATGACATGGTTATTACTGGTGATGATATTGATGTTATTTCAGCTTTGAAGACAAAGTTGGCTAGATAGTTTAAAATGAAGGATTTGGGTTATCTTCGATATTTACTGGGTATTGAGATAGCTTCATCACCTAGAGGTTATCTTCTTTCTTAGTCAAAATATATTATAGATATTCTTGAGCGGGCTAGACTTCCTGATAATAAGATTGTAGATATTTTTATTGAGGTTAACGCAAGGTATTCTTCTTCTGATAGTTTACCTTTGACAGATCCTACTTTATACCGTACTATTGTTTAGAGCTTGGTATATCTCATCATTACTTGTCCAGATATTGCATATGTTGTTCATGTTGTTAGTCAATTTGTTTCTTCTCCTACTACTGTTCACTGGGTAGCTATTCTTTATATGTTGTGATATCTTCGAGGTACAGTCTTTCAGTCTTTTACTTCCATGCACCTCTTTCTTAGAGTTGCATGCATACTCTGATGTTGATCATGGTAGTGATCCCACAGATCGCAAGTCTATTATCGATTTTTATATCTTTCTAGGTGATTCTTTTATTTTTTGAAAAAGCAAGAAACAATCTATTGTTTCTCAATCCTCAACCAAAGCAGAATATCGTGCTATGATATCTACTATCAAGAAGATTATTTGGTTATATTGGTTGCTTGTTGATATGGGAGTTTCCATTTCTCATCCTACTCCTATGTATTGTTACAACTAGAGTTCTATTCTGATTACTCATAATTCAGTTTTTCATGAGTGAACTAAACATATTAAGATCGATTGTCATCTTACTTGTCATTATCTCAAGCATAACATCATTACTTTGCCTTTTATTTCTTCTTCCTTGTAGATTTATTTATCAAGTTGCATTCCATCTCTCGTTTTTATTTTCTAGTTGGTAAATTCTTGATGTTTGTAGTTGTCGCATCATGAGTTTAAGAGGAGATGTTAAATAATACATTTATTTTAGTTTTATTTATTAAGGGTAGAATAGTATTTTCAGTTTAATATATATATATATATATATATATATATATATATATAATCTTTGTATTTAGATTAATTTAAGCACTTTATAATAAACAGATTAATAAGAATTACATCCTCATTCTCCTTTATATTCATATTTTTTTGTGTTAATTTGGATTAATTTAACAATTAAAATACAAGGTGATTATTGTTGAATCAAATATTTTGACATAATTGTTTTTCTTTTATATTTATGCGTGTGTAATTTGTTACTTCAAAGATTGAGAAAAGAATGAAATGAAGCTTATAAACGAAGAAATATAGGAAACTGATGTAGAAAGGAGCCAAATCCATCCCTAACGGTAGTGCCTTTAACAGACAAGGGGCGTGCTGCATTTTAAAACGTGAGAGAGCTAGCTTCTTTACTTTTGAGTAATGCTCCTGTGGTTTTGGATCCATCGAAAAGACTCTTTTGAAAAGCATGTGGAGAAAAGGCATTTTGCTTCCAATGCAATCTAAATTTCAAATCTGCTTATGACGCAGCCTCTCCTAATTACGTCCTTGCTACCAATTATATTAATATCCATATAGATAGCATGAAATTTAGACATGGAGAGATTCCTCATCAATCTAAGATTCTTGCCGGAATCTTCATTTCTTGATAAAAATCAACATGTATATAGTATATGGTATACGGTAATTAAGATTTACTAATTATTAATATTGGTGCGACTTCTAGCTCAATACTTGGTCTCTAGTTTCTTTTCAAGAGATTAGGATATCAATTAATTGATGTGGGACGTGTATTGAAGATATGTTTATGGAAAAAATAAATCAGTCAAAATTGGCCACATGTTGTTTGACAAAAAAAAAAATATAACTTTAGATTTAAATGTTGGACTTAGTTTAATTATTTTGTTATTTTAATTATTTTTCATGTTAATTTTTTTATTTAAATTATTTTTCTTTGGGTTCTTACAGATAGATTGGTTTTGAACTAATTCAACATAAAAGTTTAAGATACTGAAATTCAAATTCGTGACTGCTTAGTTATCAAGGTTCTAATATCATATTAAAAAATCAATTCAACCTAAAAGTTTAAGCTATTAAATGAAGTTCCAATATATAATTTATATCATTTTCTAACATATCACAATTTTATTTAATTATTTGTTTATTGTTGATGGTAAAATCAATCCAATTAGTAAACCCTAGTGATTCACTAACATTGAAATCTATAAAGTGACAAATAATATTAATTATAATAAAAATTAATTACCAGATTATTTTTGTTAGGAAAATTAGTTAAGTGTAACAATCGTTGATGGTTATAGTCACATTTTACATGTTGATTTTAGAGATCGAGGAAGTAGATATGTTCGGTTTTGTTTCGGAAAGTGACAAATTTCGTGATTTGAAGAGGCAATGTAATTCATGAGTACCATTGCTTTACACGTATGAATATATATCACTCGATTTATTTTATGTGATCCTTTTAATTTATACATCATTTTTTATTTAATTGTTTTTATTTGAAATCTTCAACTTTTTAGAAAAATGATCAAACTTCAAAACTTATGATGAATTTGGTACTTGAGATAGTTATTTGATCATAATTTTTATTTTTATTTTTGATACTGTAGCATGTGAGCTTTAAGGAGCAGAAGAGCTAGCAGTGTCATACAAACATATATAAAAACAACGTCTGAGAACCCCACTACGACCCCTCCTACCATATAAGCTATAAAGCTCCCTCTTGAGGCATAGAAACGCTTACTTTGACCTCTCTCTCTCTCTCTCTCTCTCTCAGGGGAACAAGAAAAGGATACTGGCGAAAAGAAGCAAAAATGGTTACAGAAGAGAAATCCCACAAGTACCCAACAATGCCAGAGGTAGAAGTTAATCTCGATTAAGCACAACCAGAAAATCTTCTCCTTGATTTCTTAATAAGCATACTGACGCCAGCACTTGTTATTTTGTTTATCCTTCTTCTTTCCATTAGGTTGTGGAGGAGCTAAAAAGAATGACAGACATAGGCTTCCCTATAGCAGCTTTGAGCTTGGTGGGGTATCTCAAAAACATGATCTTAGTAGTCTGCATGGGAAGACTAGGAAGCTTGGAGCTCGCAGGTGGTGCCTTAGCTATTGGATTCACCAACATCAGTGGCTACTCAGTTCTTTCCGGCCTGGCGATGGGGATGGAGCCTCTATGTAGTCAAGCATTTGGTTCGAGAAATCCATTAGTAGCATCTCAAACTCTAAGAAGAACAATTCTTATGTTACTACTTGCTTCAATACCGATTGGCTTGTTATGGGTCAATCTTGAACCCCTCTTGCTTAGCCTCCATCAAGATCCTGACATAACCAGAATCGCAAGTTTATACTGTCGATTTTCCATTCCTGATCTTATTGCTAATAGCCTCCTGCACCCTCTACGAATTTACTTGCGCAGTAAAGGAACTACATGGCCATTAATGTGGTGCACCCTGGTCTCCATTGTTCTGCATGTTCCTGTCACCATATTTCTGGCCTTCACTCTTTGTCTTGGAGTCCCTGGAATTGCAATTTCTACTTTTATCACCAATTTCAACACCCTTTTGTTCCTCGTATGCTACATGTATTTATTTAGTCGGGCCACTGAGGAGGAGCCCTCGTCCACACCCCTAATTAGACAACAACCATTTCTATCATCTCCTTCTACTTCACTAAGAAAGGAATGGGGAATCCTACTTCGGCTTGCCATCCCAAGTTGCATAGCTGTTTGTTTAGAGTGGTGGTGGTATGAGTTCATGACAATTCTAGCCGGTTACTTGCACAACCCTCAAGCCGCTCTAGCAACATCAGCTATTATAATTCAGACCACATCCCTAATGTACACGTTGCCAACATCACTGAGTGCATCGGTGTCGACTCGGGTGGGCAACGAGCTTGGAGCAGGCAGGCCACAGAAAGCTCGTCTGGCCACGGTGGTTGCAATAGGCTTAGCCTTATTAAGCTCATTGCTTGGTTTGCTATGGACCACC
>CM031987.1:1328306-1347774 GCA_018804465.1 Populus tomentosa | reverse complement strand
TCTTATCACCATGTTGTGAGCCTAATTCCGCTGACACGAATGGGTAGTCCTCTTCACCTCTCAAAAACTGGTCTCCAGAATCAGCATTCTCAAAGCCAGAGGAATCTTAATGATTCCTTTCGGAATAGCATGTTTAATTATATCTTCTTTTAATACCCTCCCATCTTTACCAGATCCATGAACATCATTTAGATTTATATCATATTGCTTACCAAGTTGTCGCACAGCTGGTGTTGACAGGACTCCACAAGTTTTACTTTTATTTACCTCACCCTCAGAACAATAAGAAATAATATTTTCAGTAAAATCATGTTTCTGTGTTGGAACTTGGGCTCCCTCAACCACCATTTTAAGAAGAGTCTCTCCTACCTGCACAGATCACACATTACCAGAAATTCAAAATATCAATACACATGCACAAAAGCTATATGGTACTTTTTTTTCTCTCTTCTTCTATGACTAATTTCAAGTTTTTGACACCCCCAACACTGTGCAAAGCACACCCTCCCTGTCTTTTTCCTCCCCACGAGAAATGGAGCCAGCTCAGCCATTGTAGCCTGTATTAAGTTCACACAAGCATGTGCTAGTGCTACCCAGTCTGGCTAACAAAATAACACCATTCTTCACAAGTCCTAAGAATTTTATTTGTTTGACATAGCTTCAAAGTAAATTCCAACTGATTCCCAAATCCATGTCTCCCATTTCAAGAAGGTTGCTAATTTCATCTTTAGTATCCCACACCATTTGGCAAACCACTTGGCGAAACACATGCACAGGAAATTCATAAAATGTCAACATGCTTTCTTCACCAAACCAATGAGCAGTAAATCAATAAATTCTCACCTTTACAATATCTCCTGGAACATATAGAAATTGAGCAACTTTTCCTTTGTAACGACTCGTTATCTCAATAGTCGCTTTGTCACTCTGGACTTCACATAGTGGTTGAAAGTCTTCAACTTCATCCCCCTACGACAACAACAAGCACGTTGCCATCTTTCCTATCACTTATAAAGACAATTTGAAACTCACCAAACTGACGACTTTAAAACCAGCAGCAACTCACAAATTAAAACAAACAAATAAATTCACAACTTCATCAATCATCATTTCATTCAATTACCTCTTTCACAAACCATTTGAGCAGTTCACATTCAGCAATACCTTCACCAGTTTGAGCTAAAGGGACATCAACAATTCTATCACTCATCCCCCCATCAGCCAAAGCTTGACTTGAAAACAAACGCCAACCCACTTTACTCTCAATCTTGATCTACAAAAACCAAACCCAACAGTCATTTAACTAATTTCACCAAAACAAGGATATTAACAAATTAAATATATAGTCACTCACGTTGATAGAGTTATTAGTGTAACCAGTGAAAGGAAGTTTGGGGGCCCTTAATAGAGCGGGAGCGGGATACGGGTAGAGAAATCGTGGGGTGGAGCTCCTAACCAGTTTATGCCACACCCTTCTGACAATCATCATTGATGCAGAGCTTGCTAATCCCCCTTCAAGAAAATGAGAGAATTTTTTGTTGTTTGTATAAGAATTAAGACAAAACAAGTGTATTATTATTATTATTATTATTATTATAAGATCTGATGTAATCCCACGTTTTGGATCAATATAGCCCTTCTATTCCTGCTTGGTATTACGTTTCCGGTAAAATTTAAAAACTTTTTATTTAATATTTTTTTATTTTTAAATTAATTTTAATATTTAATATTAAAAATAATTTTTAAAAAATATATATATTATTTTGATATATTTTTTAAATAAAAAATATTTTAAAAAATTATTATTATTATATTTTTAAATACTATTTAATATTTAAACATGTCACAGGAACATAGCAC
Source organism: Populus tomentosa (assembly GCA_018804465.1). NCBI lineage: Eukaryota > Viridiplantae > Streptophyta > Magnoliopsida > Malpighiales > Salicaceae > Populus > Populus tomentosa. The sequence goes on along the minus strand of CM031987.1, from coordinate 1,345,914 downwards.
CCCATATTTTATTTTTGATCAGATCGCATTGAAATATTGGGAAAGGCAGCTAAGTTTAGAAGTACTTTAAAATATTAAATAGTACTTTAAAATATTATTTTTCAGATCACATTTTTTAATTCATACAAATTCAGTCAATTTTGACACTTTTCTTCAATTTTCTTTAATCATCCCTATTTGTTCCTCAAAATTATTCCTGAACTTTTTTAATTGTTCTTCCCAGCCCTAGCTTCTTTTTTTTTTTTTTTAAGATTCCTTATTTGTTTGATTTTATATCTAATTTTATTTTTATTTTATTTTTATTTTTTGTGATTCTTTTTTTGTATTTTGATTATAAGATTGGAAAAATTAGCAATCCAATATCGACCGGTGAAGCCCCCATTGAATTTGGGAAAGCAAATTAAAAACTAGATATTTATGGACTTAAATGGATTTTTCAAGGTTTAATTAAATTTATTAAGGGCTTAATTGCAAGAAAATTTAATTTTTGATTTCAATTTGGGCTTTAATAGAAGAAAATTAAAGTATGATGGTTAAATTGCGGTTTTGAAAAGCTAATTTGATCAAATAAAAGCCTTAATTGCATAAATATTAATTTTAATGGGAAATTAGGGACTTAATTAAAGCAATTTAAAACCAAAGATCAATTTGTAAAAGGCGTGCGACTTTAAGGACTGAAATTAACAAAATCATGGGACCAAGTTGAAGAAAATAGAAAGATAAACGATCAATAAAGGGCCAATTTGCATAGATTAGAAATCAAATACTAAAATGAAAAGGGCGCTAAACTTTGGGTTGGTAATTGAATTTGATAAGGACACAGTCGCACAAAATCAGAAGTTAAAACCTTAATTTGAGAACATTTGAGAGTTTAGGTACTAAATTGAATTTTGACCAAATTCCAAATTAAAAAAACCCTAATTTCTCTATGGTTAACCTAGATGATACATTGTTTGGTTCATGTTTAAAATGTATTGTTTGGAATAGAGTTCATCTTCCTTTTTAGGCAGTTTTGTACTAATCGAGTTGATAACTTTAAACATATGAATGTAAAGTTACAAACATTCAAATTAAGCAAGATTGTATCCAAACAAAAGGTGTGCACTTTCTTTACCAACCTTCTTAATGGATTCTTATCAAGGGCTGAGCACCTTCCTCTCAAGATCAAAAAGATAAAAATTGTAAGGTATTTTATCTAAAATATTATTTGGAATGACATAGTAGCCAAGAATTCCAATTTTATCATGAAAGAAGTATTAATGATAATTGAGAACATTTCAACTTGTGTCCCATGATATAATAATCATGGACATCTGAAATACCAAAAACAAAAGAGAAATGAAAATCACCAAATCTCTTTTGATTACTAACTCTAGTTCATTTGCAGTGCATAAGCTTTGAAAAAAACTTGTTTCTTTAGACATCCTTCAAACTAAGTTCTTGACCTAAGAAACCAAGGTTTGCTCATCATAGAAATCCCGTTATAGATACATTAATAGGAATAAAAATACCATCAGACCATAGTAATCATAAACAAAGAAAAACAATACAACTTACCTAAAGTAAGGCATACTAGGAGTGTTAATACCTTCTCTTTACACAACTAGTCTTTGCTTAAAATCTCTAAAGACCAGTTACGGTTCCTAGTAACTATAATACTAGGTGACGATTCCTTATCCAACCAAAGACCGCTTAACCTATCTAGGAAGGTTCGCCACAACATCGCCTTTTCGTGAAGGGTATTACAGGATGACAACTTCACTAGGGACCATTGGAATAAGCTTTGCTTTGTTTGTTTATGCTATGTGAATGTTGTTACTGTTTTTTTTTACCCATAAAAAATCAAGAAAAAAAAATAGAAGAATGCAAATCCAAAAATACAAGAGGATACATATGAAGAAAGCTTAGAAGATTGTCCTAGTTGGTGGTTAAGGACCAAAATAACAAGTGAAAAAGTTAGAGGACTGGAATGTACAAGATTGGTAAAATTGAAAACTCGATTCTGATTGATAAAAGGTTGAATTGGTGAAAATATTTGTATTTGGGGTAAAAAAAATACAAATTTGAATAAGTAAGGACTCAATAAGGATTTTAAAAGGCTTAATTAATTTTATTGGGAACTTAATTGCAAGAAAAAATATTTTTTGAAGTCAATTCGGGTGTTAATTAGAAAAAATTAAAGTTTGGGGTCTGGAATTGGACTTTGAAATGTTTAAATAGTTAAATCAAGGGCTTAATCATAAATGTTTTTTTTGGTAGCCAAGTAAGGGTTTCAGTGAAGAAATTCAAAGCCAAGGACCAAATTGTAAAAAGCATGATACTTCAAAGGCTGAAATTACCCAAGTCAAGCGTCAAATTAAAGAAAATTGAAAGTTTTATGGTCAATTACGAATACAAATGCACAAATTAGAAACCAAAGACCAAGATGAAAATGGTACTAAACTCCAGGGCTAATATTTGAGTTTGACAAAGGTTAAATTACATACAATTAAAAGTTTTTATGTTGGTTAAGGGTGCATGTGCCACAATTAAAAGAACAAGGACAAAAATGATTCTGTCAGATCCCGAATTAAAAATCCTAAGTTCAGCCACTTTTCATCTTCTTCCTTAGTAGTTCGCGATGATCAAGTTGACACCTTTCAAGAGTTTGTTGTGGAGTTCTAGACCGTCAAATGACATGCGATTTTTGCAAATAGAAGATGAGCATCCCCTCTATAACCCTATCTCCATGAAATTAGATGTTTACATCCTAATTTTTTCATAAAAGTCCATAACATCTTGTCCCTAATCAACCATCACTTAATTTTTAAATTATAGGTTGATCAAGTTGGCATCTTCAACCGAGTAAATGTAAAGCTACAAACCTGAAAATTGAACAAGGTTAGATCCAAACAAAAGATGTACATCCCCTGTCCCAACTTCAAGTGGTATTTAATGACAATGAGATCAGTGTCATAACCTAATTTTTGACCATTTTATTGTAATTATTTTTTTTACAGAAAAAATGATGAAAAACAACTAAAAATAAAATAAATGAAAAATGAATTAAAATTTGGGTTAAGATAACATGATTGGAAGTTTAAAGATTTAATTAAATTTTTGACTAGTTTAATTAATCAAGTCAAGGTTTTAATTGGATAATTGATAAATTTTGAGACTTGATTAAGCTTGAAATTGATTTAATTAATCCAATCAAGGGTTTAATTGGAGAATTAATAAGTTTTGAGACTTTATTAAGCTTGAAATTGATTTAATTAATCCAATCAAGGGTTTAATTGGAGAATTGATAAGTTTTGAGACTTAATTGAACTTGGAATTAATTTAATTAATGAAATCAAGGATTTAATTGAAAACTTATCAAAGTATAAGGCTGATTCTGGTCAAAATTGCGCTAGATTAGAGTCCAAGGACTGTTTTGTAAAATACGCTGAAATGTTGAGGTCCAATTAAAGTTTATCCAGGGGTTTACTTACAAAAATTTCAAAACTTAAAGGACCAAATCATAAATAGCAATTGAATGGGAAAACGTAGCCGTTTCTTGGACAAAACTGTTCACTGTCTTCTTTCTCTGTTTCATCAGTTTCCAGCCAACGCTTAAGTTTCATCATTGAAGGTGCTTAAATGGTCGGTTACAGGGCATTTAGAAGGCCGGCCGTTACCACCAATTTTAGCCTTATAAAAGGAGAGGGAATCGTAGCCAACAAGGAGGAGGAATTGGACTGAAAAGAGGACGAAAAACTAGAGAAAAAGGGTAGAACCGAGGGGACGAAGAAAAAGCCATGAATAACAGGGAGAAGAAAAACTAGGGCAAAGCTAGGGAATTGGACTGAAAAGGGGACGAAAAACAAGTAAGAAAAACCCAGAAAAAAAAAAAGCTAAGAAAACACAAGCCACGCACAACAAAAAACCCAGACCCAAATTTCAAAAAGAGAAGCCAGCACCGTCCTCTGTTCTTCATCACAAGGAATGAGGAACCAGGGGAAAAATTAAAAATAAAAGTAGAATCGAGAGGCTGAAAGCAGAAATAGAGCAGATACAAAAGGGGCAAAGAGACATAGAAGAGAAGGAAAGAAAAAACGAAGGGGCAACCATTTTGTTCCTGCTGAAAAAGAACAACCCAAAAGACAGTGGAGCCACACCGGGAAACAAAAGAAAACAACCACCGTGCCATTGTCTTCGTCGCCGTCCTCCGCTGCACAGGTAAGTTTCCATTCTTTGCATTCAATAAAACTTTCAAATGCAGTGTGAAGGTAATTTAATTACCTTCACACTATTCATGCACACGTGAATTTACTTCAAGAGTGCTTCTTCTTCTTTTGCCCAGCAGGGCCACTAGCTTGGGCTAGTGGGCGGGTCGGGTTGAGCTAGGCCTAACCCTAAAAAAATAAAAATAGAAAAATAAAAAGGTAAAAAAATAATAAATAATAAAATGTGTATGCATGAATAAAAATAATATAAATTTATTGGTTTATTCACTGATGCTAGAGTCAGGAATAAAAATTCCTATTTAAATTTATATTATTCATTGTATTTTATTTTTATTTAGCTAGAAAAATAAAGAATATGTGCATATGTAAAAATAATTTTTTTTTATTTTTTTATTTACTGACGCTAGAGTCAGGAATAAAAATATTGATCTAAATTTATTTTATAGCTACGTAATATTTACCAACGCTAGAGTTGGAAGTATCCGTAGTTGAATATTCATTGAAACCAGAGTCAGGAATATTATAAGCAAATTATCATAGCCTAAACTAATAAACATTTAGCAATTTAAGACAAAATCAACAATGCAGTTTGCCTCAGGCAGAACATTTAAGGGGTGATAATATCTTTTCTTTTACGTAACCAGTCCAAATCATAGAATCTCTACTGACCAGTCAGGGTTCCTAGTGACCATAATACTAGGTTGTGACTCTTTAAACAAGATCTTTTTTCTTACAAGAATAAAATGCCAGATATCTGTTCTTTTTTCATAAATCAAAGATTATTTTTAGGGTCGCCGCGATGTCCGGGTGCGACAATCGGAATTGCTCCAACGAAGTCTTGAAAGTGGCAAACCTAGTCAACATTGATCAAGATACTCATTTGGACAAAAAGCACCTAATTTTGTCATGTGTTCACACTTAAACATTCTTAGAGGTTTCTTATCAAATGTTGAGAAAACTTCTCTCAAGATCAAAGGGGTTAAAACACGTCACATTGGCCTTCAATTTTGATCAAAACCACCTAAATCCAAAACCATCTATCCTGTGATTAAACCAACCTAGTTTTAGTTTGTTAGGACGTTAACAAACTCATCTAAAAGCTCTAAATCAACCTATAAGAGAAGAGGTAATTTGACAAAAAAGAAAAAGAAAAAGGAAGAAAATTTGGCTAAGGTATAAGGGATGCAATACTAAGTTTAAGAACTCAGTAAAGGTTCAAAGGTTTAGCCTTGGTGGGTTTAGAAACAAGAAGAAAGAAAAGCAACAACATAAGTCTACTTTCATTGAAGGTTCCAAACTCAGAAGGTATACTCTTACAAACTTTGAAAGTGGAGTCCATAAGGCTTACTGGATTTAAAACCTTATGTTCACTATATAGTGCAATGTTTTTCTCTCGGTATATTGATTTGTTAGATGTGAAAAACTGGTGTCTTGACATTTTTTTTAATGTCATTTGGTTTTAAGCTTGCATTTAGTTTGATGCTAAAAAAATATAGTTTCTTTTTTCATAATCTTGTTTTGAGTTTATTATTATTGTTGTTAAGATGTTTATGAGGTGTTTGTGTGTTTAGTTTTGATGGAATGAAGTAGAAGAAAGAAGTTGGAAATGCGACAGTAGTTAGTTTTGATTTTGGTTAAAATTTGTATGATATGTAGGCTATTCTTAAATTTGTAGTTTTTGAAATCAAAATTTATTGCATTTTCTTGATATTTTGGTGATATTTGTTAATGCTTTTGATCCAAACTGTTTTCTCTTGGTAATGTGGTTTATATGGACTAAAAAATTGGAAGTTTAGAGGCCTAGAAAGTCAATTTCCAGGCTTGGCAGTGGCTAGGGCATGGCTAGGTTTTTCTAGGTTTTTTTGGTAATGTTCTTTGTGTTATAGGATAGAACATTGTCTTAGCCTCTAGATTTAGACCATTTTTGGTCCATTTCTTTGCACATAAATTTTTTTTTATGCATAATTAACCAATAATATAGTGTTTATTGTCATTAATAACATGTTTTAAATGATTTTTAATCCTAGGATTTTGGTTTTGAACCGAAACCCATTTTCATAAAATCATGATATTTAAGTGAAAATTAAAGTGATTAGATGTTAGATTATTTATCTTTGCATGATTTCCAACATGTATGTGTTTTTGTTTTTACTAAATCTGGTCTAATTTGATACATATATTGTTGGGTTCGGTTTGACTGTTTTTGGTGTTTTTTGGTGTTCTTCGATTTTCTTGGTGTTTGATATGTTTTTGCAAGAAAATTTTGTGTTTTTTTTTAATGTTTTTTCTAGTTTTGATTTGTTTCGGTTTAAATCTTTATTCTAGTGTAGCTTTAGGTTAAACCTTGGTTTTTTGATTTGGTTCATGGTTGAACCAGTTTTTTCAAGTTGAACTGGTGGGTCAAAATCGGGTCACTTGGTAAAGATTTGTTTGGTTTGCTAATGTTTTTGTGAAAGGATTTTCTTGGTCTAAGGGGTTGTTTGGCAAACACACCCTTAGACTTATTTTGACTATATATTTTTGAATAAAAATGGGTTTTGTCAAACTAACCACAAATAAATTCCAGAAACTTTTAAGTTTAATATAAAATTATTTGTAAGCCCCTCACATCTTTTTACAACACTTTTATTTAATATCGGGGTTGTATACTTACACTATAAGATATGGGTCTAGTATTAAAATATCTACTTTTTACTAAAATTTCAAAAAACAATTAAAAAACAAACTTCTCATTTCAAAAATATAAAAATTTGTTTTATTTGGTGTGCATATAACAAAGTTTCTTAGAAAAAATATAATGAAAAATCATATTTAAAAAGAAATAAAACTATATGGCGAGTTTCAACATTTTTTATATAAAAAAATGTTGGCATGCATTTTTAGACTTAATAACTAGTTTATTAAATCCTCGAGAACTTGACTAATATTTCAATAACCCCTTAAGTTTTAATTCATGAGAATGAATAATTAATATTCTAGTAGAAATATTTGACCTACAAATAGAATGATATTTAAATACTAGAAGTTGATCATAAAATTTTTATAATTATTCTGAATTTTCATCAATTCTTATTGGAAGTATTTTTCACCATATTAAATGAGTTGTGGAAAACCCCTTCGCCTTTCATGATAGTTGAACCATGTCAAGGCACCTACATGGCTTCTTCCTACAAGAATTTATTTGTGCATACAAGCCTATAATAAATTCAAAATGTCAAATTTATTTATAAGAGTAAATTTGTTTTTAGCTATAGACTGACTATCGATTAGAAACCTATCAAAACCTTTAAACCACATAAAGACCACACAATATAGCTTACCTCAAGTAAGGTGAGCTAAGGGTGTTAATACCTTCCCTAGCCATAACTAGTGTTGCTATCCAATTTTTGACCCATATTTTTGATAAACTTTCAAAAAAAAAATCAAAAATAGCAAAAAACAATGAAAAACCTAAAAAATATATTTTTGATGTATTCGGATTGTTTTTAGCATTTTCAACGTCATCTCAAAAGAATTTAAATTTTCAAAAGTATTTTGAACGCGTTTAACTCTTAACGCGTAAATTTTATGATCACTGATTTTCTTTGTTGAGCCGACGTTGATATTGCCCACTTTCAAAAATACAAAAAAAAAGAGAAAATCAAAATTACAAAAAAAAAAAAGGAAAAGAAAAGGAAAGGAAAGTTGAGGGACTGGTTTGGAAACCCTAGAATATTTCTTCTATAAATATTAAGCTACAGTAAAATTAACAGAGGAGAAAATTTATACACGGGAGAAACAATTTACAGGGGGAAAAGAAAAATGGAGAGAAAAAGAAAAAAAGCTAAACCTAAAAAACCCATCGACAACAGCCGCCACCCCTTTTTTTGAAAGGATCAGGCGGTCGAGACCAGAGATTCCCCTCGGTGGTTTTCATTTTATTTTCTCCTAGGCGCCACCCCCATCTTCGGTGATGTTTCTTCTCCCGAAACCCCACAAAACACAGGCCACCCTTCTCCTCGGGAAAAAAACAAATCGACCCCCCTTTCCTTTTTGATTTCTCTCGGTCACTCCGGCGGCCCTCAGCCCTGAAAAAAGAAGCCACCACAGTCCCCCCTCTTCCTTTGGTAGCCAGGCCCCGCTTATCCTCTCTCCTTTTCTTCTCCCGAAGCCAACCGACAGTTTCCTTTCATTTTTTTTAACCTTCAAAACAGACCGGCTCCCCACCATTCCTTCCTCCTATTGAAGATAATGATCAGGAAAAGAAGGAAAGGATCTCACTCATTGATGAGGCAGAGTAACAGAATACAGTTTTCCTATTCTAGTTAGGAAATCTCGGTGTAGTCCTATAAGTCAGGGATTTCTATTTACATGTAAAGAAGTTGTTAGGGTTTATTGTTGTATAAATACCCTGTAACGAGTACTTTATGTATAAGATAAATTCTTCCACAAAACACAGACTTTATTATGGTATCAGAACGCCGTTCCTCGGCCTAAAACTTTGATCAAAACACAAATCTCTCTCTCTCAGTAAAACCCTAAACACCTCACTCAAAATCTCATTCTCTCCTCTCTATCTCGGTAAAATCCTAAACATCTCACCCAAAACCTCATCCTCTCTCTCAGCAAACCCAGTCCAACCATGGATAGTGATGAACTGAAAGCTCTGGCACTATTGAAGGAGAAAATTCTGAAAGAAGCAGCAGCCTCTCCTGCACGCACACATGAACCGTGGGATTATTCCAATCACCCTCTCTATCTGCATCACTCCGACCAACCAGGTGCTATACTAGTGCCTCAAGCATTGATGGAAGACAATTACGATGAATGGGCTGGATCCATGAGTATGGCTTTGACGATCAAAAATAAGATCGGCTTTGTCAATGGCTCCAGCACTCGACCAACTGCTCAAGATGATGAGCAACAGCAATGGGATTGTTGTGACACGTTGGTCAAGACTTGGCTAACTAGCTCCATGATGAAGGAAATCTCCAAAAGCGTTAAGCACTGCAAGACAGCTCGTGCAATCTGGACTAAACTTAAAGAGAGATTTAGCCATACAAATATGGTGCACTAATTCAACCTTGAGAATGCTATCTATGCTTGTCTACAAGGATCAGACTCGGTGACAACATTCTATACAAAGCTCAAGAGTTTGTGGGATGAAAGGGACTCAGTGTGTGGTCTCACGGTGTGTGACTGTGAAGATGGAATGAAACTTGGTGAATATGTCAAACACCAACAGACCATGAAATTCCTCATGGGACTCAATAAAAATTATGATGCCTTACGGAGTAATATTATCTCTATCGATCCTCTTTCAAATGTCAATAAGGCATATGCAATGGCGTTACGCCAAGAGAAACAAGTGCAAGCCTCAAGTCACAACAAGGCCTCAGATGCAGCAGCTTTCCTGGTTCACAAACCAAGCCTCATGGCTCCTACAAGGGCTCCTGAGCGAGCACCTACCTATAACAAGAAATCTGCCAATGTCACAAGGTGGTGCGACATTTGTAGTAAAGACAATCATTCCATAAAATTTTGCCGTGCACACTTAACGTGTGAATATTGCAATTGGACTGGACATGATTCTGAGCATTGTCGTAAAAGAAAAGCAGATGAGGCAGCTGCTGGAAGTTCTAGCTGAAGTAATCATGTACTTGCCGTGCCAGATTCTGAAGAAAACTTGACTTTTCCTTTCTCCAAGGAGGTTTGCAATCAGATCATGGAACTCTTGAATAAGAACAAGATCTCCACAGCTAATCAAGTTGTTAATACTCCTCCTCTTTTTGATGAAATTTCAGGTAAAGCTTTTCAACTTACTTGTAATGACCAAAACAACATTTGGATTCTAGATAGTGGTGCAAGTGATCATATTATTTGTGATAGTAGCCTACTCACCGAGTCATACGTTGCATATAATCATTTTTTCAAACTCCCAAATGGTTCTAAGGCACGAGTAAGTCATATTGGTTCAGTTACCTTCTCATCTCAATTCACACTTCATAACGTCCTATGTGTCCCCTTATTTTATCTCAACTTGATTTCAGTTAGTAAGTTGTGTAGAGATTCCTTTTGTATCACTATCTTCCTTAAACACGTGTGTTTCATTCAGGACCTACGCTCGGGGAGGATGATTGGGACGGGATCTGAGAAGGAAGGACTCTATTGCCTCAACAAAGTTCCATAAGTCACATGCAATGCCATTGATAGTAGCTCTCAAACGCTCTGGCATCAATGGCTTGGACATCCATCCTCCAGGGTTTATCCTCTATTCCCTTTCCTTTCTAATAAGTCTTGCGATTCAAGCAAGTGTTCTATTTGTCCGCTAGCCAAACAAACTCGTACTCCATTTTCTTTGAGTTCCATTTCAAGTATTTCCTCGTTTGTTTTAATTCATGTTGACATTTGGGGAAATTACCATGAACCTTCAACGTCAGGTGCTAAATATTTTCTTACAATTGTTGATGATTTTACTTGTTGCACTTGGGTCTATTTGATGGTACAAAAATCTGAAGCAAGAAAGTTTTTGATCGATTTTATACAAATGATTGAAACTCAGTTTGATACACGAATCAAGACAATTCGTAGTGATAATGGTTCTGAGTTTAACATGCCTGATTTTTACTCATCTAAAGGAATTGTGCATCAAACGAGTTGCGTTAACACACCACAACAGAATGGTGTTGTTGAACGTAAACACCGTCATTTGCTCAACATGTCTAGAGCTCTTTTATTTCAAGCACAATTGCCTACATCTTTTTGGGGAGAAGCCATTCTCACTTCCACCTATCTTATTAATCGCACTCCCACTCCTCTCCTTAAAGGCAAAACTCCATTTGAAAGACTTTTCAAAAAGGCACCAACATTTGATCATCTTAAGGTTTTTGGTTGTCTTTGTTTCGCATCCACACACCCCCGCAAACCTACCAAATTTGATCCCCGGGCTACCAAATGTATGTTTCTTGGGTACCCTAATGGCCAAAAGGGTTATAAAGTTTTTGATCTTAAGACTAAGCACATATTTGTCTCTAGAGATGTGATCTTTTATGAAGACACATTCCCATACTTGTCTTCTAGACTTTCTCAGATTTCATCCCATCAATCTCTTTCATCAACTAGAGTTTTTGATGAAGATACAAACACTAGGGCTTCGGGTAGCACTCATGAACTTAGGGTTTTAGGGTCTAGGGTTCCCTGTCTAGATACTACTCTCTCTAATCCTACCAACTTAGAAACTCCTAGCGTGCTTACCCACCTTCTGGATCCTACTCTCCCCTCTGAACTGTCTAATGTGCCTCTCAATCCTACTTCACCTCCTTCACCACCTACACTGTCTCCTCCTGCACCACCACATGCTTCCGCTGCAGAAACTCGTCGCTCTACTCGTCCAACTTGTACTTCTGGTTACTTGCATGACTTTCATGTTGAGGCAACTCTCCCTTCTCGCTCTCTCCAATCAGACTCAACGCGCACAGGTATTCCTCATTCCTTATCTACTGTTTTGTCTTATGATCACTTATCTCCTTCCCATCGAGTCTTTAGTGCACAACTATCACTTTTTAAAGAACCAAACAGTTTTTCTGAAGCAGCCAAGCACAAAGTATGGCGTGATGCCATGTTCCAGGAACTTAAAGCCTTACAGGAAAATAAGACATGGAGTCTAGTTCCTTTGCCTCCCAATAAATGTCCAATAGGTTGCAAATAGGTGTACAAGATAAAGCTTAATCCTGATGGTATAGTTGAGAGGTACAAAGCACGGCTTGTGGCTAAAGGCTATAGTCAAGTTGAAGGAATTGATTACCGGGAGACTTTTGCCCCGGTTGCCAAACTTACCACCATTCGAGTCCTGCTTGGTCTAGCTGCTCTTCGTGGATGGCATCTCCACCAATTGGATGTCAACAATGCTTTTCTTCATGGAGATCTCACTGAAGATGTCTACATGCAATAACCACCTGGATTTGGCCGAAAGGGGGAGAATGTTATATGCAAGCTGCATAAAAGTTTGTATGGTTTGAAACAGGCATCTCGGCAATGGTTTATCAAACTCTCATTGGCTCTCAAATCTGCGGGTTTTCATCAATCATGGAGTGATTACTCATTGTTCGTCCAAAATCAAGATGACAAGTTCACAATGTTGCTAGTATATGTAGACGATGTTATTCTTGCAGGAAACAGTCTAGAAGACATCACAAGTACAAAGAAGTTTCTCTCAAGCAAGTTCAAATTGAAAGATTTAGGAAAGCTCAAATACTTCCTAGGAATTGAAGTGGCTAGGTCTCGACATGGCATAGCTTTGTGCCAAAGAAAGTATGCACTTGAGATACTTGAAGACACAGGTTTCTTGGCATCTAAACCTTCTCGTTTTCCAGTCGATCATAATCTTGCTCTAACACAATCAGAAGGAAGTTTATTGGCAGATCCTTCACAATACAGGAGACTTGTTGGACGTATGATCTACTTAACAATCATAAGACCGGATTTGGCATATTCTGTTCATATTTTGAGTCAGTTCATGGATAAACCTCGACAACCACACTTGGATACTGCACACCGAGTTCTTCGGTACATTAAAGGAACACCAGGTCAAGGCATTCTGCTGCCTTCAACTGGAGAGCTCGAACTAACAACCTTTTGTGATGCTGACTGGGCTAAATATAAAGATATAAGAAGATCAATCACAGGTTATTGTATAATGCTTGGGAGAGCACCAGTTTCATGGAGAGCAAAGAAACAAACTACAGTTTCTCGATCTAGTGCAAAAGCAGAGTACAGATCAATGGCCACCACAGTTTGTGAAATTACATGGTTGAGAAATATTTTGCGAGACTTGAATGAGAAGCAGTTTCGACTAACAAAATTGTTTTGCGACAACCAAGCAGCCCTTCATGTTGCATCTAATCCAGTCTTTCATGAATGTACAAAGCATATAGAAATAGACTGTCATGTAGTACGACAAAAGATGCAGCAAGGGATCATTCAAACTGCTCACATAAGAACGAAGGAACAACCGGCGGATTTGTTTACCAAACCGGTAGGTTCAGCACAATTTCAAAAGTTACTTGGCAAGTTGAATATGATCAACATACATTCCAACTTGAGGGGGAGTATTGAAGATAATGATTAGGAAAAGAAGGAAAGGATCTCACTCATTGATGAGGCAGAGTAACAAAATACAGTTTTCCTATTCTAGCTAGGAAATCTCGGTGTAGTCCTATAAGTCAGGGATTTCTATTTACATGTAAAGAAGTTGTTAGGGTTTATTGTTGTATAAATACCGTGTAACGAGTACTTGATGTATAAGATAAATTCTTCCACAAAACATAGACTTTATTATCTCCAGCCGCTAGCTCCCCTGGCCACAACAGCCACGAAATCGCAGGAGCTCCCCTCTCCAGTTTCCCCCATCTTCACTGTCTTCATCTCCTCCCAGCAGCGGTGTCTCCGTCTCAAACCGCCAGCAACCCACAAGCCAGGAGACCCAGCTTTCTCCTCGCTCAGCCTCGACAACCCATTCTCGTGGACCAGCCGCCCGTTCGTGAAGACCCGGCGACCCCCCACTCTTCTTCATCGGTTCAACCCCATGTATCAGATCTGGACCGTGAATCAACTGCCAGATCTGCCACCAGCAGAGGGAAACGAACCAGGAGGAAGAGCGTAGACCGAGGCAGATCTGAAAAAAGGAGAATTGGAAACTGTTTTGTGTTGATTGGGTTGCTTTGCAGGTGACCGGGAGATGCACCGTCGGTACGGGCGGCAAGAGAAGAAGGAGACGATCCCGATCCACCAGTTTGCTGTCTTTGCCGGCGGCGGCAGGTGGATCCACGCGCCGCACTAGTCTAGCTGTGCCCAGGAGGCATTCCTGCAATTCTGTATTTTGGGGGGGTCTTTTCTGTAATTTTGAAACTGTTAAGGCCTTGTTTGGATAAATTTTGAATTCTTGCTATTTTTGTAATATGTAAATGTGGGTGTATAAAAAAAAAACATAATAATAAAAAGAGATGTGTGTGTATTTTTTATTTATTTATGTTATTGAATTAAAAAAAACAAAAAGAATTAATTGTTTAATTTGAATATGGTTAAATATCTCAAGGATAAATAAAATCATGTTATATTTTCCATGAAAATGTAAGAACATGTTTCTATATTTTAATTTGAATATGATTTAATAACTGATTTATTAAAACCTTAGAATTTGACTAATATTTTAAATTTTTAAATCACATCAAATCGCGAAGCAGTTTATCTCAGGTAGGGTGTGCTAGGGGTGTTAATACCTTTCCTAGCTATAACAAGTTCCTTACCCCTAAATCTCTGACAAAGACTGTCGCACGTCGAAAAAAATCCCGCGCGCGGCATCGGCTGGCGATTTGTGTCTCGTTGTGGCATTGCTTGAATTGGTTCGTTAGGAGTCGCCACCTAGTATTTAATTGAGGTTACTAGGAAACCTTGATGGACTGGTCATGGTCAGAGATTCACGGGTAAGGACTGGTTATGGTTAGGGAAGGTATTAGCACCCCTAACATACCCTACCTGAGGTAAGCTGCTTCGTGGACTTGATGTGTTAAAGAAGTTTTAAAAAATTTATCTTTTCATCGGATTTTAGAAATACAAGTTCCGTACAAGTTTGTACTTCTACACCGTGATCCAATCAAAATATTAAATCCTTCTTGATTCCTGTAATTTTATAAAAAATTCACAAACAAAATACACACACCACATTCAAGCTTCGTGAGCTTGATGTAATTTTTAAAATAAAATTTTTAGCCCAATTCTAAGGCTTTGATAAATCAGTTATTAATTCCCGGAATATATGTAAAAAACATGTTCTTACATTTTCATGAAAAATACAACATGACTTTATCTATCCTTTGATATTTGTGCATGTAAAATTAAACAATTACTTCTTTTGTCCTTTTTTATTTTTATAATTCAACAACATAAAATAAAAAAAAAGAACACCAACACACACACTCTTTTTTTTTATTATTTTCTTTTCTTCTTTTTTTTTCTTTTACATTCACATACTACAGATTTAAAATAAATAAATAAAAATTACATTAAAACTTTAAAATTTACAAAATGGTCCCCTAAAACTCCAGGAATTGCAGAGGAACACTTCTGGAATCGCAGCAACAGTGCCGGAACAGGGGCGACGCGTCTTCCCACGCGCCGCCGTGAGAAAGAAGCTGGAAACGATGTGATCTAGTTCAGTTCTCTCCTTCTCTTCTCTTCTCTGACCTGCAAAATCAACCAAAAACGCAACACAGGCAGTTGTTTTGATTTGTTTTTGTTTTTAGATCTGTTCTCGGGTTCTTCTCCAGGATCCATCGCGTGCGGGTCTGCTCTATGGATTTCATCTCCTTCTCCTCTGCTTTGGGCGGCGTTGTTGGCTGATGGTGAGATCGGGGAAGATGGTGAGGCGACCAGCGGGTTGCGCCGCGGCGGGCGCTGGGTTTCATCTTCTTCTCCTCTGCTTCAGATGCGGACGGCGCTGCTGGAGGCCGATCTGGTTGCTGAAGATGAGGTCTGTTAGTGGAGACCTGTGAGGGCTAGGGGGCTGTGGTTGTCCCGGAGAAGGAGATCGTGGCTGAGGCAAAGACGAGAGCAGCTAACAAACAGTGGAGGCTGCCTCTGTATTTAGTCTAGAGAAGGAGCGGTGGCCGGCCGCAGGGGAGACTGAACTGGGAATGTGCAGCAGGGGAAAAGAGAAGGCGGCGTGGGAAAAGGAAGATGGTGATTATGGCTGGAGAAAAAGGCTGAGGGATGTGGCATTTTGGCTTTGTTTGTGGCCGAGAGAAAGGGAAAGGCGGAGAAGAAGATGAAAACAGGGGGAGGCTGGTTCGGGTGGCTGGTTTTTGGGTCAGAAAAATCAAACGGAGGAGCAGCTCCGGGAGACAAAAATGAAAACCAGAAGGGGGGGTGGCTGGTGTGAAGGAAAGAGTTTTTTCAGGGTTAGGGTTTTTGTATTTTTTCTTTTGAAAGTGTCAAAATTACCCTCTTACAAAATGACGCCCCTTTAGCTTTGAGTTAAAAGCTGGTATTTATAGACAAAATATTTTTTCGGGCTTCCAAATTGGTCCCTCAATTTTTTTATGTTCAATTCACTTGGTAAAAATTAAATTTGGTCTTAAAATTTCAATCTTTGTCCAAATTAAGCTCCCAAACTTAATTTTTCACCAATTAAGCCTCCAATAAAATTAATTTGACCCATTTAAAGTATAATTAAGTCCTTGCACTTAATTAAATCCTTCAATTGGACCTAAATTAATTCTTAAACATAATTAAAATTTAATTTGGCCCATGATTAAATCAAATTGGCCCATTAAAAATTTAATTATGTCATTGGACTTAATTTTTATGCAAATTCATCCAATAATCATTTAATTTGACCTTCGAATATGCATTTAATTTGACCTTCGATTTTTGCCTATTTTTGCAGTCTTTTTTTATCGGCTTTTTCCACAGTGCCAACCTTTATTTTATTTTTTTATTTTTATTTTTTTAAAAAAATGAAATTTGGGGAATAACCCAAAATTAGGTTATGACAACGACCATTATATTTGGGTTTCCTAGTAACCGTTAATAAAATACTAGGTGGTGACTCTGAAAACCTCAAAATTGTTGAATTGCCGCGCAGGTGACGTGCGACAACTAGTCTTGTACTTTAGAATTTTTGATAAGACCAATATACCTGGGTCTCCTAGTTACCCTGAATCAAATAACGAGGTGATGACTTCTTGAAACCTACGCCGCTCACCCACGTGAGATAGTGAAGTTTAATGTTTGTTTATTTGTCAGTTATGCATGGATTACTTTGTTTAAGAGCTTTTACGTCCATATTCTTTAATACGTAAAAAATATTATTTTATTATTTAAATCTGGCTTTAAGTTGATCGTTGATGTTCTTGAATACCTAGATGATGTTTGTTGGATTGATTTTGATGAAATAAAGTGGTTTTGAGATCTACCAATTATGGTGGTAAGGTTTGTGACGTTTTTCTATGTTGGCTAATACATGTTCTTGCCTTTTGGTTTTGGTTAAGGCCTATTAGATGTTAAAATATCAGTTTTGAGCTCTGAATTGTTGAATATGCTTGTTGTTTTAATTTGGAAATTTAATAAAGTGGAACTTCATGTATAATTTTGATGATTTGATGTTGTTTGTTAGTTCTTTGGATTCAAATATGTTTGGTATTGTTAATGTGGTTTGTTAGGATCGAAAGCAGTGAGTTTAGAGGTAAAAAAATAAATTTTATAGGGATGGGCAGTAGCTGGTTTTTCTTGGGTTTCTATTCTTCGTTGTAGCACCCCATGCATGACTTTAAAACACGTCTTACTAGTCAAGGTGAGCATACTCATATAAGACGCTCCCCCAAGTCCTTACCCCGCTGATGTGGGATATTATATTCGTGTTCTTA